>KI915056.1:1853825-1893860 GCA_000473445.2 Anopheles farauti | reverse complement strand
AGCAGAGCTTGGATTGTGGATTATGGGACGTGTTACGTAGTTTTTACAATCGTGAGCGTGTCATAATCTGCAATCTATGTTGCTGAAACAGACTAGAATATTTTACATTGTTTTGCTTTCCTAGATTCAATTTGTGTTTAAAAAAAATTTGTCAAAAGACATTCTTAAAAATGGTTCCCGTCAAATGATCGACTCCAGAAGTTTGTTAGGTTGCTTTTTTGCTTTACGCTTTTCTTCAGCGTGGTGTGATTGATTTGTAGTGAACCTTTTTGTACCCCCTGCGCCCAGAAATCAGTTCACAGATCGCTCCCGCTCCAAGAACGCGCGCTGTCAACTGTCATCCGGTGCGTACTCTACCACACCGCTTGGCGTGGGGTGACAAAAACGTCTGACTGACAATGCCTCTCCCACGCTGGAGACGTTACGGAGCGTACGTACAGTTGCGTACAAAGTTGTATCCCAGTGCACCAACAAGTTCGAGCAGGGGGAACGGAGCATGCACAGCCGGGAAAAGTACAGTACGCGCACAAGTGTTGCGCGCGCTACGAGTCTGTCGTGTTGTGCCCTACTACCGCGCACCAACACCAACCCCTGCCAACCCCAGGCCAATAATATCAATAATAACAGCCGGGATTATGCGCGTCCCTTTTGCAGCTGCTGGGATGGACGGACCCGGCGGCCGGTGGTGGTGTGTACGCTGGCGAAGGAAGGGGACGCTCGATGCACGTTTCCACGGCAGCCGGTCTTTGCGTGGCCCGCGGAAGGACCTACCACCATCCGCGTCCATTCCGACTGTGCTGTGTGCTCTAGTCACCGAAACCATTTATTGCGGAATCGCACTGACAGATATGACAAAATACGACCTAATTCAAGCCCGGTGCCGCAGCCCGGGCGACAAATCAAACACATTCAACGGGAGCTGTTGCTGGGACGATCGCTTCTAGAGATGTCAATCAGACGCACACTACCGCACTGCACTTGCCAAATCGAGAATTTGTACACCGAGAGTGTCCTATCAATCGAGATCGTGATACGCTGCTCGTAATTCACGGTAGAAGCTAACATACACGCACACTTGTGAGCGTACTACCTGTTATGATGCATGCAGACATTGAGAGAGTATCTGTAGGAATCTGTTGTATCATTTTCTCATAGAAGTAAACGTACGGTGAAACGTATGAGGCGTTGAAGAGAATAAATCTGTTCTCACTCATTTCTCATCCGCACTTCCGATAACTGATAGCGAGAGCGATTTGATTCGCTTTGACTCGGTATGCATTGAGGTATGTGTTTTGAGTGTTTAGTTTGTTTATTTCTCTGTGTTTAGCTCTTCACTACTGATCGTTTCGGTAGAAACTCTTCAGTGAAGCCAGCAGTGAGAGCGATGATGCTGTCAAGAACGCTCACAAATACTTCGCACTGGGATCCGTGAATCGATTTGATTCAACTCTTGTCAAGAGCGTATCTATTAAATTTGCACACTCTAACTCAACAACTCGAGACGGATCGCTAAAGTAGTGTTCTTTGCACGACAGAATCGCTGCCATGATCTCGTTGGAACTTTCATGATCAACTAACGATGGCTATGGTGGTGAACAAGAGTTTTGTAAGCCCATAAATCGGCACACATGACTTTGGTCGCTCGGCCAAACAAGCAAGTCCCACTACTAAATTTTGAGGATTGCGATTTTTAGACTTATGAACTCGTTTTGATTGTTTTTATTTAATTTTTTTATTGAGTTTATGAACTTTCTCAAATGAAAGAAAAAGGAAATGAAACTTTTTTGTGACGAAAAAAGTAAACCAAAAAAACAGTAATCTGCCTGTGAGACGACAACGGATTAAGAAGCAACCACCAGCGGCGGCAAAGCAAGAAACGCAACCAGCGAAATGAATATGTTTGCATATTAACAGCCTTGATTTTCATGCAAATCGGTTCCCGGTACCGGGCTGAATTATGTTTAAATTCCATTTTCCCGCTTTTTTTTCGGGCGAGGAGAGTAATTTTCTCCTTTTTAACCCCTTCGGTGTGAATCCGGACGGCGTCGTCGTCATCATTCTCGTCCCGGATTTCCCCTTTTTCCTTGTCGGATTTGTATACGTTTTGTCCCTTCTTTTTTTCGCTGGGCTAAGATTTTCACGCGTCGACACTCTCGACTTCACGTTAGGAGACGCTGTTGCTGTTAATTTTTCTTTCGATCATGGTTTTTTTTTATTGTTATCGTTCCTTACTTTTGCTTCGTTCGTTCGTCTTAACAGACTTTTCGTCTGCTCGCCCAAATTTGCTCGAGTGAGTGAGTGGCTGATGGTGGCGTTTGAAATTCATACGCACTAACGGCCGCGCAAGACAAATGATTGATGGTGCGGTATTAAAAGACCATCATCTAGCGCCCCGAACCGAAAAAAGTCGCACATTCTACTGCTTTACGCAAAGGGTTACGAGGGATTCCATGGGACCGGGTGCACAAACGGGTCTCGGGTCGCTTACATTATTTGCATACGCACCAGTCGGCCACATCAAGTCGGCATCTCTGTAGGTTTCCTTTCCATCGCGCGAAAAACCGAGCGCATTTCGATACATCGATCAGCTGCGGAAGGGAGTTGTTGTTGCCATCGGTTCACCTCTAATCGTTGCTTTATGCAAATGCCCAACTTTACCGTCGATTAACCTGTGTCGCAAAAGGCGCCAGCAGAAGGGGTGCGAATGAACCTGTTTCCCTGCAAGGGCATGTTTAATGCACAGATTTTCGGGTGCGTTGAGCAAGCCTGTTGCAAGCATCTCCTGCAGGTGGCTGCAGGTTGAGCAGTAGAAAAATGAAACAGAAACAACAAACCAGAATAATTTAAATTTATTGTTACTTACCGATAATGTTCGTCCCAGATGTCCCAGAAGGATAACGTCCCAAACAAAGTTTTCGTTGATATTTTTTTTTTACTTTTCATCATTTCAAATATTAACTTAATAAATTTCTTTCCTTTTTATTTTCAAACATATTTTTACCATGTTTGTTTACTCAGTTGGTTGAAGAGTTGTTCAATCGAGGTTATTAAATTTTATTTTATTGTCTTATTAATGTTTTTTATTACATTACATGATATTTTATTTGTCAACACATTAATTTTATGTTATATGTATGCACACATTACTCTACTTTGTTTATTGTTTTACTCTAGTAGTATAAATGTTTACACGAATCGCTTACTTTTTTTTAAGTTTCGTTTGGATTTTGCTGCAAATGATTTACGTCATATTTTATATTTTTTCAATCAGATTGGTCTAAAATGTTTATTTTTTCCATATCCTATCATACGCTAACTTTTTCTTGCTCTTGTCCTTTTTCTTGCTTTTTCTTGAAAGGATATTATGCTTATTATTTCCGTTTAAAACAGCAGTAATACGTATTCCAATATCACCGATAATTGGAAAAAAACTTGTACTTGTTGAAAAACGTGTATGCCGCCACAATGCTTGTAAATATCAATCATTAATCTTATATGCTATATGATCTATGTATTATAGTCGAATATCGAAGAAACAAAACTAAGGGCGTTTTATCAGCGTTTTTTCCTTTAAATTTCGATCAGGATTCTTTTGATTTCGTATTTTATTAGAATACAGTATACAGTACACAGTAGTACACATAAAACTCTATTTTTGTTGTTAGTATGAATTGTTTATTATTATAATTCTAATTATTACTTTATTGTTAAAAAATATTGTTTTCTGCACATTGTTTTCAAATATCAATATTTCTATTCGATACATCTAACAAGACCCTACCTCTTCTCATGTTTCTTTTTAGATTTCGATTTGGCATTCACCCTCTTGCTGGTTTGTAATTTATTTTCTGTTCTTTTAAAAAGCAATTATATGTACTTCGCTCATCCTAAATTGTCCGAGCTTCTCGACAGCAACAGCGAGCTACATTGTTTATGCTGCGATATGTCGCGTCAGTGTCGCATAGCATAATGTTGTGCTGTGAAGCATCGCGTCGCATAATGCTACGCTACAGACAGCATCGCATGGAACAAAAAAGGTAAGTAATTAGCTTTAAAGGACATTTATGCTTCAAAAGATACCACGCCATAAGACGAAAACAAAAAAACGAACAGATAAGCCCTTTCAGCAACAACAGAAGAAGAAATAAAACGATCCGCTCGTACGGTGAACATTCCATGTTGTTATGTAGTTATGTTGCGGCTCTACCCTCATTTACGGACCAGGGGGTTGGCACCCAGCAAAACCAACCAATCTCCGTTGTCGGTGATGCGAAAGCGAGACGGCACCAACCAGTAGAGCCAATCAGGTTGCTTGCTGCTGGATCGAGTTATTGTAGCAACCGAAGGGATGTTAATAGATCTATTAGATTGTTTACAAACTCAAGTATGTTTATTTTTAAATTGTCTAAATAAACACACGGCGGTACAGTTTCTCGAACGGGATAAAAGACAGGATTTTTTGTTACATTTTTTATACAAGTCACCGTGCACATCGGGGACAACGTTTCTATCGTGACTAAGACCAACGAATATTCGCATTTCCTGGACTCAGAAATGTCTCAGATTTGATAAATTTTGAGGGAAAAAACATGGACCAATAAATTCCTCCATAAAGCCTTCATCGGCAGTCAGTTTCATTTATCGTGACCAGCTCAGGATTGAATTCAAGTATTCTTTGCTTGGCAATAGCTATTGGTTACTTCATGAGTAACATAGAATACGAAGTGATCAACTTTCATTAAACATTTGTTTTTTTTTACTGCCAAACATTCTATATCACCTTAGTTGTATATCGTATATTTACAAGGAAAATAATAAAAAATAAGTGAAATCTAGACCAGAAGAACAGATCCTGGTGAATGGAAAACATTGAGGAGATAAATTCAGAAAGATGTGCATTAGACTTCGATGAAAAGAGCTGATAGTAATGTACTATTGACCATAAGTTACAGACAAATTTTAACTGCTATAATAAATAAGTAAATGTTATGGTCCAACCTACTCTCGATAGATTTCTGAAGAAACTCACCGATGACAGGTAATGGTCATCGGTCGATGCGTGCGTGGGATCTATCGAGAGGGGTCAATGGTTCGAGAGATCAGAACAAGATTAGTGTAAATTGCGTGTAGTGTAAAGTCTTCGTGTGTAATAAAGTAAATGTTCGTTAAGTTATTTTCAAATTACGTCTCGCTATTAAAAGTGTAAAAAATAAATAGTTGAGAACGTAAAAATAAAGAATGATAACGTTTTTGGAAAAATAAGAATGACGTTGATGTTAGCCAAGAACGCAACTCATTTTTTGATTATCTATCTCATCGCTCACAGGCATGGTTAGACGTTGTTGGGTTTACATTTGCGTAACATCAATATTAAAACAATGGATAAAAAAATATAATATGAATTTCTTAATTGTCTCTAGAAAATACTTTGAAAGTAGCTTTTTGAAGGATCTTGTGATATTTCCTTTAGAAATGAGGATACGATCTCTTCAGAACGCTGATAAGCCTAATTGAAACACCGCTTAGGCCCAACAGTTTCGATTAGTTAGGAAGCTGCTACTCGTACCCCGCAAGTTGTTAAACATTGAACATCCTTTCTTCAAATCACATAAAATCGTCCCCCAATCTGTTCGCAATCGGAACACACTAGCATCCCACTATGGACGCACATTCTCACCACAGACCTGTCAACGCACGTGTAACTTAACCAGCTCAAGCTAAGCTCCCACGTAATGCGGTACGGCGATACATTCCATTCCGGTGTGCTGAAAACACATGCTAAATGTGCCAATGTACTAGGCAAATCCGCGCCTAGCCGAGCGCCATAAATTTCAATCCCAAACTGACGGGTGTCCGAATATCCATGCCCAGCTTCCCGTGTGAAGTGAGAAGGAGAAAGTGAGAGAGATAGAGACAGAAAGAGAGAGCAAGCGTAAAAAGCCGACCCCCTGACCAGAGATTTCGGTCTTTCGACCGCAAAAACCGACACAGGTGTTGGAATGCCGCTGCCACTAAAACCTTATGCCAAAATAGGGTACTAAATTTATGGTGATTTATACACTCGGACGTACCCACCGGACAACACCGTACACCGGATGTCAAACGTATGTGTCGGTAGCACTACGCAATGTTCACACTCTCACTCGTTCTCTCTCTTTCTCTTTCGCTTTCCCGACGAAATTACTCTGATTAAACTAATTGGAATCGAATGCACTTCGTCCAGGCATCGAACGTGTCCAGGCTTTTTGGCAAATTTATATGCAAATGTGTGACACCGCGTCCTTTCCACCGTCACCAGCCAAAATGGGAAAATAATTGGTGGTGATGACAGGCACTTTTCGTGTAGACGCGAACGGCAACGAGTTAATCCGGCACGAACGACCAAAACCTGTCTTCTTTGAGAAGCCGCAATGGAGACTCGCTGGAATAGTGAAAAATATTGCTCTATGTTTTTTTTTCGTTCTCTTTCTTTTTCTCAAAACTTCGCATTCTTCTCAAGAACTTGTAGCACTTGGGGTACACTTACCGGGGCGCCAAATTTCAATTAGAAATAAATATTACACTAACCTGATACGGGCCGCCGACTTATCGGGCAGTCGCGCTAGAATTTGATACGCCCCGAGCCCGCGAGTGCATTAGCATAAAATATTTACTTTTAACCCCTTTCTTGCGCCCGGTGCGAAGTGAAACGCGAGCGCGGTTGAGGTTAAAAATCGAAAATAGATAAACGCACCCCTTGCGCGACGGAACCGACTGGAACCGTTGGAGAAGATTTCTCCGATTTCGCCGGCGTTCGTTGTCGAACGTTGGCGGGCAAAACAATGAATATTCTAATTAGCCCTTTTCAAAACGGAGCGGAAAGCAGGGAGGGAGAAGAAGACAATTGCATTGTCCCGGGCTAGGGTTTCTTCGGCTGGCGAGAAACCAATTTACGACAGTATTTAAATTAAATAAACGTAAATAAATAAGTGCTAATGGGACCCGGACCCGAGCCGAGCGCAACCGTCCAGAGTCCGTTCGTGTTCCCGGCGGCGTGGAAGGATTTAGACTTCCACCGAAAAGGACATAAATAAGAGCGACCGAAGCGAAACCCGCAAAACCACGTCGCTCCGTAATCTAATCGGCGGGTACAAACTGACCTCCCCGCCAAACACCGACGGAAGGGCTCATATTTCTTCACCGCCGTCGCCTTGTTTGCGCCACATACCATGACCCGCTTATACCTTTATTTATTTCATCTGCTTTCCTTCCGCAACCCATCGGAAACATGGTGTGCGCGGTAAGCAATCAATTTATGGCCCCACTTTCTCTCTCTCTCTCTCTCTCTCTCTCTCTCTCTCTCTCTCTCTCTCCATTTAGGAGCCGGAAGTAATTTACAACGATTTTGACCAGAGTGTGAACCGGAATTGGTATGCGTTTTTTTTTCAGGTGAGAGGTTAGGTTCCCACGTGTGAAGAACCGATCTTACGCAACGTCGTCAAGTGGACAGAGGACGCAGAAGTGGACGCTCGAGTGCGTGACTTGAAGGTAACCGGGAGGCGTTAAAGCGTTTCATTTCCAGATCGCGCTGTGGAGGAAAAACGAAAACAAAACAAACGATTGATAAATGACACGCTGTGCAGTTGTGGATTAGAACACGATTGATTAAGAAGCGATACGAAACCCTTTAACGGGCGAGAACATGTGCGAGACTTTAAGGTACCTCGAAAAAGTAGCGGAGCAATACGTCGAATGGAGTTTTGTAACCAATTAGTTTGTTATAAAAAAATAAATTTAACTTACTTATATATCCCTAGTACTTTTATTACATACCACCCCTAGCTTGGTACTAACTATCAGTTTGAATTATTTTTTAATCTTGTTTTCTTAAGAATTCTAAACATTTATATCAAGAACATTTTACAGTTAATTTACAAATCTAATAATTAATTATTAGATTTGTAAATTAACTGTAAAATGTTAATTTACAGTTTTAGTTAATTTACAAATCTTTCGTACCCCGTTTGACGTATTAATTATTCTGTTATGTAGTTAATTCCTAATAGCTTCCCATAGTAAGACTCATGATATTAGAACATTATTGGCCAAACATCTATAATTACTGCGTATTCTAAAAAAACAAAGAAGGCTATTTTTAATATTGTTTAATTAGATGTCATGTATTTTTAAAATTAATAATATAAAGAAAATAATAAAAAGTACTAATATTAAAAATAACAGATCGACAAATTATTGTCGGAATCGCACCACTTTCAGTGTCAACTGTCGCTTGTGAACCTCAGAGACAATGCTCCTGCTGAGGTGAACGTATCGAAACTGACATGTGTAATTCAATTTGTACATCCAGGTTAGCTACTTTAGCTCAACTGAAATGTCTTTGACAGTTATCGCCATGCAAATGGAGGCCTCTTTTCTCTTCGGGCGAATGTACCGTGACGTTCGCCCAAACGCTTGCTGACATTGTTGCAATCCAGAGATGGCAGAATATGTGGTTGCCCGGTCACCCCAACGAAAACCCATCGCGTCCATCCAACCGCACTAATCTCTTTAAACGTCAGTCCGTGTTCCGGTAGTTGTATTAAGCACTTGGCCGTGCCAACGGGCCACTCGGAACTAATCCACACGCTAGTACACGTACCTTTCCCTTACCCTCTTCCCCCCATTAGTCCACTGAGTACACACGTAGCGTCACAACCATTCCTACCTATTCCATCATCGCCCGCGGCAGGAGATTTGCTCAAAAATTGATTTCCAATTGGATTGTGACCGATCATTCGACCGAAGTGTCCGCCCCAAACGCACCCAAACTCCGATTTTCACTGGCATAAATAACAACAACAGGCTCCATCCAGTTGTTTTCCGGATCGGACTTAGTAACTATCGCGCTAATTTTAGTTTATCGTTCCACCAGGCATGGCAAACCTCGCTGAGCCCGCGAATTATTTCCGATGCTTTGAAATGTAGGCGCAAAGAAGAATAAAAGTTACTTTACTTTTGACGTCATTTTATATCTATAATGCATGCTTAAAAATTGTCTTTAAAACAAATGTTTGACATCCCTGCATCTGCCGTTGTTTCGCTACTAGGATCAATACGCAAAATGTAAAATGCAAAAGCGTGCCAGTGGAACGAAGTTATCCATCGCGCCAGAGGGTGAGGAACGTAGGAGAACCCTCCCAAAAGGGGAACCATGGGTAGTGCAACCGTCGGAGGTGCATCGTGTGCTTTGTGAAAATATTAATTTTCCACATATTTCACCCGCGTTGGTGCGGCGCGATTCGGTGTTCGTCCAACCAGGATTTTGAATTCCCGCAGCAGGTTGCGGTTATTGTCTAGCTACATTGTAACATCAACCAGCGCTACTATCACCGTTGCGGAATTGTTTTTCGCCCTTCTCCTGCAGGCGCGACCGGAAGAGACCAGTTCGGTCGGGGCACTGTGAAATAGTAAATAAACGTAAGCAACCGAAAATTAAAAAAAAAAAGCACACACACACTGCATCTCTCTACCGTATCAGCTTCCGGTACGTTAGAGGCTATGGAGTTTGGAGTGGGCCGGCCATTGCGGGAAACAAAATGGCATCACACACCTTTACTACATCGAACCGCGAACGGATCAAAGGGAATATATTTTCGAACTGGAATTTTGATTTTTCTTTCTTTCTCCACTGCTTGGGTAGTGGTTATGGGACGCGTAGTACAATGTATTCCGTGAAGTATTTAAACTGCATCAACAACAACAAAAAAGCAGATTAAAACAACTGCTTCCTTTGGTGGGGATTTCAGCGACACCCCGTGGAAATGCTTGCATAACAAATATGCAGCTCAATGCAGTATATTTTGCGCAGCAAACCACTATTTGATCCACTTCCATTTGATCCATCCAAAGCACATTTGTGGATGCGAGTGGTCAAAATGTCGTGTATTTAATGTAGGAACGATTAGTTGTAGTTTTTTCTTTCGAATATTATGTCCGTATCGGTCGAACTCAAACTATTTTTTTTTATTTTTCATGTCAATTTTTTCCGATAAATAGTTTTTAATTAAAATTTTCAATTGTCAAACAACATCAACAAACAGCCAGGCGTGGCAAACCAAGGTTTGCTATTTGATTTATTTGATATATGTAACAATCTCTTAATTCAATGTAATTCTTCCGTACAATAACTTCTACTAAAATCATTTAAATTTTTAAAACTTGGTAGTGCTTGCTATTGTACCCGACTGTGGTTAGCCCGGCCGTCATCCATAACGAAAAATTCTCACGGGACATACACCGTGTGCGCGAATGCGACTCGGCGGCGGTAATGGATGAGTAAATTGTTACATTTACCCCAGTGTGGGTGGCCCGTGGGTGACATACATACAATGTTAAACCCGGACGGGGCCAACAGCATCAGCACACCTTGCCGATCGGGAGTGAATATGTTTATACTTTTTTTTAAATTCCTGTCATGCCTTTATGCGGATTTTACCAACCCACCGAACGGGTTGCAGCAGCCCAGGCAACGACAAAAAAAACTACCCATTCCGGCACATCCGAGTCGGTAGGAAAATAGTCCTCTTTGTCATAGTGCATTTACATTTACACTTGTTCATCATAAATTCAGCCTCAAATTGGATTACATCGGCAAAACGCGCACGGGAAGAGGACCCGTTTCCGTCGTCCGTTGAATTGCTCGTTTTTTTTTTTTGCATCCGAGTGTATGGGACCGAAGCAAGCCGAGCGAAAGAGTGAGAGAGACAGAGCAGGAGAACGAAATGAAAGCTCGCCGGGCGTAACAACGTTTTGATTAATTTACAATTTTCTCCCAGCCCGTGGTCCACCGTGGTTCTGGGCGAGTTTATGGAAATTTATGTCCCTCGACGCCGCTTCGATGCTTTTCCGATGAGTTTTCCATTTTGGCCATGCTCCCGGGATTGCCAACATTGTTGTCCCACCGGGACGGCTCGTCGTGCATTTTTCACGTTCGCGCTTACTGCATGCTAATAAAATAGTTAAAACTACCGCATTTCAAGCTAAAAAAACCAACAGGGTCGCGGGCGGGAATAGTTCGGTGACCTTCCCTTCCACCTCCACGATTCGGTAGAGTGTGCAAAAATTAGTCCGTGACGTTAGGCGGACGCTGTGTCTGGAGGAATCGAAACGAGCCGATTTTATTTCCGCTCACAGCTGGCGCAACAATGTACGGGAAAAACTCAAATCGTCGCCGTCGTCCGGGGCGACCGAGGCGAACTTTGTTGCGGGCCCGAAAAACGTGCCTGCCGGGCGATGCTGGCGCATTACCTTGCACAACCCGGTGCCGTTGGGCCTTTGCCAGCGGGCTCATAAAATCGCCGTCCCGCTGCAATACCCTAATTACGCTTCCCGGTTCCGCTCGCCCTGGAACCGTACCTGGGCCAGCGCGCGATTGATGGATGATTAAGCGTTTATCGTTTTACAGCCCCGAACCGCCGTGCCTTCGGACGTACCGGCAGCCAGTCGGCGCTTTACGACCGCCGGGATAAATACAAATTTTGCGATATATTAGTACCCAAAACCCCCGGCGTGCGACCGTAAAGCGAACGCCGCTCGGTTCCTGTAAATGCGGCGCAAACGATGAATTATATGTGCAATTGTTCGCCCCGAACGTCGGTGGAACGGGCACAACGAGTCTAGATTTAATGAGCTCCAGCCGAAGTTTCGGTTCCTGATTGGCCTGCTTCGAAGATTTCGAGCTGCTCCGAGGAGGGCAGGGGGTAAGTGATAAGTACCGGAACGCAGTGGCCATTATGCCGATTTTGTATTGCTATTTTGTTGTCGGTATTATTTCGAGCCACGACCCCTTCGACCGGTGCGAGATTTTGATGGCTCTAAACGAGGCAACGGTTTGGGCAGCAGTGTTTGGGTTTAAGATTTCATCGGCACTTAGTAACGCTTCTGTGTGAATCACGGTGTCAAGCCTTAGGACATCTCCAAACAAAAGGAAAAGAACGGTCTATTTTTTGAATAAGATATTTTAGACATTCGGAGATTCTATGCCATTGTATTAATTGGATGCTACAGTTCTATTTCGAGCATATTGGAGTACATCGTAACGAGTACGCTAGGCAGGAAAATATTTTACAATGATTATTCCAGATGCATATCTTCGATGTCATCCAAAGACTTGATAGGAAAACCTGAGACAACGCTCCAAAAGCTTAGACGTGTAAGTCCCCGTCCCATCGTATTGGGTTGCTGATTTGAATGTTATCCTCATCACCTAAATTGGATCTTTCCAAGATGTCCCGACACCAAGACCACACGCTCACTAAAACGCCCGATATCGGTGGAAGCGGAACATCTTCAAGACGGCGGCTGGTGGCACTTCCGGACTATTTATTACCCTTTTCCGGGGCCTCCTAATCCCCGGGCCGTACACGGCGCGATAATGCCCGTGTCGGCCGACGGCACGGTCTCGGCACGGAAGGTGACAAAAGAACCGAGAACACCCCTTTCGGCACATGATAGTTCACCCGGAAACCGGCTTTTTGACAATTTATTGGCAAAAACTTTGACTCCCGCCGGGAGGCCGGGGCCGAGCGCGTAATTTATTCCCCGACCACCCCGCCCCTGGACGGCGGCCCTGGAACCCGCCGGTTCCGGTCGAGGTGCGACCGTGTCATGGCGGCGAAAACATAAGTCGTTGTCGTCTTAGATCCTTGCGCTCCGGCATAAAAGCCGGCGTCACGGCTCGGTGCCGATCAACGTGCCACGATACACCGATGGCAGGACCACCTGCTTTTCCACAGCGATATCCGATATCGCGTTCGGTACAAGCCGGCTTGAGCGCTGGCTTGGGTTTTGCGTACGGAAAAAGGAACCATGGCGTCTGTACGCCATTAAGTCTCCACCGCACTGAGACCGATAATTAACCGTTTCGAATGATTTGCCTCAACCTCAACGGGAAGTGAGTCGAATTTACATTCCCGACCATCCATTGTCGAGAGGGGACGGGTTTTTCCGGGCATTGGAAGGGGAAGTTGTTTTGTTGTTTTAAGCCAAGAAACTCTGCGCTGGAGGACGTCCGCCAGCCAGACCCATCGGCAGTAGTTTCCCGTACGAAAATCGTCCCGCTATTCAACGCCGTCTGCCGAGCCTCCATCCCGGGGCACTTGCTGCGGTTTGCGCCGATTCCCCGCCGATTGCTCCACCGGCGTGTCGAGATTTCCGCAAGAAACAATGTAACCATAATTTAATACAATTTCCCGGGCCCCAGCTCGAGGTCGGGCAGACAAACAATCTCGGTCTGGCGGTGCCTTCTCCGAGCGTTGCGTTAATGAATTGATTGCACTTAGTGGCCAGCCGCTGCAGAGTGTTCTCCGGAACACCTCCCAGCTCGACACCTTTCAGGTCCGGTCCGGTTCGATCTAGGCAGATGCCGCGCGCGCTTTCGCTAATAATTATCAATTCAATTAATTTGTCTACACACGCGGGAGATGATTTAGCGGCCAATGGGTTGGAAAC
The DNA here is from genome assembly GCA_000473445.2 of Anopheles farauti. Lineage (NCBI taxonomy): Eukaryota > Metazoa > Arthropoda > Insecta > Diptera > Culicidae > Anopheles > Anopheles farauti. The sequence continues at coordinate 1,880,372 of KI915056.1, read as the reverse complement.
GGCCATGCCGAAGCAAGGGCGCACGGCGATATCTTTATTTGCGTTCAGAGTAGTTGCGTGGGACGAGCTGGAAGTTAACCGCGACCTAAGGAGCGGTTCCGTTTCCAGGAAACTTCCCGAAAAGCGCTCCACAAGATCAAAGACACGAGGACGCTTGTTCGCGCGTACGAAACACACCCCTCTGTAGCTGACACGTGGGTTTCGGGACGTCTCCTTCCCTCCCGACGACTGCACTCGACGTGTGCTCGCATGACAAATTAACTTCGCAGTCGTCGCGCCACTAAACTAAAACGTCACTCGACGCGTTCCGAGCGGCGGGGCGAGAGCCAGGCCTGGTGAAAGGAGAACGAAAGGCGGCTTGTGATTCTGTAGATGTAGCTTGTAGATGAGTCTGCGGAGGTGAAAAATTTGGAGTAGGGAAGGCCCGGTGGCGGCGTCTTCATCCATGTCCGGACATGTAACCATCAGTCGAAACAAACGACGTTTAATTATTTTTGCTGTCACACCGCCTGTCAGTTGAGATTTTAAACTCACCAGTGATGAGTGCGTTTTCCGAGGGCGCGTTCGTTTGCTTCGGAGAAGCGTAACAATGACAATTTTTGCCATTTATGGCCATTTGAGGTGATTGCTGCTGGAAACGGGCGCTACCTGAAACGTCCCATGAAACACCCGAATCGTGGACAGTAAAAATGGGTCGGTTTTATTCTCGAATTAGAGACGTCCACATGCTCCACCCGGGGGCGTGTCCGGTCCACGAGAACACAATCAACCTGCAGCCCGAGGCGAAATGGGTCGTAAAAAAAGCTAATAACGATTAAAAAACCGACTCCAATCGCTCGGTCGCTTGCAGAAGTAGCATCCGGCAAGGTTTGCAATCCACGTCCGGTATGCTCCCGGAAGCACGGGACGTCTGGAGACGCTTGCTATATATCCCCTCGGAATTGGGCCATTCGAACTGGGAAGCTTTATTGGCGTTTACGGTTCACTGTCAGATAATTACGCATGTGTTTTACTTCAGCCGAACTCCTCCAAACCGGCCAGGCCAGGCAAGCGCGGGTGAGACGAATTGATTTCACGGTCTCCGGTGGCTCCTCACCGGCAGCCGCCAGGGTATAAGAAAACGATAATGCTTCGCGTCATAAAATTGACCATTGTGCACTCGGCGAGGACTCGTAAAGACACGGAAATCTCGGGCAGGCGGGCGGTTTCTCTATTTTTTTTTTTTTTGGTTTATTGGGAGGTTTTATTGGGCGGATGTTGCCGCACCCGCACGTGGATTACGCTAGCCCCGGAAGTCGTCTCCTTCCACTCCGGGGGATGAGCTGCGTCTCGATGACGACGTCTCATTGAGTCATGTTTTAATTACGGGCGCATATCAATTAACGATTCGCCGGGAAAACCGTCCACGGGAGTCGTCTTGGACGTCGTAAATTGTGCTCGCTACCAGAATTCGCAATGGACAATGTCGCTTCCGCTCTGCCGAAAGAGAGGGAGAGAGAGAGAGAGGATACGCACACCAAATATGACTTTGATGGACGTTTCAGTCACGGATCACTTTTCTGATGCGAAACAATCACTTCAAGCCGGGCGCCTCGAACCTTTCCGATCCTTCATCGATTGCTGCGTGTTGCCCGTCGCAAAACCCCGGACCGCACGCTTTACGACTCAAGCGAACGTTCGGGATTTTAGTAGCCTCCCGTTCGGCCTCCCGTCGTCGAAATGACTCCATCAGGACACCGACGGTCGCAACCGTACAATAAACCCGATGCACTTGATGGGACGTCAATTAAATCGTTTCATTACCGATCGGTTGCTTTATGCCTGCCCTCGTCTCGCCGGAACATCCTTCGGCAGCACCGGAACGAAGCGACATGTGTTGCAAGCGAGTTAAAACTAAGGTCGAGAAAAAGTCGTTTACATTACCTGGACTTCCCGAGCCATTCCGTTTCGGTCCGCCACTAAGCGGATGCCCGCTAAGAAATAGAAGTCATTAGGTTATGGATATAAATACGCGCATTTCATCATCATCACCATGATGGGCATCCTGCACTCAGTGGACGCAAAAACAAATGAACAAGATCCTACCGAACTCGGGGAGATACGCTCATGTCCACTTTTTGTCCGCCAGCAGCTAGAAGAAAAAAAAGCATACGGTCTTTCTATTTTTTTTTCGCCACAAAGAAGCACATCGAAAGCGCATATTCCTGGAACGTAGCGAAAAAAAAATTATTATCTATTTCCTGGCCGGCTGGCCGACGTTTCTACGTCATTAAATTAAGTGAAAATCATTTGTCTTCTCCCCGTGACGCCCCGCGCCGCCTGTTCGACCGAATATCGACACCGGCACCGGCATCATCACACACCATCATCATCAGCAGGAGCAGCCGCCTCGTGTGGACGTCATTTTTCGTCCTTGCGCCACGGCCCATTGCCTTCTCCAGGCGCGGCCAACGACACACACACATGTCACTCACCACCCCGCCACCCTCGGGAGGGTAGATCATTTTTTATCATTCATATGCGTGCGTGTATGCGAATGGGAATTGATTGATACGCCTCGGTCTGGTTGTTCTTCGGCTGCGCCGGAAGGGACGAGTTGACTCACTAGTTTTTCTTTTCCTTTTTTTTTGGCGATACCTTCCGATCCCGCTGGGTGATACCCGCATGTGTGTGTGTGTGTGTGTTTGTGCGGAGGGTGAGACCGATGAAATATTTCACTCCAAATCGCTTCACATTACCACATCGCATCCAACGCAACCGGGAGACAAATTTACACAACACAAAACGCGGGGCTCGGGGATTGTATAAGATGGATTTGATTATCCACATCCGATGCCGGCTGATAAGCATGGGGAGGAAGGTGGGGGGAGTGGAGGGACAGAGGAGGTGGAGGCGTTCTTTTGTCGGGTGCAGAAAACCGGATCGAAGCAACGTCTAATACTGGCTCAAGCGCGAAGCTTACCATGCCAGGGGAGATACGAATTTAAAAATTAAAAGGTACTACAGATAAGCAGAAGAAAGTTGGAAGAAAAAAAACGAACTCTTTTATCCTCACATATCCACATGGATGGCGAACACAGGCCAGGCATGGAACGACACAAAAAGAACCTCCCCCGTCCCGCAAGGGGTTCGTCTATTAAACGACATCGGTATAAATCATCCGATTGTTAGCGAATCCCATACGAACCAAGCGGTCGGTTATAAATGATGCATCGCTTAATCATGTTCAGCATAATTGATATAATTATGCGGCGCAGCAGTGGCGGTGGCACACCGAAACCCGTGAATCCTGCCGGCGATGTCCTTATTTCGATTCGCGCACGCAAGCCCACGCATGGGGAAGCGTGGCAAGTTTTTGCGTACGGTCGTGTTGGGAATCGGTTTCCTTACATCCCCCCCATCCCGGGAGGAGGTAAGGAAGGCGGGGAAGCAGAAGGCAGAGTGTCCTTTTTGCATGCAACCGATGATGGCACAGATAGCCGGCAGAAGAAAGGATCCCATTGTCCTTCGTTTTTAGTTTCCGGTTGCGATTTTTCTTCCCTTTTCACATGTGGGAAAAAGCTGGTTGGCGCTCGATTTCTTGGGGGATGGGGGGGGGGAGAGGAAAAAAGGTCGCAAATCGTCGGCGGAAATCGTCCCTGCTTCCTCTCCCCCTCCACCATACCAGGGTTGTAATGAATGCGAGCCACTCCATCATTGGTGCGGGTTGCGATGCATACATTTTTAGGTCGAGCGAGCGAACGAACCAGACTACGGGGTGGGGTGGCAGGGAGAGGTGTTACACATTAAATCACTAAACCCTCTACACCTCCGCTCCCGAACGAAGCCCATAAATCGGGGGCGGACCGTGGCGTTATTAGAGTAATTAAAATCGATTTCGGTGCGTCCGGGGACGATTTACGTTCCTCTAATCGAGAGAGGCTGTGTGTGTGTGAGTTCGTTTGGGAGGAAGGGAAGGGGGAGTGCGTCGTAGGCCAAAATTTACTACCGTAAGAGTTTACCGCCGATAGCACTGGGCCATTGGGCGCTGGTGTAGTGTTTTAATGACAATCATCAGCACACCAAGGGGAAAAGAGGGGGGGGGGGGGTTTGGGGGAAGAGAACTGTGATGATGTCATAAAACAAAAAGTCCGCAATAAAATTGTATAGTAATTAGTTTCGGCTCCGACCTTCCTAAACGGCTCCGTGTTAGCACCACCCGAAACGACAATGTGTGGACGCGTTTTTTAACGATCTGTCATTTGCGTTTTTGGCGCAGTGGATGGGGGAGGAGATGGGGAGGGGTCGAGGCGAGATGAGGTACAGTCGTTTTAAAGCGAAACTCAATTAAGCAGTTTAATCCTGAAGCACCGACCGGGGGGTATTCGCGTCGGGAGGATATTGTAAAGAATTTTGGGAAAATTGGAATATGTTTTCAATGAAAATTTCGTTATTTCTTCGTCAAGCCGGAAATTTGGAAAATGTTTTAAATTGTATCATGGTTGCACTTCCTCATAAAAAAATTGCGTAATTTTTTTTGCTAATAAGTATCATTCTGTAATGTTTAATTCCATTCCAATATTGTTGTCTTTCTGTAGTTTCGCTCTATCAATCCCCCTCAAAAGAATTGTTTATATTTTATCATATATCTTGCTTAATGCCCTAGAAAGGATTCAAACTTCTGGAGGGTCTTCCAACAAACACGGCTATTATTGCTTCTAAAACAAATATCAGTGACATTTCCAAATCTTTGGAAAATCTTCACGATCTGTTGGAAACGAAACAATAAAGAAACTTTTTGGACACATTTTGAAGAGTTCCGCGCCATCCGCCCGCCTTTGCTTTTTTGCACTTCAACGGTTTAATGGTCGTAGAAACAACAACATTCTATTTGCTCTAAAAATGGAAATCATTTTCGAGGAGACAAATTACGAAAATTTTACTTTTGAAAAGATGCTTGCTTTTTTATCAACGCTCTCTTTGTTCGCGCTATGATAAAAGCTTTTACCTTCGTATATATCGAAGATCAACAGGGCTTCTTTTTTCTCTTCTCTCCCCCACCCCTCCCCTTCCTCCCTTCCACTAGCTGGCACATCAAAGGACAATGTGCCGGGATCGCTTGCGTTTCATTACCTTGATGGATCGCACGCCCACCCACAGTTTGATTTCAATTGCTGAGATTATTTTCGTGCATTATCTGTATCCTTATCTTTTAAATTGCGATTTTCGGTACGGCGAGTTTTGTGTGCCAGCACGAGTAATCGGCTAAAATTCTACCTTTCCAATCGAACCATAGCTTATGAATTTCTCATCACAAATCATTCTTGTCCTCCCGAACAAAAATGCTCCTCCAAAAGCAGCGGACGCCTCCAACTCGAGAAACCGCACAATGCGCGGTGCGGATTAGCGTTCCGCGAAAATCGCTTTGAAATAAAATCGCGACGTCATTTCGGTTCGTGTTTTAATGGGCTAAACTGGGCCCGCATCTCTCGATGAGTGTGTTGTCGCGCGATGTCGTAAAACCATCCGTCCGATTTATTAGAATTTCCAATCCCCGCTCTGAGCGGTAAACAATTTTTTTATATGAGATTTTGCGGTTTTTTCCTTTTCATTTCGATTTTTTAAACGTGTTTCGAAAATTCAGCGAACTGTTGCACACTCGACACGAGTTTGTGTAATCAAGCAAATAAATTTCAAAACCGTGTGCACACTTTCCAATTTCCATTTAAATCACTTTTTTTATGAGCTCACCCACGGCGCTGAAGTTCCTCATCGGGGTAACATGAGGCTGAGAGGGGATGAGAATCGGTAACGGTAGCAATTTTATGTCCTTTTTGAAACATCAAAGCCTCTACCGTGTTGCGAGGAAAAGGAAAAAAACAGCACTGGTTGAGTTTTGTCAGAGAATTTTCGTTAGCTTTTAATTTTTCAAACATGTTCATAAAATGTATAACATTAAAATTTCTCTTCTCCTCTTTTTTTTGTAATTAACTATTTATTTTAATGTATAAATAACCTATAACGAATAAACTATTTATTTTAATAATTTTAATTTTAACTTGATGGTTTAATTTGTTTTAGTTAAAAATTTAACAAAGAAAATAGGACACGCGTGCTGGCTCCTCCCGCGCTAGGAATAAAATTCACAATCGGAAAATTTTCCTCAATCGAAACCCCCTTCCCCTTTCCCGTTTGTCGCGCCCTACCACCATATCCGAACCACTCGCGTCTCGCAAACAAACAAAATCAAAACCATCGCTACAAAACCCCCGATTTGCGCCCGGATATGCCCGCTCGCATCGTAAAACTCGTCGCTAATCTTCGCGTTTTTCTTTGCTTCCTGCAGCGCGCGAACCGATGGGCGGACGAACACAAAAGGCCATTAAAATTGTGCCAAAACCACCGATATGCGCCCACCACTCCAATCACTCAACCATAATTAAAACATTAAATTTCTACACCAATAAAAATGCTGCCCCAAACCAGCGCGTGTAAAAGGAGACGGCTACAGCAGAAGGCAGGCAACCAAAAAGGGCAATCGAGAAAAAAAGATGGTGGCCCGGTGTCGGTTTTGATCCGGTTTCGGTTCGCACAGGAGGAGCAGCAGCAATCCGGATCAATTTCGCATTCGCGCGCGCAAGATGGCAGATGAAAAAACTATAAAATCACGCCACCGATGATGGGACGGGTGAGACGCGGATGAACATAATATTTTCCGCTAACAAAGAGCCCGCGTTTGGCAAAACACGAGGAAAAAAAAGAGAAGAAGGAGAAGGAAAAGCACAAACCATCATCCGATCGGATTTTATTTCATGGGTTTTTGGGTACGAATGGTTTTCGAGATTGAGTGGTGTATTTTTTTTTTTTGTTTGCTCCGCTTTTTATTTAGCGAACTGATTTTGTGCGACAGTTCGTTTGACGTTTTGATTCGGGAAGATTAGGTGATGCGATAACGTTCAATAGAATAATGTAAGCGTTAATTCTACTTCTTCTACCAACGGAAAGTCATAATAAGACAGTTGGCAACTGTTTTGACGTTTACCACTACCGATCAACAAAACGTTACTATTTTATATCATGCTGTTTCAAGACAAATAAAATTTTAAATTGCACGAGTTTGGCCTCCAACATATCAACTTCATCTTCCAAATTTTGCACCAGTCAATCTGATATTTCTGTAAAATTTTGCAGGACATCGTTAACTTCAGGCGTATTAGAAATATTCGATTTAAATTTAAAGTAAATGTTTTAAAGATTTTTTTTACTATCTGCAACAATTGGCCCTCTTTTAACTTCTGATCATAGAAAGTTAAAACACTCGTGAGCTTCGAAACTATAGAAACACTCGAGCCGGTATTAAAAATTGTAAACAAAAACAAGACGACTATTGTCACCGTTAGTGAGCAAATGTCAAGTGTGACATTTCGCAAACAAAAATACATCCAAGCTACTACCTTTTAACAGCTACACAATATGCATAAAAAGGAATCTATCAACATTTTTCACGATGAAACAAACTCCATAGCCAGACTATGTTTTGCAAATGTGACGTTTCTCGGCGACCAATTACAGCTGCCGGGCCCGCATCGTCTGCGGAAAGATAAATTATTACCCCATCCCGTAGTAAAACAAAACAAAACACAACAGTAACAACCGCCGGCCACGGGGGTTAAGCGATATTCATAGCCGTGGTTCGGTAGGATTTCTACATTCGCGGAAGAATCGGGCCCGTTGATTGGCAACGTGCCCGTGTGGCGGTGTCGATGGCAACGCCCCGCGCAGATGATTTTTATTCGGTACGATTTTTATGGCTAAAGAGATCGGTCGGGTATGGACAACTTGCCGCAACCAAAAACCCCCTTGGGATCGTAAATATGTCGGTGCGCTCGTCGCGGTGCTTTTGTCTACTTCGTTTCTTGTGTCGCAATTATGCGCGTCGCCCGGTCTGCGGGTGCTCTGATTAGCGTTGTTTTGCAGAAAAAAAAGAAACATCACAGTAGCTGTAATTTGACGCGCTGTGAAATGGGACCATCTGTTCGGTTTCGGGTGCAGAAGTTTGCTTGATCCAACGCGCGCAACACGTGCTCCCCGAACTTCAACTTCTGCCGCCATTCCGTGACATGTCCGATCGGCTTAGCTTCGGCAATAACTTACACCGCCACAAATACCCCCTAATGACTTCTGGTGAACCTTGTCGATCCGGTGCGTTCCGTTCTGACACCGGATGCGTGTATCGGCTCAACGCCGATCGCGAGTTATTTTGGACCAAGCGGTCGCAGCCACGCGACACGGACCCTCTCCAGACGCATCCTAAATCAATTCTCGGTCGTGCACGATTCAGGCGGGATAAATCATATCCCGATCGTCACGAGGCGAGGGAGTGCGAGAAATAATTACAAAAACATCTTGTACGACATCACTCCCTCCTCCCCACGGGTCGCGGACGAAGGCAAAGCTTTCCTCGTGTGCAGGTATTAACGTGCAATGTGCACGTGTGGAAAATTAATAGCCCAGTTCGACTCTTGAAACCACGCGCGCGTTCGCTCGCGTGGATGACAGGAGTCGAGGATTTTCTGGATCACCCTGAAAGTGTCAACGCGTCTCCGCCTCCGGAAGCGCAATCGTGGAAGCAATTTGAATCTTAATTAATTTACTTCCACTTAACCTCAAAAACCGTCTGCGGATCGCCCCCGGTGCGTCGAGTGGTTCGTCCGGAGGGAGGGTGTCATAATGGTCACACAGCACACCGTACGATATCGCGCCCGGTGGGATCTGATCTCGGGTGCCTATCGCAGTTCCGGGCACGGCACAGCTGCCGCGATCATAATTGAGATGACACTGACGTACGTGTGTCGTGGCGGGAGATTTATGGAAACTAAGTACCCCGGGGCCGGACCAAACACACCCGCAGATAAGCATCACTTCGCTCGCTCGTAAAGCGCGTAGGTGACGTTTTTATTTTCTCCTTTAAAAAACAAAACAAAAAATACCCCGCATAGTGATGGGCGATTATGATTTTTCAAATATGCGTTTTTAATTGTCACCCGAGGGCGAGCGCGCGCGGGCTTATGCGGTCAACGCGACGGCAGTGACACGTCTCGGTGGGTAGGAAAATTAAAACATAAAAACGTAGCACGAAAACAATTCGGTTTGAAGCTGTTGAATTAATTTGTTCCTCCTGTTTGGCACCGCAGGACACGGGGATGGGTTTTTCGGTTGTGGAAATGATCGCTAAACACACACACACACACACACGCACGCACGCACATGGTGCAGACAGCAAATATGACCGGCTAATCGTGGACCGTTACGCTCCAGCTGGTTGATCCGGGTGGTTGATTCGCTAATGCGAGTTTTGCTTTTTTTGTTTCCTCAAGTGTTTTTTTTGTTTTCATTGATTGATACTAAACGAGAAATTCTTGAGCCAAAGCAATAATTTAGGAACGCAACACAATGATATAACATAATTTTGTACTAAAATTTGGTCCTTCGAACCGGATCGAGAGTCAAGAACTTAGTAGAATATATTAGAAAATTACTTTAAATTGGGTCTACATTTGGTAATCTCTTTTTTTCGATAGGACATACTTGAAACAAATTGCTGTCCAGGTAGAAAATACTCTAAATATTATACATAATGTAATGAAAAATCTCACATATCCTAACAAAAACTCAAAACCATATGAAAGCATACATTTTAGCATTTTATTCCACAAGTTCAAAGGACCAACATCTTCACTCGTACTTTCACGTTTGCTAGTTCTTGCCTTCTTATCACGCACTTCTAATTTGTTGTAGGCACACAACATAAACAACTCCTCCACACACTGCATAAACCAAACTCCCGCACAAAGTGTAATTAGGGCGCCTTCCCTTCCTTAACCCGTGGGTTATCAATGCGTTTACCATGCATCCATTTGTCGACGATTGAGTTTCGATTCCGGCTGCTTTGCGGTCGGTTAATTTCATCCACCCCCCGGGTCGGGGAAAAAAGCGTTTTTTCCCAACTCATCACTGACGGACTTTTCACTTTTATTTCTAATTTTGTTGTTGAAACGAAATAAACGGGGAAAGATGCGTTACCTCAAACAGAAAACGAGTGACAGTTTTGTGGAGAGGGTTTAAAAAAACGAGTAAGTCATCAAGGCATGCGTTTAGGTACCACAGCTGTGGATGGATGCGTCCCCAACTCCGAGGTTCAATTTGGTTGCATTGTTAATTTGAGTGTGAGGCGTCCCACCTCCCATCCCCCTATCAGCAGCCCGTCATCGAAAAACTGGTTGACCATATTTCGTTTGAAAACGATCGCTTTGCATGCATCTCATAGATAGGTTTAGCAGTTACATTTTGAAGTCTTTTTTTTGTTCCATTTAACTCTTGTTACGTTCTCTGCTGCTTTTTTTGTTGCTTTCTGCACGTTTCTTGTTTCCTCTTTCGGTTTTTACTTAACGCTTTACGCTCGTCCACTGTTTATGCTTCGTTTTTCATGTTTCCACTTTCCGAACGAGAGCGTGAACCGATGAGGGCGGGCGACCGAAAAAAAAGGGACCTTTCAGCTGACACTTCATACCGTCACCGATGCGGGTAATTTGTTCGGGATTCGGGTTTCGGAAGCATCATTTTCATAATCACAATTCCGGTAAGTGCATGCATTTGTGGTGTTTCTATTTATTTTTACCTTTTTTTGCTCTTTTTTATACACGTCAATCTTGTGTCCTTATGGGTTTATAGGTTCTGTGTTTTTTTTCTTCGTTTTTGTTTGGTTTCTCTTCCCACTGTGTCCCTTGTTCGCTCTTTAGCGTCCCTCGAATCAATTTGTTTTATTTATTGTTTCATTTCCGAACGCTGTCCTGTTTGACTACGGGTTGCTTGTTTTATTGTGTCGATCTTTATTTTTTTTGCAACTTATTATACATTCCTTTCATTAACTCTGCCACGGAGTGTGGTCGAGTTCTGTGTCCTTTTCCCCTCCGTATCGGTTTCCAAGCGCCAGCGACAAAAATTAATCGACCGATGCGTGTGTGCGGTCACATTTTTAATGGCATTTACTCGGTTAAGGGCCGCCGGCCCTTCGCTCATTTAATGAAGTAAATGAGAAGCGCGCTCGGGCTCGTATATGTGTCGGGTTTTTGTTTGTTCCCCGCTAGTGTGATGAAATTCATAAGATGTTAATGATTTTCTCGTTCTGCCCCGGAAAGGAATGCGGAAAGGAACATTACATAGCGAGAGTTAAATGGCGGGAAAAATTAGTGACGTAAATGGTACGCTCATTAAGGCACCGCTTAGTTGTGCGATTAAAGGTTCATACGGGAAAACCATTATTTTAGCATATTTTTCTGTTCAAAAAATTAAAAAAAAGTACTGAAAAAACAAACAATCTTTTCTCTTGCGGGACAGACTCCAAACTCACGTTGGTAGAGTTACAAACCACCGACAGCTGCTCCTTTCATCTCAACCACATCCAACAGATCCGGCACTGATTGGAAAATAGCAGGACAGACGAAGTCTTAAGACAATTTTCCGGTTGCCCGGCGCGACCCGATCGTTTAGGTTGGTCGGAAAAGTTTTGATTGATTTCACAGAAGGCAAGTGCGCTGCGTTCGATTTCATTTACTTTGCGGATTTTCGGTCCAACCGGGATGCTCGGTTTGTGGCGCGTTGGTAGCGAAGCCGCCCGAAGGGAGGAGCCGAGTAGCAAGGGGTTTTTAATTAAACATTGACGCCTGCCGTGAACGCCATGCAAACGGGCGTAAAACTCGTTTGATGTAGCTACCTACATCCCGACCCAAGGTGGCTGGTCTCGTTACCGGAGACGCCGGCGTTAAGAAGGCCACAAGTTCTGTGGGTGAGTGTGTGGCGGGAACTCCATTTCCACAAGCGGCTTGCTTAGAGAATCCGCCGGATCCGGATGGTGTAAGTTTACCGGAGACTCGCAAGAACCAACGCCCTTGGGGTTTTGAAGTTACCGCACGGTTTCTGGCCGGTGACTTTGAAGCGACTTTGAATTGACGCGCGAGCAGAGGTAGAAGGTGACCGTACCAGATCCATGATAGGATTTTTTTTATCTTTTTTTTCTCGTCGGGCAGACGGATGGAATCGACTAAAGGGGCGATGTGAAGATTTCTAACAGCACTGACAACCGCAGAAACCTACCAGCAAAAAGAGAGCTCTACGTTTTTTTTACATTCGTAAATGTAAAAAATCCTTTATAAATATGTACACAAGCATTGGACTTTTTTTAGGCTAAAAATTTACAACATTTGTAGACCATTTTTTGATTAAAAATACATGCAATTTATAAAAAACGACAATAACATTTTTAAAACCACCAATTTGAAATACCTATTCAACAATATTTCAAATAAAAGAGTTCAAAACCAGACATACTAAAATTTTATAAAATCAATTTTATTTATTTTTTACAAAAATGTTATTTTGTAGTATTTTTTTTTCGGCGTTGAAATCTCTTTATTTTTTATTTAATTATAGAAGAAACGGCCTGACCGTATTGCTACGTTGAAATCTCTTCGTGACTCAAAAATTCATTAATTTGTTTTATAGTGTATAATTCAATTGTTTTCTTAAAACGAAAATTTTAAGATTTAAGAGCGAATGCCTCGTGAAAAGATTACTAAAATTTAATTTCTAAGGTATATTTGGATGTCAAATCGTTTGTCATAGTCTATTTCATTACTGTGTGTCAAATTTATATGTCTTATAGACGGTCAAATATCGCAATATGAGTCGAACATTAGGTCAAATATCACGGTATAAGTCAACTTTACGGCCAAATATAGATAAATAAATCGAATATATGGTAGATATAAGTGAATATACTGTACTCTAAGTCACACTAATTTGTAACAAATACAACTTCATATTAAGAAAATCTATTAATAATTTTAATAAAAAAGTTAGCTAAAAACAATCTAATTAACTTGAGTTTTCCTAAAAATATTTTAGAAATTTATTTTCTAGTTTTATTTCCTATACTTAGAGAGTAATGTGATGTCATTTATTTCATTGCATGTCTTATAGACGGCCAAATATCGCAATATGAGTCGAATATTAGATCAAATATCACGGTATAAATCAAGTTTACGGTCAAATTTAGTTCAAAAACAAATATATGGTAGGTATAAGTGAATATACTGTATTCTACGTCTCACTATTTTTTTTATTTATTTTAAGAAATAACGGCCTGGCCGTATTGCTGTCTCACTAATTTGTACCAAATACAACTTCATGTTAAGAAAAACTTTCAGCTAAAAAGATATTCAATAAAATATAGTTCGCCTAAAAATATTTTAGAAAATTGAATTTCCAGTTATTTTTCCGATATTTAGGAGTAATGTGGTTTCTTTAATATGTTTTTTTTATTCAGAGCCGACAAATTTGATATTTTCACAGTAATTTGTTCCAAATACAACTTCATGCGAAGCAAAACCAAACTATCAACTGCCAAAAGCAATCACACAACGGTAACGACATAGTTACACGAGCCCCGCGCTTCTTCTCTCCCGGTGGAATTAGGAATTAATTCCACCGAAGCAAATGAGCAACATCGCAAACAGCGCCCAATTTTGCGGTGCCATTGTTTTCGTTGGGCGCAAAAACCCTCCCGGAATGTGATTGAATAGTTTGCCGTGTTTTTTCGCTACAAAAACCCCCCAGCCCGGAAGGATTCGCATCCGGTGCCGGCAGGCAGGGCGGTTAAGACGCGTTCCGGGTTTCTTCGGGTTTTCTTATAGACGGCAGAAGGGGTGCGCGCTCGGTTTCTCCCCCCATCCGCTGGAAGAAGTTTGCCCAAAACTGTGCCGCCAAATTACTTTACCCCACACTCACACACACTCACCATACCCATTACCACCGATAATCGCTCGGTCGCAAGTCTCGGGTGCGCGCGCTTTGATAACCATTCCGAATTCGCCCGGTTCCGGTTGTCAGTCCGTGTCGGAAGGGCGTCTTTTTGTGCCGAATCGGTGGTGGTTTACACACGGCACCACCGACCACGCAAGGCACGCACACGTTTGTCTGAAGAGTTGAAAATCAATCATCGGCGCCTGTAGGTAACCCTTCGGTGAGCAGGACAGGCAGGGAACGCAGGGGTGGTGCGGGTCGGGTTGTGTAAGCCTTGGTGTGGAAGCTCGGGATGGGATCAAAGTCAAAGTTTGTAAAATCTCTTCGCCTCCGAACTCCGCTTGCCTGCGTCACCCAGCCACCAGCGCGCATCGAATCGCTGCGTTACGTTCCACTACAATCCAGGGCGACGTTGCACAATCGGCCCGCAAAATTGGTCCGTCAAAAGTGGCAAACTGTCGTGCGATTTGGTACGGTTGTCGCAGGTCGCTGGTCGCACGATTGAGATGAATCTGCTGACGGACGTACGTAAACGTCAAAACGAGTGTGGGAACGGCACACACACACACCGGGTCTCTTTATCGCGAATCAACATGCGAATCGAATGGGCTTCCGTACCCGAACGGTGACAAATGGGTGACATTAAAAAAGTGACATCGATTGGCAAATAAACAGACGTACTTGCCCACGGGAGAGATGAATCGCGCAGTATTTACCTTCCTGTTATGCCTTTCTTTTTTGCCCATTTATTTCTCTACACCTAATAAAAATAAATCATTCGCTCACTCAAGGGTTAATTTAGTAGACTGGTGGGCGTGCGCTGCTCAAGGAGCGCTCAAGAACACAGCAGCCTTGTGTACTCATCAATTCGCTCGAACTCCTCCGCACTCGCTCATGTCCGAACGCACAAAACCATGTCCGGTCCGTGTCAACCCCGAAGCGCCATCTTACATGACGCCTTCCGAATGTGCCATCACCATTTTTCATGTCACCTACCGCCACGGTGTGACGCGTGTGGTGTGTTGTTCCGTTCGGCCGGCACCGCTCGGTTTTAGTCACTTTAAAACGTTCTGACACACGCCTCCCTAATTAATATCCTCGTCCTCCACCAGCGCGCGCCTACTCCTGCGCACCCACCAGCACGAAAACAAAGGCCAACTTTCGCACTTTCGCACTGGTGCGACGCGACGACCACCACCATCATCAGTCGGGCCGGGCCGCTTCCGTTTCCGGTATTCATTAACCGATCGCGGCCCACTTCACGCGGCCCCCGAGGGGAAAGGACACGCTTCCGGTCGGGTGCGTCGATCATCAATCACTGTGGGTGGGTGAGCGTCTCGTGGGACTTCACAGTTACCCCCGCGCAACCGTGCCGTGATTAATTTGGACCGGATCCTGATTCCGCAAACCGGTCGGCGGGGAGGGGAAGATAGGGAACAACAGAACTGTTCGATTCCGACCCGCGCCTGGGTTCGGTGAAGTGTGCGATAAGTATCGTTTTGTTGTAATAATGCGTCCATCAACAGCTGAAGATGCGAACAAAAATTGCGTGCTTGAAAGTTGTAATAAAAAATTTGGTCCTTCGAACCGGATCGTGGCAGAAGATGAATCTAAAACAATGTTGTAAACGTGGGATGTAAATAATTCCAAAAAATGTACAAAATTTCAAAGTAGAAATGAATTTTAAAAAAACACTCATGTGAGTCCTCCGTATCCTCCTATGACTTACCGAAGTAACCGAAATAAGATCATTCGACGAAAAAAATGTAAATTGTTCGGGAGTTTATTTTCTCTGATTTTTTTTAATTAATTTATTCTAAAAACTCTTTGAACCAGAATGTGGCTAGAAGAGATAAAAAATTAAAGAATTTTTACTTATCTTATAAAATATTGGTCCTTCGAAACGGATCTCACGGCAATAATCAGGATAGACCAATTTCCAATGAATTTGATTTTTTTACTGAGTAGCTAAAATTGTTAAAAATGAAGTCATAGTAAAGCTATTCAACCTTCGAGTCAAATGAATAACACGTAAACACAGAACAGAAACAATTACAAAGTAACTAAATTACACAAATTGTAGACGTAAACAGGCTTGTTGGTCCATCGAACCGGATATTACAGCAAAAATCAATATAGACTATTTTAATATAAATTTTAATTTTTGCCGTGTATCTCAATTTGTTAGATATTAAATTATTCCAAAGCTATTAATCATTCGAATCATATTAATAAAACGTAAGTGCCTAAACACAGAACGGAAAAAGTGACAATAAAATAAATTAAAAAATTAGACGCCTTTTCAACAAAGAGTCAAATCGAAATAGATTTTTTAAATTAAAAATGTTAGCGATGTGTTCCAAATGAAAATCTTCCTATTTTTTTTGTCCTTCAAGCCGGATGGTTGAAGATTCCTTTAATTTTTAAACGGCCTATGCCTTTCAGCCTCTCCCGGCTCGAAAAATGTAAACAATGCTACCGCTGTAACGCGATCCGTGAAATGACAGCATGATGGAATGGAAATTAATTCACATATCGCCGGAAGGGTCGCGCAGATCTTTGCGCGTCGATAAAAACAAAATTAACGCACGGCTAAATCAAACGAATGGGTTGACGTGGCGGCCACCAAACGCAGGACGAATCCGTCACGGGAAGGAAAGTACTAAATTATCCCGTCCCTTTGCGCACACCCCCGACGACGGGGCAGAGTCAATTATGAATTTTTCAATATTAATTACCAGCATCATTCTGCGCGCACGCTCGGAGAGCCCAAACACGCAACACTGCTGTTCTCGCATGCTTACCAAAACAAGCCGCTAATTATCACGTATGTGTGCGCGTGCGCGAGTTCGACTCTTCAATTCAGATGCAAATTGCGCACGCGCGCTTGGTGTGTGAACGCTTAACCAATAAATAAAATATGCATAATTTCTGGGTTTTGTGGCCGTCCCCTTTTCTCGGTTCGATTGGTTTGCTTTCTGGTTGTTGGTTGATGTTTTTTTTTGTCGCTCGATTATTTGCACAAGCACATATGCTACCAATTGGCAGCGCAAAAAAAAAGAGCATGCCCTGATTTATGACGCTTCATCACACCGGCCGGATCGTCCCGGTGTTGTCGATTGTGCATCGATTCGGGGTAATTAACCCATACTCCCGATCCACCGATTATTGCGACGCGCGTGACGGTGTCAAGTGCTGGCGGAAACGGTCCCCGGGCAACATTATTCACACCACTATCATTATTATGCGCGCTGTGTGCATGATCGCTTTTTTCTGCTATTATTTGCGTCTAGTTGCTTGCGGGTTGTTTATGCAAATTTTCGGACGGAACGAAATTGGCAATATGGTGTGGGGTGGGCTTTGCTCACTTTCACCCGCGGAAGGGATGCTGGGCGACACACCCGAAAAAAGAGACGTCACGGAACATGTGGCATTTGCGTTTGCTGGCGATTATTAATCCACTCGATGTAATCGATTAAATTAGGTAAATATGTTGGCACGATTAAAAAGCATATAAAATTCATCATCGCTGTGTAGGGAACATCCGACCAAATGCGTTCAAAATAAGTGATTTCAATAATTCAAATTATACGTCAGAACTTTTGTTCCAATCTGTAAACGACTCTTTTTATTACAACAGAAAGCTGGATAGCTTCTCAAGCAAAGAGCGTCGACATAAATGCTAAAATCCGGTTCGAAGGACCAACAAAGAGTGCGTTTATATGAAATTGTGTTGTGTTTCACCTAGCGTTTTCCTACGCTGATTCAATCTGTTTGAAATAATCCATAAACAATGTAATTCTGCGCATATAAGCACACGTTAAGCAAGCTACAAACTTGCCATTTCCAATGATGCTCTTTTATGTGGATTTTTTTAAATTCTTTACAGCCCCTCGAAAGATGTGTAAATATAATGTGTCAAATAGAAGCTCGCCGTCCGTGGGTTTGATTGCCTGTCAGGCGATATACATAACTATTACTGCGTCAACTCCTGAGGTCAGCTAATCCGTAAACCGGCTTTAGCTTTTCTCGCACTTCTCACACACACACGGGGTTGTTTGCGGCAGCGTTTATTTCACTCCTTTCGGTCGGGGGAAGGCAGCGAAAAAAAAGAAAATTCCCGGCTACAAAAAAAAACAAACCTCTGGACAAAGAAGTCGTCCCCCGGGTGTTGAGATGCGGGTCGGGTGTTCCACCGCAGAACACGTGTGGCTTTCGTTGCGATGTGTTCGCCTGACAACGGAAGCCATACACATACACACAAGATGGAAGGAGAGCTGCATTCTCCACACCCTCACCCCAAATCTTCGCCAGTTCCACGAGCGATGCGTCGTAAAAATTGATTGGACTGCACATTAAAACTATTGCATCGCGTGCGGTGGATGTCTCCACGTTCGCGAACAGGTTACCGTCCTGCGTGACTCATCGCGCGAATGCAACGGCGCCGGCCACGGGGTTTTTGTCAGCAATGTTTGCCGTCTTTATCTCGATTATTAACAGGCAAAGTTTCAAACTGTCACTTGCCACCGAGCTCACCATTTTCGGGCACGTCCTGGTTTATCCTCGGTGTTTTGAGCACCAGTTAAGGGAGGGAGAAGGTTGCCAAGATGCTCGGAAACGCTCGGAAGCGTCCAATGCTCCAATCAACAGAGACTGTACGCAACAAAGAAGCGTACTCTACTACCCGCCGTGATTTATGAGCCGGCCGTCGACGCCTGAAAGCTATGCAAATCGCGTCGCTCGCACCAAACTGTTGCCAGCAGCTCGGAGA
The DNA here is from genome assembly GCA_000473445.2 of Anopheles farauti. NCBI lineage: Eukaryota > Metazoa > Arthropoda > Insecta > Diptera > Culicidae > Anopheles > Anopheles farauti. Next base: position 1,861,762 of record KI915056.1, on the reverse strand, counting down.
GGGCATTGCAGGGTTTTGCAACCAAGTAAAGGAGATTATAGCGATGTAAAGTGGATACTGTATTTCCAAAAAAGGGATCTTGGCGATGGAGCGGAACCCGAACTATTGAAATACATTTATTCCTCAAGATATATTAGGTAAGTTAATTCTCGAAATAGGTGTATTTTTTATAAAAAATATATAAAGCTGAATTTTTCATCTTTGATATCCTTATTTCTACTAAGCATTTTAAATTTAAATTAAATAAATTTCAATTTACTTACTGTGTATGAGGAAAATAGAGTTGGTCCTTCGAACCGGATTGCTGGCAGAGATCCACTGCTTCTGGCAGGCTTCCAGCTGCTCAACCCTGCCTCTTCCTCCGGGGTAAGTGAGCTTGAGTTCATAACTCGAAAACGGCGAACTCCACACCGTCGATTGACACCGAACGACTTCTCCCACGACTTCTGGTGCGAGGGAGGCGGAGGGCGGGGACGGGAGACGGTTTACACTTATTGTTCGATTTCCGTCCGCGGATTTAAGTTTCCTCGTGGTGCCTGGGGAAGACGGCAAAGACGACAATAAAAACCCGGCCCGGGTCGCTTCTTTGTGCTACTTGTACCTCCTCCAATGGGGCTGGAGGGGGGGGGGGCGTTGTACTCTCACGGTAAGCGGTGCAGCACATCATCATCATCATCAGCTTCCGCAGCAACCATTGCCATAATCACCGACGCTTTCACGACGCGCTGCAATGGTAGCATCAATATAAATTATCGTAAAAATTTATCACCAAACTTGTGCGAACGGGACGAACGGGGCGAGCTTGGCGAATTGGAACTTATGCGTACGGTGCTCGGTGCACGTGAGAGGAGTTTTAAAATCCTCCCCTTCTTCTCCACTCCCCCCTCCTGCTTTGGGTGGCAAGCCATCAAGACATTGTAGATACATCCTAGTCAACAAGCCGGTTGCAACCGAACGCTAGCAACCTCCCGTCAGATGGAGCCGAACACTTCACCGCTCATTAGCGTGGTAGCGCGAACCAAACAACAAAAAAACAACAGCAACAAAAACTGCAACCAAAAACCCCCCGCATGGAAGCACCGCGAAGCCATCTGTTATGATTTCGGCGAGCAGCGCGAACGCAAAACCCCAGCGTCACCGGAGACGCACTTTGCACAAACTGACACTACATTCAATTTAAAAGTAGCTGCTGCCACCATTGACGTGACTTGTTGCCGTGAACGCCGCTTGCGGATCGCGGATTATCCTCGCAAGGGAAACCCGGGAACCGCGCACACCGAGAGATGAGCATTTTTAATTAGTTTTTATCCTTTCGAACGGTTCGCCGCGTACGCGCATCCGCCCGTGAAGCACCTGCGCCTGAAAGGGTGGCAACACGCACCGCACCGGGCCCTGCTAATCCTTTGATAATTAATTTGAATATGAGCAGATTAGCCACCGCCAGTGGGGAATATGCGAACACCTCCTTCCCCTTCCCAGGAACACTAATTGACACCGCCGATGTCGGGGAGTGTTTTTTTTTGCGTGCCTGTATGTGTGCAACAAAAGAAAAGCCAACCCTGAACTCCCCTGTAGTTTTTTTTATTTTTCGTTTAATTTTTCGTTGCTGCTTGTTTCGTCCACAATTCCGGGGATGATCCTTGGTGGCAGGGAAGACTTCCGCTGACAACTCAGCAGGGGCGCGCTCAGTCAAGTTGCGTACCATGTGCGCCCATGGCGGTAATGGCGGCGAGAGTTTTATTACCCACGCACTGTGTAATCCGCGTAATCTATTCTTCAATCAAACGTAATTATTGTGCACGCGAATAACGAACGCGCGAATGCTGGAAAATAAAACCAAACACCCTCAAAAAGGGTAAGAGGAGTCATTCGTTTAAAATGTAATTGTAGAAATTTTTGAAGAACCTGGTTTGGTCTATTTATTCTATACGAAATGTTGATGTAAAATATACACCACACATCTTCAAGCTTCTATTATGTAATATCGCTCAAAACCTCCTCACACATTGGAAGGTATTTTAAAACCTTTTTTCACGACTTGATTGTGTTTTCAAAGAGCAGCCGAATAAACAATCAAACATGCTAAGACTCACAGTTTACAGGTAATTTTTAGGCAAATTAGTTTACTGTAAATTGCCTTCAAGTTTTAAATCCCATCTTCTAAACCTAAATAAAATTTCGATTCTTTAAACTATTGAATTCCGGTGCACGAACGTTTTGTTTTCTTAAATTCCAATTTCATTTTATATAACTCATCGATAAGATTTCTCCCTTCCCCCTCCTCTTCATCTCTCCGCCAAGTGTTACGTAATTTATAGATACCGGCTTTGCGACTGGTCATATAAGAGCATCTAACCGACCCGTTCGAATCGAGCCCGGATGCATCAAATACTAATACTCGTCCATTCGTGCGCATTTCGCACCGTCACCGGCATCGATCAAACCGTCCTCTATCGGCTGTGCATCTCCGACTGTGATACGCATAAAAGTAAAATCCTCTAATTAGTCTTCTAACGCTCGGTGCGCGGGTAAATCCGCACCGTGTCGTACGCCCCCGCGACGAACGCCGGCATGAAATGGGCGGACTGGGTGGACTTTTTTCTCGCCGTTCATACCCACCGGTGGTGCCGTTGCTGACAGTCATCAACATCGCATTTAGCCGATCCGGGGACAGATCAGATAAAGCTGTCGTTGATGGCTGCCGTGTGTCTTCCGTCCGGGGCAATAAGAGTAAACTTTGATGGGTTCGTCTCGTTCGCGCCGTTGTTGGGCGAATTAATCTCCACGGCTTATCGCCACGTCCACGGGCGACACAGCTAACACAGTGAGCCGTTAACGATTAAAGCGTTTAGCCCGGTGGAATCCGCGTTCTCCGTCCTGCCGAGTCCACGGGTCGCCTTCACTTATCGTCCTCTCCGGTGCGATAAACGATTAAAAGTGCGAATCGAATCACGCGCAGGAGAACGAAGCGAAAAAAGAAGAACAAAAAAAATACAACCAACCAACGTCAAACGATTCTGGGCCTTATTTATGGTCCAGCGTAGTTGGCAGTTAAAAAGGAGCTGGACACGCACCCGCCCGGCGGAGTCGGGGTGATGATGATTTGTTGTCGAAATCCATTAGACCTCGCGCAAAGAGTGCAAGAGGCTTCGATTAGCCGCGACCGAATTGACACTTCACGCGCACTAACCCCTTCAGCACACGCGCGATTTATGCGCTGCAAAATGTGACCGAAAACTGTACCGCACCGAAAGTGAAAACGAGTGCAAAACGAACCGAAAAACATCTCCTAAAACATCATGTAACAATTCTATCTTCTTCCCCCTGAAGAATGGAATAAAAAAACACAAACACACAAAATTGAATGCGAAAAGGGGTAACGCCATCGAGCGGGGGGAGAGCCAGCGAACCCTGCCAAAATAATAACAACACCCAAAAAAAAAAACGCACCGAAATGTGCAGCGCGGAAACGCTTTAAAATTTTTCAACCGAAGCGAATATGTTTGGCAAAAGGGGTTGGAGAAATAAAATTGTCTAATTCGATTGATTTAGAAAGCGCGACCCGCGCGGCGCCGCAATAATGGCAAATCACAATAGGGAAGCAACCAGTTACACAAAACAATCAGAAAAGTTGACAGCTCAACCCATTTTCGGGCCGACCCGGTACGATATTTATGGTGCCGGGCCCATTATCGGTTTCGGGCGCTGCTGCCTTCGCTTCGGCACAACAAATGGCACTTTAAACTGTTTAAATTGTTGTCACCTTTGTTGTGCATTTTTTTATTTTACTTGCTTCTTCCTTTCTGTTTCTGCCCGGCCGTGTGTGTTGACTTTTCGCTGTTTTATTGGCGAAGAAGTAACCCCTGCCCGGTGTGTGCGGTGTGAGCGCATTTTCCAATCGAGACAAATTTTAAAGCAGTTTTTTTTACGGTGAAAAGCCTCTCGGTTTAAGAAATTACTCTTACAAAACGCCAACTGACGCCCCTTAGAGCAAAATGAAATACAGGAGAGTGAGGAAAAAAAACAACGAAAAAACACGCATCCCCGTACTGATACGGTTGAACTCTGGTAACCCATTGCCGGCAGCAACAGCAGCGGGAAGACGAGAAGCACCAAAGCATGCTCGTGCTCGTTCAACCTCAACACAACATAAATTCCCATCGACAACTAACAACAACACAACCGGAGCGACCCCGGGGGCATTAGCATTTCGCGGCGCAACGATACAGGGGTCGCGGTGGCTTTTAGAGGTTTTAGGGGCCCATTTTAGTTTGGGCAAAAAATTGAAGGAATGAAAAAAAATAAAACGCCGACCCTCGAACCCATCCCGCGCGCGAGAGAGAGAGATCAATAAAAAGTTAAATTCGGGCGCGGATAAAATTGTGTGTTAGTGCGTGTGTTTTTAAGTTTTTTTTTTATACAGATTGATTTGGCTTCATTGACGTTTTATTGCATTTTTGGTTGCGCTCGCATATGTTCCGCACCCGAAACACTTTTGCCTCGGATGTTGATGGGATTTTCGATCCGGGGAAGATTTACTACACGTTTGGAGTGAATTTGATTCACTTAGAGCGTCTCGTAACAATTACTAAATGGCAACTAATCGTCACGCCTTGTGTTAGTTTGTGATGCGTTAATTCAACCTCGGAATGTCGTTCCCTCCCGGGGCGTAAAGTCGACCATTCGCTCCCGGAACAGCACTTCAGCAGCTTTTAAAGCATATTTTAATGGTCTAAAATTGCCAAGAGACGACGTAGCTTATCCAAGCACGCTTATGAATACGCAATCAAACTGACCCTTCGGGAACATCGAAATAAAAATTAAAAACAAACCTCTCCCCGCTGCTTATCGTGTGCAATTCGTGTTTGCCGTGCGCTTAATAACCCATTAAAACGAACGGTAGTACCGGCTTGCCAAAGTTCAAGCTGACGCAATTACCGCCCAAACAAAACACGCCCGCGGGACGCTTCCTCTCGTCTGCACATAATGAACAAGTAGGAAAAAAACAATCCCCCAGAACCGACCCCGAAAAGGTTCACTTTTTGAAACCGGTCAAGCATAATTAGGCTCTGGAGAGATCCTTTAAAGGGGGGGGGGGGCGGATGGGGTAGGGGGTTGCTTTCGTTAAAGGTGAGCATCTGGAAGCTATCAGGTACGAATGATTGGCCCTTGTTACAAGACATAGTGCACAAAACAATGCCCAAATCAAACACGAGCTCGAGCGTTTTACTCCGTCTGCATCGTAACATACGAGACAAGGATCCTGGGTTTTTTTACGACCACTTCCTCGTCGATGCTCTCTCGTCCTTCCCTGCGTGTGTGTGTGTGTGTGTGTTTGTGTCGTTTCCATGGTGCAAAACTGTCCTTCAAGGTTCCCGTGGAGACATATCGGAGCCGACGGATCGGTCGTAAAAGTCGAAGGAAAAGTTAATATTATCGTCGATAATTGTTATAGCTTTTGACATTTTTATCGATGGTGCGATTTTTTTTCTGTCTATTTTTTGTTCTGCCCGCTCCTTTCTTTGCTTTCCTCCCGTTCGCCGCATCACGTTCGCCCTGCCCGACGACGACGACGACGAGTTTTAGTGCGCCGAATGTACGGGCTCATTGTCTCGCAGGAATTGTTTTTTATCGATTTGAAGATTTTATGCACGCAACCCCTGCCTTTCCCGGTGGTGGAAACGGGGAGCGGTTGACGATAAAAGCAAATACGGTTGGGCAGGTGCGTGTACGTGCGGGTCGCCGATCGGGTTCGAGCGCCAACTATTCGCCGACATCCAAATTTTGATGACATTTGCGTGGCGCCGCAAACGGATCGGTCGCCTGGACCGCTGCGGTCAGATTGGAGTCGCATTTCATGGGCGAATAGTTTCGCCCGAGCGCATGTTTTACGAGCCAACTATCGGTGCAACCGGATGGCAAAATAAAAACTTCGCCCGACTCGCCGGACTCTTCCGGTGGACGGAGTTTGATCAGCGAAATCCCGGGGCCACTTGAGCGCAAGGCGTCAAAGAGTTCGGTTTGGCACGGCGGACACGGGTTTTCTGATTTTTACGACACCACCACCCGACGAGGAAACCGATAAATCACGGCAAGCGCACGGTGGCGCAGAAGAAAGTGACGTCCGTGGCAGAATGCACCGGATACCGGTTTTTAGTGCGGAAGGATCGCCGGCTCCGTCCGGGCGCACGGATATAAAAATAAAACCCAACCATCAGATGCTGGCGGTTGGCTTGATGGGACGACCCTCGCGCCGAGTCATTCATATTTTGACAGCTCTGACTGGTGCTGGAATTTGAAATACAACCAGATGGCAGCCGCAAAGAGACGGACGAGGCGCGGGGTCTCCCTATTAGCAGGGCCAGGGGATATATATTGTAATCTTGACGGAGAGGGAGAAGAATAGGCCCGCATCGGCCGTGCGACACCGGTTGCGCGATCTTCCCCGTCTTTAAGAAGCCCTCGTCGATTTTTCTTTTGGTCCTTCGAGCCGGAGCGCCCGAATGACGGTTCGTTGCCGTTGGGAAACAAGCGATCCGGGCGTCAAATCGAAACCGTGCATCATCGCCGTGGTTAATGGCACGGTTTTGTGCATCGCAGCAAACCTGCCGGGTTTGACGTTTCGTTCGGTTTTATGGCTCTTTGGGCAGCGAAGGTACTTAGCGCCTCCTAACCGGGCGCCGAACAAACATGCCCAATCTCTTACGACAAATTGATAAATCGATCGGACGCTACGGCAGACTGCAAATTGCCATTTTACCTCACGATCCCTGCCCCGTACCTGCCCTCCCCTGCGGTGACCCACATTCCCTTCCCGCCCGGTAATGATTATTCAAAACATTGCGGGCAAACAGGCGCTCGGCGCTCGATGCCGGCCGGAAATCGGTAGCGCCCGGAACCGGATGCTGATTCCGTGTGATTGCGAACTCCGGGAACTCGCGTACGGCACTTAACGATAATGGTAATCGAATTAGTTTGGGGCTTTTCGGCCGTAGCCGGGCGATGCCGTGCGTTAAACGGCTCTAGTCGGTGCTGGTTTCCTTCCCAAGCCGGCCAAATCCTAATGTCTTAAAATATGGCCATAATTTGTCAAGTGCAAATTACTCTTATCATCAAATTAATGTTTACATAATGAATAATATTCTCCACATATATCAGGATCGCCTTCCGGTCGGGCGGGCCCTCGCCCGATGGCTTCGCCGAGAAGTAATTAACTTCCCCGGCTCGTCCGGATGCGTCCTACACCCGCCCGTGTTTGGCTTCCAACTCGTTTCCGCTACATTTCGCGCCCAAAACCGGCCACCGCAAAAGGCGGCAGCAAACCGACCTGCCGTGTTTATGGAGCACATTATCTTCGGAGTTTATCACGGTCCGTGCGCGATGATGATCCATCGCAGCGGGGGGGGGGGGGGGGTGAGGTTTGGGGAAGGGAGATAGTGGAAAGGTCCGGCTTCAAGATCCGAACCGCCCCCAAACTCAAATTCGATTGCCGATTTCGATTAATAGCTGAACGGTGGGCCCCAGCTGCACTTTGGCCGGGAAACCCGACGCAATTACCAGGGATCAGGTTGTGTGAAGCCGGTTTGATGAACTAATTGAACTTCCTGCTGCACGCGGGGATAGCAAGGGAGAGGAGACGGCGATGAAGTAGCAATTTGAAATGAATACAAGACGATGTTGTCGGGACTGAGTTGAGGTAGCACCGGGGGATGTGTGGGTGGGAGGTGGAAACCAAATCATTAGAAGTCGTTTGTTTGTGTTGAAGTGAAGTTGGTTTGAAATCATGACTACGCCACTGACGTCCACCGCAACCTTGGCGGCCATCCTCCAGCCCGGGAAGCTGTAAGTCCGGGCTGTTCGTCTGCTGGTCTCCGATTTTGCGAACGGACCGTGTGCGTGTGTGTTCGATCGACTTTTTCGCATCCCAACCCCCATAC
>KI915056.1:1799742-1853725 GCA_000473445.2 Anopheles farauti | reverse complement strand
CCCCCGACGCTTGTCTTTGATTAGCATATCATCCATTTTTGAAATCTCATCGCATCCGGCGACTGTGCGAGGGAGCCGGGAGCCACACGCAACCAAATTGCCAACGATAATTGGATGTATGGATGGGCTCTGAATGGTAGGGTTCCATTTCTTGCCGGCGATAGTGCGCTACCCGGCCCCGAAATGGAAACCCTACGCAGCCGGGCAGGTGCTAACTCCTCCGAAGAAGGCACTCCAATGTCTGCCCACCGGAGTCGCAATTTGTCGAACGCATCGCATTTAGCAGATATGAATCATAAATCAAAAAGGCCACTTTCGACGACGGGACGGTACGCATATTCGGTCGGGCGCCGTGATCGAGCACGCACGACGACAGCACTAATTTAAATTAGTGCCCGCTTTGTGACGAGGAGCTGGAGGTGCCTAGGTTCGATTTCAAACCGGCAAGGCTCGTCCTCACATTTATCATTCCCACCGGCAGGCGCTGAGTTAGCGTCGGCTTTGGCCGGGTGCCGGGAAGATTTACAGCAATATCTAAATCCATGATGGAGTGTGGTTTTGTGTCGTTACATATTTGGCGCGTTTGCGATACGCTCTCCGGACCGGGTCGTCCAGGAAGCCACCAAAACGAAACCGTGTGCTACCCAGCACAGTTCGTTGGAAGAATTGGCGAGCAGTTTGTTTGTTTCCTCGCGAGCCCGGAGGTGCAGTGGATAGATAAATATTTGGACGACCGGTTGCTGGGCGAACACCAGCGGACGTCCCAATGTACGATGCCAACAAAAACACAAGCAACTAAGTGCGCGCGAGAGCGCAAAACCTAGCGCACTCGAACTTTTCTTTACCGCCTTGTTTGGAGGGCTCGCAATGGACGTGGTGCGTTTTTTTTTGTGTGGCTCAACAGCGCGGAATGTCGCACCCGGAATGGCTTCAACCGGTCGATCTTCCACTGCTGACCTTACCCAAGATCCAGTGCTTAGGAGCCCGCAAGTACAGAAACTCGCCGACTTGCGAGACATGTTTCCAAAAGAAGCGTGGTATAAAAAAAAAAAACACAACCCTGACCTCCATCTCCTGCGTGTGTTAAACAGGCAAAAAAGGGTGGAATAAAATTCGCTACCGGCTGCGCTAGCGCTGCTTATCGCGCCTAACGACGAATCGCTTAATTTGATGACAATTTGTGCTGCCTTGCGCGGCGTGCGGCATCGTTCTAGGGCTACGGGATGACCTCGAAACGGTCGCTCGGCTCGCGTCCGAGCAGGGAAGAAATCACGAGTGACCCAAACGAGTGCCGTCAAAGGTGGTTTCTACCGATTTCGTACCATTACCAGGCATTTATACGTAAGTGTTGAGCGTGCGCGAGCAGGCCTCCATTTTGCCGTTGCTCACTCTCGCTCCCGCTCTGTCGCTCGCAAAACCAGCGGTTGGACGCACGCGATAGTTTGGGAGCTAATTAATGCCCGAGGTGTAGTTGGGCCGCACCGAATTACTTACACGTGCGGTGTCTGTTGTCCGTTGTGGTGGTATGCGTGCCTGTGAGGAGCGTGACACCTTCGCACCATCCGACAGCTTGCACTCGAGACGCGTCCCCCGTCATACGTCCAGCGACCGTTGCGCGGCAAGAATGTCTGCGCTCAGCAAGTACTTCGATCAGGCGCTAGAGGGCGTCACCTGTAGGGATATTCTGCATCCGGGCGTCGGGTGCGGTCAGTTCGCGGCACGCAACCTGCTCGGTACGGTTCGCTCCAATGTGAGCTTCTTCGTGCCGATCTCGCTGCTCCGACTTCTGCTGCTCATCTACAGCCGGCGAACGATGTCCGGAGCGATCGTGCGCGACACGGCCTGGGAGTTCGGGGCGATGATGGTGAACGCACTGTGCGTGGCCAACTGCTGGACCGGTTGCTTCTGCTTGGTGACGAGATGGACCGGACGCATCCATGACAACTACTCCGTGTCGCTGGCACCGGTCCTTGGTAGCTGCGCCATGTTCCTGATGCCTGCGTACGTCCAGACGACTCACGCGAAGGCTATCTTCGTGGCGGTAAGTAACAAACACACTGCATCCGAGCAGCATCAAGTCTCACCTGCCTACTCCGCAGAATCTCGAGTGTTGGATTAAATCACGCGAGAGCGGGCTGATCGGTTGGATGCGCGATTCGCGACTCGCCGGAACCATCTGCTTCATGCTGCTCAGTGCCGGCATTGCCCGGTACGCCTGCGAAACGCGCCATCGGACGGAGTTCTGGTTCATACAGCCGCTGAAGCGCAAGACGGCTGCCGACCCGGGCCGGGTTTGCCACCACCAGGAGGAAAGCTGCGCTCGGTACGTTCTCACCGGCATGCGGACGTACTTCACGTTCGGTGCGATACTGGAGCTGGCCCGGCGGTTGATCGTCACGATCGGACAGCTGCAGCAGACACCGGCGGAACGGGTTCGGTCACTGTTGCGCCTCCGCTACCGGCTGATACTCTTCCTGGCGCTTTACAACGGCACGTTTCGGGTGAGTCTTGGTAAAGGACAGCAGCAAAAACTCTCGCCAGCTCGGCAAGTCATCGTGAAGGCCGGTTGGAAGCAAAAACATAACCCCCGTCCCGATTGGTGGTCCGTACATCTTTCAAACATTTGCGCGACTCCAAGGGCATTTTTTTCTGTTTATCCAACCACGTGAAGCATGTAGCTCGTTCGTCATGTGGTTGGAAGCAACAAAAAACAGCAGCTTTTTTGTTGTCGTTCTCAAATCGAACAGCTGGGGATATGCCCTTGCGGCTTAGGTTAGATTTTTTTTTCTGTATAATAATATCTATCGAGTGCTGTCTTTTTGGATTTATTTGCTGTGTCTGTACAGCCGCTAGCCACAAGTCTGGTGCGCATGTAAATCTGTCTGAATAATCAACGTCAAGTTCAAGTGCACCGTGACCCACGCCGGGCTGGTCCGATTGCTAAATTCTTCGCGACTACCAATTAATAACGCCGGCCTTCAGTTTGTAACCTGTCTCCTAGCACGGCGACGGCAGCAGACCCAGAAGCGGGACAACGCCATCGCAGGGTTTGCCAGCGGGCTGTGGTACTACCTCTGTCCGAGCTACAACATCTTCAACCTAGCTGTGTGCGCTTTAACGCAGGTAGCTCCTCCTGGTGGAGGAACGCGAACGGATTGCTCACGGTTTGCTTGTCCAACCCTCTAGACGCACTGGAACCTCCTGATGGAAAAGTACGCCAAGCACGCGTTCATCCAGCGGCTAGATCGCGTCTCCTTCTCCTCGCTCGTGTGGATCGGTTCCATGTGCTACGTGACGTACTCCCGCGCCTACTATCCCTGGGCGATGTCCCGGTTTGCGCTCAAATTCATCGACATCTGCTCGAACTACGCGTGAGTGTCGTGTGTGGGAAAGCATACCAAAAACTCTTAGATCCAACTTCAAAACTCTTCCGCACAGATCCCGGACCGCATCGGAGAACTTTGCCGGGCGTTACCTGACCACGCACTGAGGCTCCCGTCACCCTTTTTTGTTTTGTTTTTTTTTTTTGCTGTACTATTAGTTGACCTACTTAGATGCGATTAGTCTTTAGCTGAATCGGGTTTGAAGCTTTTCTAGGTGTACTAAGAGCGAACGTGTTTGGTGTTACTTTTACGCAAAATAGCCCATTATACCCTACTGCTGTTTAGCAGACCAGCGTTGATCCAAGAGCGCGCCATCTGTGTGTCGAGTTGCCGAACCACGAACGGCCTTTTCCGCCGGCTGTTGGGGTGATGTCGCTGACCTTCTTCCAGCGCGTGCATACATTTTGTCACTCGCCGGCTGCGATTCGTCGTGTTGCGGTTCGGTTCAGTCAGCCGGTGGCAGGCATTCGGTGGTGTAGCATGTCCGAGCTGAGCAAGTGCTTCTACCAGGTGACGGCGGGACGTTCCTGCCAGGATCTGTGCCATCCGGAGTACGCCACGTGCTGGCAGTCGTTTGTGGGGCTCACCAAAACGCTGCTTCCCGGTTGCTACAAGCTGTATTTAACGCTGCTGGTGGTAAGTACACACCGGGCGGGCCATTCTCCTAGCTACTTTAACCTCATTCCGAATGTTTTTTTCTTTATCCACAAATAAGATCCCACCGCTGCTGAAGGGTGGTGACTACACGAAGGAGTACTGGAAGAATCACATCCTCGGTTACGCGTCGGTTTCCTTCAAAACGTACATCCTAGCGATCAGTGGTCTCACGCTGCAATGTCTACTCTAGTAGGTGGCTCTTCAAAACACACGCACGTCCATTCCACCATACGCCCCTGACTTCCCACTTCTATCACCTCCCGAAAAAAAAAACAGCAAGCTGTTTGGCCGTCTTCACTACTACTGCCTGATGGGCGTGCCGGGAGTTTTAAGTGCGGCGATCGTACCGAAGCTGCCGAGAGTTCACCTACGCCTGCAGGGCATCACCTACTTCAACATGATGCTGGAGGTGATGATCAAGAAGAGCGAGTGGCGATGGCTGCGGACACTGCGCCGGTCGAGGCTGTGGGCAACGGTTGCTTTCATGCTGTTCAGCGCCCGGATCATGCACCTTCTGCGGACGGCAACAGTCAACCAGTTCTGGATCATGTACCCGGCGACGGCCAAAACGGAGCGACCAGCTGATGGATGCCGGCACGACGGCTCTTGCCGGGCGTATGTCTTCGATGTGAGCGGCCCGAAGTGACCGACTGCCCGTGTGCGTTGTTCTCACGTCTCTAGCGTCTTCTTCGCAGGGTGTCTGGAAGTATGCGCTTGCCGGTTTCACCATCGAAACCGCCCGGGCGCTTGTCTCCAAGGGTGCACTCATGTTCGGTGCCCCCGGACGCTTGTGGGACGAACTGCGCCACGCCATCGGACCAGCGCTACCGCTCTTCCTCGGGACGTACGTCGGTAGCTACCGGAGCATCAGCTGCTGGTTGGCGCATCGTACCGGACGCGAACGGCCCGGCCATGCCCGGCTCGCCGGCCTACTGAGCGGTATCTCCTACCTTATCTACCCCAAGTACCAGATCTTCACGCTCGCGTTTACGAAATTTCTCGAGGTAAGAGCCCCGCTTGGCGCACCCCGATCTAATACCCCGGCGTTTAAGACGTTTCGACCATTCGGCAGATGTCCTGGGAGCACTACCACAACACGGCAAAGCGGAAACCACACTGGATGGTGCTCCTGCAGCGGGTACCCTTCCTCCGGCTCGTGCACATGCTCTCGATCGGCTACATGTACCATGCGCTCGTCTTCCATTCGCACCATTCGCCACCGTTCAACTCCAAGTGCGTCAACTATTGCTCCGACTTCCGCGTCGAGCGCATCAAACAGCGGCTCGTCGCGTGGATGCTCGAACATTCGTGGACCTGAGGCCACCCAGGCCGCCACCAATCCAACCCAACGTCCCAACCAATCAACCCCACACACAACAGCAACAACAAAAATACCACCGGAAAGACCCGACCGGTGTCAAACCCCGGCGAACCGCAAGTTCAACTAGTGCCAAATAAAGCACGCTGCTGCGCTTAGTATTGTAGTGGCTTTTTTGTTACCATAACCAGTGTGCGTGTGGGTGCGTGCGTGTGTGCGTGCGTGTGTGTGAATGCTCCCGGTGGCGGGCGGAAAAGGTGCATTTTGGGCGCCAGTGCTCAGCATGGTGTCGTTGAGTAAGCTGTTCGATAGCGTTGCGGCCGGCCGAACCTGCCGCGACCTTTGGCATCCGCAGTTCAGCAGCTGCCTCCGGTACAATGTGCACCTCTGGCGGACGATAATGCCGGGCAGCTTCAAGCTCTACATTCCGCTGCTGGTGGTATGAAACGTTTCGCTCGTTTTTCGCCGGTCACGGTGTGTTCTGCTTACGCTTTCGTTTCTCTTTCACGCGCGTTTTGTGCGTGGCTAGCTGCCGCCCCTGGTGAAGTTGAACGATGTGACCGTGCGCTACCTGGTGGAGCACACGCTCGAGTACGTTTACATCTCCTGCTGCACGTATGTCCAGGCCGCCCTCTCCTTATCGGCGCAATGTGCGCTGCAGTAAGTGTCACCTTTGCCTGCCGATGCAAGGTATCTCCCACCGTTCCGAAATTCTTCCCCACCCACAGCAACCTTCTCGGCCGGCTCAACTACTGGTGCGTCATGTTCTGGCCGTCGCTGCTCGGCGTTGCGATAGGACCACCGCTTCCGACGCCATTGTTGCGCCTGCAGGCGATTACCTTCTTCAACATGGTAAAACTTGCACTCAAACATCCAGTTTTGCTTCCCAAAATCCAACCGTTCTTTGTTTCCCAGAGTCTGGAGGCGGCTGTTCGGAAAAGCGCCGTACCGATCGTGCAGTACGCGCGACGCTCGAAAACGCTCGGCACGCTGAGCTTCATGGCGTTCAGTGCCGCCATATTGGCCTGTCTGCGGAGCGGAGCCGTCAAGCAGTTCTGGCTGGTGAATCCTACGGTGGACAAAAATGCCAAGCGTGTTTGCGGACATAGTGGCCATTGCTGGCAGCATCTCACAGACGGCATGCTCAAGTACGGTACGGTCGGCATCGTATTGGAGGCTGGTCGGGCAGTCCTACGCAAATCGGCCCTGCTGGCGAAGAACCCGCTGGCACTATTTGGGCGCGCTTTTCTAGCCACCTGCAACCTGAAGCTGGGATTATTTCTTGCCTGCTACGTTGGGATCTTTCGTGTCGTTTGCTGTCTGCTCGCCCATCGGTGTGATGGGGCGCCGACGGTTGAGCATGCGGCGATGGCGGGATTTCTTGCCGGCGCACCGTACTGTCTGTATCCGACGTATCAAATCTACACGTTGGGGCTGACGAAGGCGATCGAGATGGTTTGGGAGTATTACGCGAGTACCAGGAAGTCCGTCGGTTTTGACGTAGTTGATTCGATCCTGCGACAGCTCCGCCGTTTGCCAATGTTGCGTCTCGTACAGATGCTCTCTTTCGGGTACCTGGGGCACGTGTATGCCTTCTATCCGCACGTTTCGCCCGTGTTCCACCAGAAAGCGATGGACGTGTGCTCCACCAACCTAACGCTGGGCATGAAACGCAACATTGCCAAGTGGTTATCGGAGGTTCAGTGATGTTTCATATTAATTCTACTTTACGTGCCATTGGACAAAGGGTGATGGGAGAAAATTAAAGCTTCAACGGCCAACCATACTGTTCCCAGCGTAACGCGTCGTAACGCAACTTCACAAAAGCTCCACCGACAAGCGTCGCGCGAAAGCGTCCAAAAGCACAAAAATACAAAACTCTCTAGCGCCATCTGACGGCAAACGCGCTAATCTGATTCGGGATAGCAAACTGTCAAACAAGGGCGCACCGCGTATCAAAACAAAAACATTCAACTGTCACAATCTCTCCTCGTGAGGCCCGTTCGAAGTGCGGATACGTTCCGGGTGAGAATGTCGATTATTTTACGCCACCGGGCAGTCGTGCGTGCCGAAATATTCACGGCTCTTCGCTGCTTCGTGACTGCATCCCCCGGTATCGCTCAGCATCAATCTCATCAACGTCATCAACCCCTGTACAACTACTGTGGCTCGTGCCGAAGCCATCCGTCGGCATCATTACACAACCATCAGCCGGTGCGGTGTAAATCGAAGAAGGCGGGCAAACAGTCGCGTGCTGCTGCCAACGATGACGACGATCTGGATGACGAACAGGACGACCAGCGGGACGAGTACGATGAGCTGCTCGAGGACAAACACAACCGGACGGTCCGCGTGACGGTCAACTCGATGCGGGCCGACCTGCTGCTGAAGGCCGGGCTAGGTATCGCCCGGAACAAGGTGGATGCACTGTTCTACGACAGCAAAATCCGCGTGAACGGCCGGAAGCTGCTGAAGAAGAGCGCCCAGCTGGCGGTGGAGGATGAGATCGATGTGGTGCGCGGGACGAGCCCTACCAATCCTGACCATCTGGTCGTGTCGCGGGTGGAGATTATTTCGGTGACACCAAGGACGGAGAACCTCTCGGTGACGCTGCGCCGGCATAAATCGTTGATCGTAGAAAGCTACAAGGAACACGGGGCGTACGAGGAAGGGCAGAACAAATAGTAGGACGCGGTAGTGTGTGCGTGTGTGTATCTTAGCGATTAGAATAAAGGGTGCTTTATAGATTAAGATGTTACACCTTTGCGGCGTCGTCACTTGGGTTAAACTCTTCATCATGGGAATCGTTTCCTGCACATTATATCTTTAGTCACAAGTCAATGGATCTACAAGACGCAAGATATTCATATTAAATAAGTTATTTACAACAGCAACGTTCCAGTTCATTCTAGTCTACTGGGAAGATTTTAGAGTAAGAATAAGGCCTATTGCGGTACTCCCAACATTATATAGTAGCACGGTAACGATTAAAGCAATTTATTTTTAAATCATTCCACAAACATTAAAAAAACAAAAAAATCAGAAAAACTACATTATGAGTGTTAAGAACATCTTCACCAATTGTTATGCGAACATAAACATTTTAGAGAATTTACATAGATTTTCTATCAGGTTATTGCTTTTTTCTCAATATAATTAATAATGATTCTAAGATATTTTTACTTTATCATTACTATAAAAAGCGATTCGATGAAAAATCATTTATGAAATAGTTAAAACACTAAAAGACTATATAGTCGAATAATTAGAAACATTACTTTTATTTCGGGTTTACCTGTAAAAATCTTACTCACATGCTTGGGAAATGCTCTGCCTTAAGCTCGTGAAACAGTTTCTTGATAGTTCCATGTGTTGAACAGCAATGTTTCATTAGAGAGAATATTCCAGGAATCACAATCGGCCTTTATCTTACGATCAAATTATATTCAATTTAATATGTTGCGTGATTACATTTGCCGTTAGATGATACCGTTGCGTTCACCAGCAATTGCACTGTTTCGGATATAATTCTGCTTTGAACGACGGCTGTTGATTGGCGAGGAAAATAGGCTCCGCAATAGAGGGGGCCTGAGTTTGATAGACGTGTGACTCACGGTTCGTATATTGCTTCATTGTTTATTGGGACACCTCATGGGAAGCTCATCATCCTCATGTGTGTGTGTGTATGTGTGTACCGACACATTTTTATGGGACAAATTGATCTGATCAATTGCAGACCGAGACTAACGACCGGAAACGTTATCGTTGTTTTCGCTCGGCGCTTATCGCTTACCTATAAACAACCAATTAGTCGACCCATCCTCGGCGACTATCTACGCCGGACAGAAGTTCTCCCAATCGGCGGGGAAAACGCACTGCTGGAGGGCGTAGTGGAAGAGCGTACCGGCACCGCACGGTCGCTGCTGCGCCACCCAGAACCCGGTCGGCTGCGGTACGCACTGCCAAAAGGAGGCCGGATCGGTGTGTGGGTACAGGACGGGGTCTTCCGGTTCGCAAACCGGCGGCTGACAGAGTGTCCAGCCGGGTAGGGTGGAGGTTGGTGGGAGCGGTAGCTCCGTCGTGGTCGGATCGGTATCGCCCCCGGTCGGGTCGGGAGTGTTTTCACCGTCGAACAGACACTCGCGCTCCCATCGGTGCACCGTAACGCAGGCCTGCAGCCGCAGACTGAACTGGGTCGCAAAGGGACAGTACTGAGGGACGGGTGCCACTCCACCACCGGCTTGGGGAATGCACTGCAGGAAGCGGGCCGGTTCCTCGGTCGGCCACAGCCGACGCAGATCACCCACGTTATCACAGCGCGCCTCCGGACAAGGGCCAAGCTCTGGGGCGGGATTGCCCAGGACCGCGCACGGTTCCTCCCACATTTGCGGCACCGTGCACATTTGCCGTTCAAAGTCGAACAATCGACGACCGGTGCAGGGATGTCGCACCAGCTCCCACGGGGCACCGGTCGGTTCACAGCGCAGGAAGAAGTTTGGATCCTCGAACGGCCAGATCGTGGCCCGGTCCAGCTCGGTGGCGCAGCTCGGTACAACGCAATCGACCGGATAGAGTCGCGCTCCAACGTCCGACTCGGACACCACCGCTCCCCCAAACGTCAGGCCAACAATGGCCAGCACGAAAACTAGCTGATCCACCATGCTAAAGGTATCGGATACGTTCACTTGCAATGGCAACCGGACGACTGATGGGGAAGATTTAAGCGCACACGGGAGAAATAAGCTCCCGTGTCCGTTGCGGCCCAACCATTCGGCGACCTCCTATCAGGTGCGGATCGATGACCATGAAAGCGTAATCTACCGCGGCTGATTAATCGGGGTATCTTTATAGGTTTAGGAGCCAGTGTCGTTGTCGCCGTGGGTTATTGGACGTTCTTTCACCGTGACACCGTGTGGCAGACACATTCCCATGCACTTCGCGTTACACACACTCGTTTTATTTCAACCCACACACACACACACACTCGCGCGACCTCGCTCCCACAACTCCTTCGCCCCAAAAAAATGACCTAAACACAACTCTCTTTCTCGCTATCAATCACAGCTAGCTCACAGCATTTGCTCCCGTTTCGTGGGCACAGGATTGATGGAAGGAAGGCAGGCCGAACCTATCAACCCTACCTATCTTACACACACACACGCGCGCGCGCGCGCACCTATCACCGCCGCCCCGCCACATTTTTAAGGTTAGCTTTTACAGTACAAAAAGGAACATCTTACGGGACTGACAAAGAAGAGCAAACATGGTGCCATGCTCGATGGCGGCTAGTGTTATCCCCACCCTAGATCAGCATGTCGTCGTCACTGTCCGACATCACGTTCGCCGGGTTCAGGAGCAGGCTCGACGTTTCGCTGTTGTCCACCTGTCGGAAGATATCGGTACGTGAGTGTGTGTACGTGTGTGAGTGAGGAGCAAGAAAGTCACTTACGCGCGAGTAGAGCGTGCTCGGGTAGTCGTCCTTGTTGAGGATACCGCGGCATAAGAGCAGGGCATACAGCTGGCGACAGTGGGCCGGATGACGACGCACCAGGTACCAGGTGCCTCCGCTCAGCGTGCTCAGTACCGTGAGGCAGATCAGCACGATTCCGAACGGTCCGAGCCCGGTGCTGGCCGGTTGGACGTGTTTGCCGATCGTCTCGGTCGTGGTAGGCTCCGTCGTGGACGTCACGTTTGGAGGAGCAGCTGTCGTCGATGGAGGCGTCGTCGCATTGCGGCCGACCAACGCACACACGTCCGGTGTCTGGCGCTGGAGAAGCTCGAAGCATTCGGTCGGCTGTGAACGAGACACGGAAAGAAAAGAGCAGCACGGAACTCCATTAGACGGTGTGTGGACAGCGAGGAGCCAACGGTGGTATGCCCAACAACCCATTTTAGTGGAGTTTGCGATAAAAAAAGCAAAAAAAAAACCACACCGTACTTAGCGTAATTGGTGCCTAAGTGGTTTCTCTGCGCACGACCGATCGGTATCTTTTCGTTCGCCGGAGCCGGTGCGCGAGATAACGCCGTCCTGGCTGCTGCCGGCGACGCACTCGTCCACGCGAAGGGTATAAAACTTCCCACAACGTCGGTTGCGCCTACGACATTTCACTCTCGTTGACAAGATGAAAGGTAAGTGAGGCGTTCCCGGCGGCTGCCCAGTGTCCAGTGCCAAGTGCCGAGTGCCGAGTGCAGTGTGACGCATCGTTCGATCTTCTCCTCCCAACAGTGCTACTACTGGCGGCGATGGTACTGAGCGTGCTGCTGGGTGCGACGTTCGCGTCCCGGTGCATCCGCGACAATAGCAACGGCGAGCCGGGCTGCAAAACGAAGGAAGAGATCGACCAGGGCTTCTGGCGCCACAACTACGACCCGACGCGCTACTGGGAGTGCACGCGGCTGAACGAGCCGGCGGTGTTGCGCTCGTGCCAGGACCAGGCGTTCCATCCGTCGCAGCTCGAGTGCGTCGACTGGGACGATTGGGAGTGGGAACCGGTGTGTGCCCCGCTCACCCGGCCGGACGCGTAAATCGCGAAACGCTTCCCACCACCGCGAACGGAATAAAGCATGTCGAAAACCTACGATCAAACCACGGCTCTTCTATCACCAACCACCAACGCTCGACACGAAGAAAGGTGTTGTGATTCTGTCGGTACCTATATTTATTCGCTACGAACAACCACAAAACAAAACCCCACACAGCTGCTCCACAGCCCTTGGAGCTGTCTAGCAGGACGACCAGTTCCTTGTGGCGACGCACGCCTGCTTGGAGAACTGGAACAGCGTGCCGGGTGCGCAGGGGTTTAGCTCGATCATCCAAAAGCCGGTCGGGGCCGGGCGGCACCGTATGAACTGGGTTGCGTCCGGCGTCGCCCACAGCGTGTTTAGATCCTTGGCCGTGGTGCAGACCGGCTGCGGGCAGTTCACGTTGATAGGGCGTACTGTCCACCGTGGGACCCGGATCGACCCGTCGCCTGCCAGCGCGTACCCAAGTAGCACGACCAGTAACGGCGGTAGCCTCATTCTCCAACCGTGCACCGCTTGTGTCTGTTGGACTCAACAACGCTGACGGTGCGCCCAGCTAGCTTTTATAATGGCCATTATGGGTCTCCCGCACAGCCGCACGACAGCCGACAGACGTCTTGTGTCGCCGGTGACAGCTAACGCGGACGTACAACATGCGCCAGCTATCGCGCCAACCCAGGTCGATGGGCAGACGTCACTCAAACCCAATCGATCGGACGATGGTTGGACCGATCGTAGCCTTACGGCGACGTGAGGTGTTTAATCCACGGGCAGGGTACCTCCAGTACATTTGGGGGTATTTTTTTCTCTCTCTCTCTCTCTCTTTCCCCAACATCAGATCTTCAACATCCGAAACGAACCCCGAATCGCTCTACCTCACACAAAAAAGAAAACCACGAAACAATCTCTCATCAACCCAAACCCCAACAAAATAAAACAAAAATCGACTCTTCCAAAACGATGACAGCCACCGTATCACCGATTGCCCGATAATGTACCCTCACCTGAAACTCCGCCCGATTGGACATTGTGTTTGCGTTTCTTTGCGCCGATTGCGATGGTGAGATAGCGCTTATCGACGACCTCCCGCACGACACACAGCCCGGAACTTCTGACAGGTCGATGGATCACTGATGCCGAAGCCGAAAATAACAACACTCCTCTCACTCCCCATTGCTCTCAAAGCGAGAGGAACCGCAAACCTCGAGGCGCAAGATTTATTGTGCGAGGCAAGCTTTTGGATGTCAAGATGCCACGCACACGGAAAGCGAGCGGGAAGAGAGAGAGAGAGAGAGAAGACGCTTTTTCGATCGGTCACTTAAAGTTTTTTTATTATTCTCTTCTTTTTTTGCGGACGATGACGTTGGGAGCATGATGACACGACACGGTGGTGTGCGTGAGTGTGCTAGTGAAGCAGAGCTCGACTGACACACGGCTGACGGGAAACTACGGCGGCGCTACTAATACTACTACACCGGCTGACTTCGCCTGCGAGCTTTCTCCGCTTATCCCACGCTGGGCGGCGTTAGGATGGGTCCAACCGACCCCGGTAAGCTTGCGGTTGTTTGTTGGGGTACTACGGTGTTCGGTCCCGCGATCGTCCCATTGTAGTACGGACATACGTTCAGCCGGCATTCCTGCTCGGGCACGCAGTCCTGGCGCCAGACGTGGAACGCCTTCCCATCGGCGCAGGTGTACATGCGGGCGGCGAACGTACCGACCGGGCCGTCCTGTTCGCACACATACAGCAGCTTCCGGTCGGCCGCCGGCCAGTAGAAGCTGCGTTCGAGTTCCGTTTCGCAGCGCGGTTGATCGCACACGATCGGCAGCGGAAGCGTTTCCGGTGCGGGTGGCTCCTCCAGGAAGATGGTGCAAACGTCGAGCGGTTCCAGGTCGCTCGTGCAGCACTGCAAGAGGAAGTTGAACTTCGCCGTGCTCTCGCACGTCCGCTGGACGGGCTCGTACAGCCCGGGCAGCTGCTCGATGCACTGGTAGTAGACGGTCTCTTCCGACGACGGCCAGAGCGTGTCGCGCTCGAGTGGCGTGTCGCACCGGGGGATGTCACACTCGATCGGGATGAACGGAGTGGGATCGATCGGTTCCGGCGCACAGAGCGCCGGTTCCGGGAGGGGCGGTGGCGGCGTGTTGATCGGCGGATAGATCGGACAAACCGTCACATCCGGTGCGGGACCGGACCGGCAGCACTGCGACAGGAAGTGGAACAACTCCCCGGGCGGACACTGATACACGACCGGCGTGTTGTCCGCCGAGCACATGAAGTAGTTCGTTGGGTCGTTCGCCGGCCAGATCGTGGCACGCTCCGCCACCGTCTCGCACCGGGCGATATCGCAGATGATCGGTAACACCGCCGACGGATCGTAGTTGTCGATGCAAACGCTCGGATCGGGCTGTCCGCTCGGTGGAAGCGGTGGAAAGATCGGACAGATGGTGTTGTCGTGATCGGCGGCCGGTACGCAGCGCTGCTCGAACGTCTGGAACAGCTCACCGTCCGGGCAGTACTCGAGCGTCGCCTGCACCCACCCGGCGCCATTGTCCACGCAGCGGTAGTACTCGTTCGGGTTGACCGCGGGCCAGAGGAAGTTACGCTCCAGCTCCGTGACGCAGCGCGGCGCACCGCAGATGATCGGCACCGGCAGCTCGCCGTCGCTCGGGGGTTCGTCGGACGGCGGCGGCGGACAGGTCGGGCAGCAGTCCGTGCACGGAGGCGTCGGAAGCGTCGGGAAGATCGGACAGATGTCGACCCAATCGAGCGGGATGACGCACTCCTGCCGCTGGAAGTCGAAGAAGAAGAAGTTCTCGCAGCGTACCGGCATCGGGACGTACTGGAACAGGCGTTCGATCCACTCGCAGCGGTAGTACATGTCCGCAACCGTGCTCGGCCACAGGATGCTGCGCTCGGCGGGTGTGGTGCAACGTGGCGAACCGCAGATGACGGGGAGGGGTAGTGGGGGCGGTGTCAGAGTCGGAGTCGTCGGTACGGTCGTCGGTTGTGTCGTGACGATCGGATCCGACGGGCACACATCCAGCCACTCGGACGGATCGACACAGCTCTGCTGCAGGAACCCGAAGTACTGGCCGTTCGGGCAAATGTCCTGGAACGGTAGCCACACCGTCTGCAGCAGGAAGATGCAGCGGTAGAAGAACTGGGGACCGTCATGCGACGGCAGCCGAAGCACCTCGTCCTGCAGCAGCGCACAGTTCGGCACGAGACAGTCGATGGCGGACGGCGGAATGCCCGAATCGCCCGTCGACGTTATCGGCGGTAGAACCGTTGGCGGTGGTTCGGGCGTTACTGGAGGCACGGGCGTTACCGGAGGCGCGGGTGTTACCGGTGGCTGCGACGGCCCGGAGTCGCACGGATCCGTCCAATCTTGGGGATGTACGCACACCTGATGGCGGAAGCTGAACAGTGTGCCCGGTGCGCACGGCATCTCCTGCGGCGACCAGCCGCCCATTAGCGGACGACACTGGTAGAAGAAGGTGGGCAGTGGATGCACCCAGAGCGTGTTGATCTCGTCGAACGTGACGCATCGTGGTCCACTGCACGGATCCAACGAATCGTCCACTACATCGTCGGTACTAGGCTCGGGGGTGGTTACCTCCGGAGTCGTTATTTCTGGAGTAGTTATCTCCGGAGTAGTTATCTCCGGAGTAGTTATTTCTGGAGTAGTTATCTCCGGAGTAGTTATCTCCGGAGTAGTTATTTCTGGAGTTGTTATTTCTGGAGTTGTAATCTCTGGAGTAGTAATCTCGGGAGTTGTAATCTCTGGAGTAGTTATCTCTGGAGTTGTAATCTCTGGCGTAGTAATTTCTGGAGTAGTTATTTCTGGCGTCGTTCCAGTTCCATCGTCTCCCTCAGTGCCGTCGCAGGCTTCCCACAGTTCCGGGATAACGCACACTTGGTGCCGGAAGTGGAACCAGGTGCCCGGTGCACACGGCATCAGCTGCAACCGCCAGCTACCGTCCGGCACCGGTCGGCACTGCAGGAAGAACGCCGGATCCGGGTAGCCCCAGAGCGTTTCGATCAGCTCCTGTGTGGCGCAACTTGGCTCCGGACATAGCTCATTGCCATCGGCAAATTGAAGCTGCCGATTGCAGGCCACACCGGTCGGCGTCGACCCACCCGTCACGCACACCTGCTCGGCCGCATCGAACCACATCCCACCGAGGGGACAGGAGCGAAGGTGCGCGTACCATTCGCCGCCGTCGACCAGACATTCCCAGTACTGATTGATGCTCGAGCTCGCCGGCCAGCGCGCACGGCCGTCTCGTTCGCTGCTCCAGCAGCGCGGTTGACAGAGGTTTGCAGAGGCTGGTTGTAGTTGTTCGGTGGCGCAGCACCCGGCTACTAGCAGCGCTAGCATTCCAAGCGCCCACACCGTCGCGGTGCCTCCGGTCGAGGCCATTCCCGAAGGTTCAAACACTCTACGCACGTAACACAACTCGCACTGCCACCAATCGAATCGGGGAAACAGACACCCTTCTACTCAGATTTTTCAAATCTGCGAGCCTGCTCCCAGGAGATAGCAACACAAACAAACGAAAAGCTATAACACGCACTCGCACACAAAACACGCTTTCTCGTCTCGAAGTATTCCTGACCAAACCAAACACACCAAGCCCTACCAAGCGCGCGTATAAGCCTCCGTTGGGTGAAGTGCACGGTACTTTTATACACGCGCCTAGCGAGCCGGACCATTTTTTGACGATTAATGACACCTGCCCGATCCTATCGCCCCGCGTTATGCTGTTATCATTCTAAATGCGACTAAAGGATGTCGCACGTCCAGCGGGTAACAATCGCACCCACCGCGATACATCATACTTCAACTGTCAAACCCGTCCGCGGGTGACAGCCTCCTCATCAGGGCATTGATTTCTCGGTCGCGGAATCCAAGGGTCAGTGTTGTTTTGGAGCCTGAAACGAGCCCCGCGCGCTCGCCCACCTTGAGCGCATTCCTCGTGCGTGACGAACCGTATCTGGAACCCCTCCAAACATTCGCCCAGCAGAAGCTCCATTCGGGTGAGATATTTTCCAATCCGAAGTACCGCCGAAACCGAAGCGGGTGGAAGCGCTAGTGCGTAGTACTTGGAGCGGAGAGTGGGAAGATTCATGCGACGCATGTATCAGGAAGTCATCGGTAAGTAATGGAAGCGATTTAGTACATTGATTGATAGCGTCGACCGCCAGGAACCTGTCTGGGATCATGTAGATGTTCCAGCAAATTCCGGTGCGGTGTTTTATTCGGGGTTTACGAGCCGTCTCGCAGCTCTAGCACTCGGCGGGGAGCTCCTGCCACAGCTCCTGCCGCACGCACACCTGCGACCGGAAGCTGAACAGCGTGCCCGGTGCGCACGGCATCTCCTGCGGCTCCCAGGCGCCATTACGCGGGCGGCACTGGTAGAAGTGATCGGTTCGCTCGTGCTTCCAGAGCGTGTTGATGTCCTTGTAGGTGATACACGTCGGCAACGGGCACTGCGGGTCGAGCGGGTTTTCGGTCGACGTATCGGACTCCGTCCCATCGCAACCGGTCCACAGGTCCGTTCTGACGCACACCTGCTGCCGGTAGCTGAACAACGTGCCCGGCGCACACGGCATCTGCTGCAGGTACCAGCCGCCCTTCGGATCCGGCCGACAATGGAGATAGAAGGCCGGGTCCGGTACGGTCCACAGTGTGTTGATTTCCGCGTACGTCTCGCACCGCGCCACAGGACAGAGCGCATTGTCAGCGATCGCCCGACCGGTGGACACCGCGGCGTCACCGCCTCGAGGACCAGCTACCAACACCAACAACCCAGCGAAGATCTGCCAACTACGACAGCAGGCCATCATTCTTGGTTCTGGGATTTTTGTTGTTTTACAATTTCTGCACCACTTTTCACACGCACACCGCATTCGGAAGTAATGTTGGCCCCGCACCAAAGGCCTGCATTTATATATTGGTCCTGGTGCTTTTATTGCCGAAAAAAGTGTGCTGATTGTGAGGTTAGGTTTTTTTTTCGGGGAAGGCATTGGGTTCACTTATCGTGCACTAGTAGGTAATCTTTACGACACCCAATGGGGTGGTTGGGTTGTAAATCAAACGCTAATAGTATATCTAAGTCATCTTCCACGCGATGCCCTACAATCACTGTGAACCCGGTGAGTTTCGGCAAACTCATTCTTACGCTTGGACTTCCAGGATTTCCGCCTTCTAGGATGTCTCATTTACGAAGCTTCCTTTTTTTTCTATAAATACCGCCGTCATCTGTGACTATTCCTGCTTGTTTATACAACATCTTCGCAGAGGAATGCTGCGGAAGCGTGAGCTCAATCCGAAGGCTTAACATTAGTCTTCCGCACGCCACAATATTGATCCCCAAAAGCCAATACTTCGATACGTTCGATCGGGCGGGCTACGGGTCGAGGAATGTAAAAAGCAAACACCACACATCCCGTGAGCCGCACGATCACGCAGTCAGCTGCTGTGCTGCATGTGACAGAAGCGAAGCGATAGCTAATTATACCAATTTTTGGACGATCGTCCCTCCTACATATCTCGCATCCTCTCTCCCTGTGAGTGGGCTATAAATACATGTCATGTTCGAGCTACAGCACGCATCAATTAAAGTGAAATGAAGCGTACAGCACGTGTCCCGTGTGTGTGTGTGTGTGTGTGGACAAGCATGTCTGGTGACAGGCAAGACACACTTCCCGGGACGTGATCCGAGAGTTTACAAACGCTGATCCAAACTAATGCGACCCGTGTAACACATCAGCTCTGGGACTTGTTTAAGAAGCGCAAACTTACAAGATTCCCGTCATATCTATTGAATGATATCGGATGGAAACATAAATCATACCGATTACGTCTTTATTAGATCGTTGTTTGCTTCTGATGGGATTAAAATGAGCACCGGGGAAAGGGTTGTAAGTGAGAAACGAAATATTATTTGATTCCCAATCCCATCGCCAACTTCCGCAACAAGAGCAGTAAACTTCACCCAACACTTTTCCCGAATGGGACATCACCGTTGATGGATAAATGAGATTACTTTTACGTGTGATAGTACGCATCGTTTCCGGGGCAGACGATGGAGCACCCGCAATTATACCCCAACGGGTAGGAAGTTCCCGTACGGACGTCGTGTGTGTCCAGACGGCAAGGTGGTCCAGACTCGTAACTTCCCAGGCGCTACCCACGAGCGGGCGCCCTTTCTATTTCTTTCTCTCTCTCTCTCTCTCTCTCTCTCTCTCTCTTGTTCGTACGGCGAGATTCCCCATTAGCTTCGATTAATAAAGAACGGTTTGAGGTCTCGTCTTATGGACGCTTGCCCGAAACGTGGGCCATTGCACTCGCGAGCCGTTTAAGTGGACTCGTAAAAATGTACGTCACACACACACGGGTGGCGTACACATTTTCTCGGGAAAAATAAACCGAACCAGCTAGCCCGGCTAAGTTGTGTCGCGCACGACATATTAAATCTCAAAGTGTCTCGCTGAGTTGATACGTTTAGGAGGCTTCCCAGCGCACGGGGACGTTCGCTCGTCAGAATGTCGATCGCCGTTTGCACGTTCCAAGGACTTCTACGCCCGTAACCGCCAACTATTCACGCTCCGAGGTTCAACAACAAAAAACCAAGGTGAAATAATGCACCACAAAACAAAACCACACAAACGAAACGCTTAAAATATCGAGTAACCTTCCTTTTTCGATCCCGCTGGCACCGTGGAATTTCCGCTCCCGGTTGGGATTCTTTCAAAACTCGCTGGGATAAAAAAAAACTCTGGCGTGTACTTTACGGCGGAAACGGAGCAACCGCTATCACATTACCTGCTAGTGTACCGCGAACGGGCCGGATTTCGGGCCCGGCCAGAACAGCTGAGGATAAATCCCTTTTAATGCCTGGCGACGGGACGCACCGCCTGATCAACCGATCGTCTACTTGACCGCCAAAGACTTGCGCGTGGGGACTTGTCATATCCCCGGGCGTGATCGCGTATCGCACATGTTGGGATGCATCGTTGACAAATGGCGCCGCATGCTGGATCGCGGTTGTATTCCAAGCCCGGACTCTCCGGGAACGACACCTTTGGGGAAACCTGTCGGCATCGGAACACGGGCCCCTTGCCAGCTGCTTAGCGGGTGCGTAGCAATTTTGTGGCCTTATATTGCCATTATCAGCCCCAGTCACTTCAAAGACGCGCGCCAGCGGTGGAAGTAAATCAATATCCAATCTTAGTCATGATTTCTCCTGTCTTGTAGGGTGGGTGATATACTTTATTACTTCACAACCGGATTTGACGTCGTGTGTAAGTGTGTTTTGTTTTTTATTTTCGTTTGTTTTACTTCACGCCACCAACATCATTCATTTGCTGGGCAGTAAACAGCTAGGGCAGCCCCCGACTCTCATCCATACTGGGAAGGGGGAACGGGGAGTCTTTAGCTATTCTTCAGTTCTATCGTTTGTTTTTAGAAATGTCGTAAGTGCAGCAGTTTTTTTTTCCCCAACCACCTACTTTTCAAGCATGGTTTGTTTACTTCGCATTTCGTCGCGCTTTCCATCTCATGCTTCTTGTTCCTCTCCCCCAAAGAACACAATCTAACAGCTGTGCGTTACCGATCACGTCTAAACGTAGCGGCGAGCGACGATAAATACGCATATTAGGCAAATATCAACGGCAACTCTTCCCACCCGGGTTGCTTTCAAAGCAAATCTCATCCAATCTCGGGTCGGTCCGATGCAAACGCAAGCGCATAAGCAAAGCAAACCCGTCCCGTCAGCGACAATGCACAAACAACCTGCCCAGAACTCCGGAACAACTCTCCGGGCATGCAAAGCAAGCAAACGAAAGTACGATCGCCTAAACAAAACAACGCGTCCCGGTGGTGCCGGTGCTTACGAGAGCCTGTGATTAAAGATTACAGGCGCAGGGCGGAGAGGAAAAACACAAACAAAAACATTGTTGGTACCACTTCAACTCGACCGCACGGCTGAATGAACACAAGGAGCGCTTGTGTGAAAGCCACAGACGCACGCACAAACGCAAACACATGGTTCTATATTTTGTCGTGTTAGCAGTTGCTGCGCGTCTGTGATGTTGATTTTTAAAACACTTCTCATTTGCTATGTTGACAATGATTGAAAGGCAATCTTATCGAGCCATTTGACGGTTATCGCAGATCATAGAGAAAATCGCTAATTGCAGCAATTTTCATACGATTTTGTTTACACATCTAATGTGCCCTTTGTATTTATCTAATTGCAGGTTTGTGTTTATCGGAATAATCTGATCAACGACAATTTCAAGCACTACCCTGCGCAATAACCCTGCCCGATAGGAAACAACTATAAATAACCAGCTGTCAGTGCAATCGCACCAGTTTCACGTAAATCGCACTAATCACCACGAAAGTAGTGACCAAGTTATCGTCAGCAATTTTGCTGGAAATTCCTCTACTACACTGACCGAGAAGATTAGAAATTTAGCCCAATCTCTCTGATCATTTCTGCGAACTGCCAGCCTGATTCAACTTGTTGATATCCGGTGGGCACGACGGATACTAATTCGTCCATGCAGTGATAAAACATACTTGAACAGTCCGCAACAACTCGGGCTACTTAAAACTGATTAACGTTTATTTCTAAAACAAATCATTTAGCTTGATTATCGAAAATTGTGCCTGAAGCACGATCATAAACAATCGTCACCGCGAGCGCCCCTGTCATTCGACTCTGACACACGTGCACACACAACGAAAGCAGCAAAAAAAAACAACACAATCTAATAACTGTCAAAATAAATAAAAGCAATAGGGAGTTTAATCGCACCGCAGCCGCCGCCGGGACGCGGAAAAGTTTTTAGAGAAAACACCCGAAATGGGCCATATATTACCCCGGGGTTGGGTGAAGCTGGGTGGTGCAGCAACGACTATCGCCCAGCCCAGCTCGGTAGCGGGGCGGAAAATGCATAGCCCGGTGTTCGAACGTGCCGGAGGAGAGGTTGGCCGCATCGAAGAAGCCAGCGCCACCATCTAATGAGGATGATAATGGGACGCCACGCGGTAGAGCAACCCTGCCCCGGGGGCGGCTGTTCTAATTTTATCTCCGATTCCCTCGGTTCTTTTTTTTTAAGCGCACGGTGTGCTCGTATCACAACAAATGATGCATGCAAGCCGGGATAGAGAGAGAGACCGGGGGCTGGAAATTTCCTGCTCTTAAGCCCTAAAACCTCGCCATTGTCGGTTTAGGGCCTTTTTTCCTCGCTCGGGTTTTTGTTTAGCTTAATCGCGGGACGAACCGAGTGGTTTGCAGCCATCACCCCGTCTGCACAAGTCACCTACTTCCGTCCCATCCACCGTATGCATCTGGTTTGTGTGGATTTACACGATAAACGATCCACTTAACCTAACTCTACCCCGTCGGTTCCGCGCTTCCGCATCACCCGCGCCGGAAGGGAGGAAAGCCCGCTGCCAGCAGGCAAGCCTGGCACGGGAAACGACCCAGACTGTCTGGAACGAGCCAGAATCGTTCTCCAAAAGGGAACTTATCTTTATGGCAAAAAAAAGTTGATGTTTTACGCAGTTCGTTCATCATAGACTTATTTTACTGCGCAATCAAACAATAAATTATTCGATAAGTTCGGTTATTACCATCGTCAATAAGGATGCTATTTCCGAAGTTCTTAACTACTAAAATCAATGTCAAATCTTAGTCACATATGAGCAGGCAGCAGTGCGCGGGGAATCTACACGCGCCTGTGCGCTCTAGACAGTTTATTTTTATTGTATTTCTTTGCGCCCAACAGCGCATTTGGAGTCGTTCGAATTGATTAATGTCCAACCGCTCACCCCACCACCATGAGGTGGCGTGAGGTAGGCGAAAAAAGAAAACACTGCGAGACAAATTTCGCAGACAATCGATCAATCAAAACAAGCGCGCCTTTTGGACCTTGGACGCACACGGTGCTTTACAATCGTAGCTTCCGGTCGACGTAAGTGTTCGTGCCATTCGCGACGGCGCCTAGCAGCGTTGTGTTACTCAGCACAAAGAGTTTCGCAAGTGTACAATAAAAGCGTGTATCTAGCAAGTGCTGGTACTGCATGGACTAATTCCTGCACGCTAGACGCCGTCCAACACCGTCCACCGTACACGATCAGAACATGCGTGGGAACGCTTGGTACATCAAAAATCCTAACCTCATTTCGACTCATCCCTGACTTGTCTATCATGTGGCAGTTTTCTGGCCTTTTGCTACCTACAGATTATTGCCACCTTACCCGCAACATCCAGAACCTAACCATTTTATTGTTTGCCGCACGAACAACCCGCCCGTAACGTGAGAACAGCGTTTTGCCAAGTCCTTCCGGGCAGGGGTGGATTCAAACCAACCAAGCAGGACATGCGAAAGTCACGTTCCACGCATCGTATCGATGACGTGCCGATTAGGCGAATCGTGCCATCCTGCACACCGCCATAGGCTCTGGAGGACGTGTCAAAACAAACAGAACTCCTTTTTTGCCGACCATCACCACAGGAGCATCCTTGATGAGGCATTTATTACCTAAAGAACCCGGGGTTTTTCCGCATCATGTTTACCTACCATTGTGGGACGCACAGCTGCATCACACGCGGGGCGTTTTGCATATCTCAGGTAAACTAATGAAATCAATTGATATTTTAAGGATTTAAACATTTTTTTAACTATCCGCTAGACAGTGTAACATCTGATCTACGTTCACCCTAGCTCCGGAACGTAGTTTGTTCGACTTCATAGTGCAAAAAAATGCCGAAAAGGCGATCTCCAAGTGGTCACTTTTTCTCGATGATAAATCACACGTTAAAACGTGCTGGACACAGGGCCCCATAAATTTCTCTCCATCGTCCAGAGTGAACTCTTGCAAGGTTCTTTAAATGAGTCACGTTCCCGCTGCACACATGCAAACGTACACATACACACCGAAGCGGGTGTGCAAACGAAGTGTGGACGATAATGTATGCACAAGAATGCTCGGGAGATGCGGAAGATGTGCAGCACACACACCGGCGTTTACGTAAAATCGAGAATCGTGCCGAAACCCAAATGAAGCAGATAAACCCAGGAGGGTGGAAGGTTGCCTGTCCACCCGCATACTTTCTGCTCATGTATTTTTTTATATTTTAAACTATTTTTACTTCCACTCGATCCGGAAAGTGTGCGTGTGTGGGATGAGTTACTTGATTTTATTTGTGTAGCTTCCGGATCCATCTTACCATCCGGAAGCGTTTTTTCGTGCCGGACAAGCATTCGATAAACTCCGCGCATTCGCCGTTCGCTCGTCGTTTATTATCGCACGATTGCACCAGTTTCGGTACGAATGATATTCAGCACTTTCGGGTGCACGTGCTGGAGCTGATCGCATCGCCCGCTCAAGTGCTGCTTTGGTCCGAGCGCTTGAAATGGATGTTCCAAATTCAACCCGTACAACCCAGGAACCGACTTTTGCTGCGCTGCTTTCGGGTAACTCTTCAGCTCCTGAAGGATTAAAACCAGACCATGGCAGTCGAAACCCGTGCAACAACTGAACCTCCCGTGGAAGGCACTAGGCAAACACGGAAAGGTCGAAGAAGCCGCGATGCGCCTGGAGTATCTTACATCCAAAGATACTTCGTTTTCGGAACGGAAGCGTCCCAGACCAGAAGACGCGCACCCTTTTCGAGAGCGGTGCATAGAAGCACACTTGGCAGCATGGATTTATGACACTCCGGCGCGAGGGAGAAGCTGCAGAAGCGCGTACCGAAATCCCCCTGGAGGACGTTCTGCTCTCGTGGCCACGGTCCAATTAGGAGCCTTTTAGTGATATCTTCCAAGCGTGCTCCCTCGACGCAACGAAGAAGTCCCCGGGAGCTGCGGTACGCACGCGGCCGTTGAAGCCGCGTTTACACGCCGGTTAGTAACTATTTAAACGCGCTCAAAAAAAAACCCTAACTTTTATAGACCTTACTCTTTTAAATAAGAAAAAACAACGCCTTTTATTGTTTGACGCATGTCGGAAGATGGAAGATTAGAGAGTGGAGTATTGGGTTGGGAAGGCAAATGCCGTCCCCACTCGAGCCGTGTTCGTGTAAATCTGCCCTTATCGAGAATCCCGCTCCCACCCGCCTCAAAACCATCTAATTGGTTTCCCTCCCAACCGCCGATAATAATCCGATGCATTGAGATTCTGTACCACTCGACTGCCGGCTTCGCCTCCAGGGCGAAGTCCACTGCCTAATGCTCTATTCTTTGACAACCAAAACAGAGAACAATTTTTTCTCCCTCTACTCCGCCACGCCTGCAGCTGAACTCCTCCGCGGAAGCGCACGTGTGTGCACGTACCCTCGAATTTTTCACTTTTGCCGCAGCGACTTCGGGCAGCATTAAACCATTAAAACGGCGTTCGAAGATCTCGCACGGGCAACGGAAAACAAATGCGTGGAGTGGAGGGAACGCATTATTGCCCGGGGTGGCATTGCGGGTTCCGCGGGGCCCTCCATTTTCAATAGTTTTATTTATGCCACACTCTGCCCTGAACCCTTCAAAACCAGCAGCGACGAAGCCTGCCAACCTTCCGCACGGTGGGAAAGCGAGGGAAAAACAGACATTTTTGCACGCATTTATCTGGCGTGCTCGGTGCCTCTCCCCCGGGAACGGTAGGCAAAACTCCCCGGAGCGTAATTTTGCATCCGCAGCGTCGTGAGTCATGAGAATCGGCCGTGTGTGGGTGTGTGTGTGTGTGTATTCTATTCAATCGAGGTTTTCCCATTTGCGTTGGCATTTGCAAAGGACGTCGAACAAGTGTGCACTTGCAAATGGAAACAAACAGCGTGCAGGGTGGGTTCAGCATTAACAGGCGAGTGTTGCCGCTCTAATACTCCATTTTCAACGCAGCACGCCCGACAAAAGCCGCAAACGCGACCGGAATACACCTCAACATTATCATCAATTCCTGCCGCTCTTCATCAGCGGAACCACCTGACGGAAGGGCAAGATCCCAGGTAGATGAAGACATCATGAAGCATGAAAGGTTAAAAAGGACACGCAGCCTGGACTCCTGGGCTCGTTGCGTTCGTGTTGCGACCGGAGAGGAGCGAACGCATTGCGTGTGTTTGTTTCCAGCA
The DNA here is from genome assembly GCA_000473445.2 of Anopheles farauti. NCBI lineage: Eukaryota > Metazoa > Arthropoda > Insecta > Diptera > Culicidae > Anopheles > Anopheles farauti. The sequence goes on along the minus strand of KI915056.1, from coordinate 1,827,703 downwards.
TTTGAGATGCATTAAAACACACAAAAACGCTTCAAAATGTTTTAGGTGTTCGAAAAACGCTTGTCTCTTCAGAGCAAACATAAAAACATTGACGGAAAATAGTATATAAACAAAAAATTATTGCGAAAAGCAATACATTGCACCTTTACAAGAGCAAAAATAAAAATATTTTCCCCGAGTGCTTACCGTGTGGCATCACCACCATGAAGCGTTTTTCGAAGCAAACTGGTAATTTTCTTAAGATTGCATCTTCTGCCCTTATGTTTTATAACTTTTATCTTATCCGTTTTTCTCTATCGACCCAACATCCATCCACCCCCGGGGGGCCAGTAGATTTACTGCGATTGAAATCATTATTATTTCATTTTTATGTTCCATTACACTAATACAAAGTCGGTTTTTCCCCCGGTGTATAATTCACCCACCGCACCCTAATAGAACCCGGGCAGCAAAACAAAATGCTGCAAATGAATTTAGTTCTCCTTCTGTTCAACTGTAGTATGACAGTCATTTCAATCATTCAAACGGACCATTGAACCTACTGGCACTAGTGTTGGGTAAAGTGCGTGCGTGTGTTCGCACTGTGCGCGCACTTTTCGCACTTTTCGCACTTTTTCGCACTTTCCGCACAAGGAACAAGGAGTGTTGGTGCATATTAAACGCTTACTAAAAGCATTCGCACATAAGAATTTGAATATATTCTTACGAAAATTATGGCTCTTTATCAATTTATCAATTAAATTATGGCTCTTTATCAATTTTATTATTGATAAAGAGACACATTGCAACTCCGCATAAGCAATCACACATTAAAATTTTTGTAACAATATATCTATATTCTGTTGTGCGCCTTTTTTAGTGAGCGTTGAGTAAGCAATAAAAGGCTCCTTGTAAAAATTCCCAATCGTGACAAGTACGGAAAGTGCGAAAAGTGCCAAAAAGTGCGATAAAGTGCGGAAAGTGCGCAAAACACAGCTTCGCAGAAGTGCATGTTTGCACCACACACTATTTTTAATATTCTGCCCAACAACTAACTGGTACTACTGGTCAATTAGCAAAGGGCCATCGATGTGTAAATATGCAGTTGGTTTGGGACCTTTTTTTTAATCGGCGGCCGTCGCCACGAGGCATTGGCAGCCGATTTTACAATTTACTATTTACCGCCGCGTCCCATTCTTCAGGAAGGTGTCAGAGCTTCCGACATTCAGCACCTCCAGCCCGAGCTCCATCGTGAGGTGGAGCAGCTCCTCATCCTTGTCGTTGACCCTCTGGCTGCTCCACGCACCGTGCCAAGCGTTAAAGTCACCGGCTAGGACTATGCGTGCCTCTCCTTAGGCAACCATGTCAACTTTTCTCAACAACTCCTCGAATTCCGGAACTCCAAGTCTGGGCGACGCGTAGCTGGCGATCAAGGTGGGCACGGATCGCACACATTGTCGCGAGATTTTTCTTTTTTTTTTTGGGGCCGAATGCCGCAAAATGTTGTGCTGAAATTACGCCCTAATCAGTGCATCGGGCGGTGCGAGGTGCGAGGAGGGAAAGATTTATGCAATCGGTGTGCAAACCTCGCGTGCACACAAGTGCGGTTGCGTTGCGTTGTCGTCTTGTCTTCTCTAAAATATCGTGCAGGAGACGGCCGACGATGGTGACGGTGGGAAGGAGGGGAAGAAGGTGATTGTCTTCTGTCCCGTTGCGCGTGTGTTGGAAGCAGCATCCGAAACAATAGCTTCCCACTGACATGGCGGCAATGCACATCACTGCACATTCAAAAACCTCTATTCGAAACGACAACAAAAAAATAGAAAAGAGGGAGCAACCCATCCGGAGCGTTCGGAGTTTTTCCCCGCGCGTCAACAGAACGCCATCGTCAAGAGGTCCTTCAGAAGGAAGAAACTTGCACGTGTGTTTGTATGCGTTGCGCTACAACAAGAAAGTGTATAATTACTCGGCAAATGGGACGTGTAGGTGAATTTTTAATTTCAGTTTCAGTTTGAACCTTAATATCGCTTTCTAGATACGCAAGCTTCCACGCGGTGCTGTTGACGGGAAATGTTCCAATTTTGAAGCGATTAGAAGCAACCATCGCGCTACAGCTGCAGTTCTACCTGTGCGCGGCCGGAAAGTCCCAGGCACGGTGAGATGTGAGAGGGCACGGGAGAAAAAAAAATGCCGACGCGCACCATTCCACACGGCAGGGCAGGGGCGGCGGCCCCGGCAGGCTACCTTTGTTTTCCTGCTATTTGTTCACTTTGTTTTGTGTTTTTTTTCCTCCTAATACCCTTCGCTCTCATCATCATTTTTCTTTCCCATCAACACCTTCTAGAGGACGGCTTAAAGGGTGAGTGCAGGGGTTTATGCATTTTCTTTTTTTTTTTCATTTATGTTTTTTCTTAATTCTGTTTTCTTTAGTAGTGCATTTTTAATAGAAGAGGTGTATATTTTCATTTTAGTTTAAAATCATTTTTTAAATGATAAATAAATGATAACTGCCGTTTTGTCACAGTTTCGTTTACAATTCTTTATTCTGTGATTTATGTTTTGCCTTACTTTTATCATCTTTTAAGCGAGTTTTTTTCTATTATTAACTTAGAACTTACTTATTATTAACTTTCGCCGTTTTTTATTAACTGTTATTAACTTTTTTTATTAAACCATAAAATCAAGAAGCAAAAATAAAAATCTATGATAGAAAAGTTTATATTAAAAAGCCTACTATAATCTTTGAGCCAAGAAAATAACAATAAAAACATGTAAATCATGAATATAAATAAACACCACAGCAAATACACCAAATTCGTTATGTTATAGTTTCATTTATAATTCCTTGTTCGATGATTCACGTTTTACCTTGTTTCTGTTATTTAAGAAGCGAGTTAAATTATTTTCTAATATTGATTTGAAAGTTTTTTAAATCATAAAATCATAAAAATGGAATACCTACTGCAATACTTGTGCCAAGAAAATAGCAATAATACACATTAGAGAAAAACTAGAAACCCCTGCAAGCAAACACGTTAAGAGACCCTCCCGAGATCCTTCCACACACACGCGCATTGCCTGGGAACCGTGTGATGCAAGCGCAAGAAGCCGCAGGATACCTGCCCGGCCTCGCTCTCTCCCTTTTTCTCTCTTTCTCTCTTCAAGAGTTCACCTTTTGCCGCCTGGAGGGTCCTCGGGGCCAGGATGATTTTATTATCGTTATTATTTCGCTGTTTGTATTCTTCTTCACTTTCCGACGGTCACATGCGCGCACATTCGGTCGCTTTCTATCTCCGTTTTTTCCTCTTCTTCTTCTTACCGATAGTTCCGAAAAAGCCGTTCCTAGCGGCGGCGCTGCTGCTGATGATGAAGTTGTAAAAGGAGGTTCAAAACCCCAGGAGAGGACACGCTTGTTAAAGCGCCGCCAAGTTTCGAGGCCGCCGCCGTCCTCGTCCCTTGGTTTGGTGCTTACCTATAGCGGCCCGGTAATTATGGCGTATGTGTCTTAATCGTCATTATTACAACGGTTGGAACGCCTTGGTTTGGGGGATGGGGTAGAAACGGTGCGCACATTTTTCGATATTTCTAGCGATCGTCGACGGAACGTCTTGGGTGGTATTGGAGCGTCAGTACGGCTTGCGACGTACAACACCACATCCGGTCGATTCGTGTAACGCTTCCGTACGCTTAGAATCTAACCAACGCTGCTAGCTTTTCCATAGTGAGGCTTCATCGCTAGGAAAAAGAAAAAAAAATCTTCTCAACCAGCAACGTGGAAACGAATCCTTGAGCGAAGCGAGAAAAATAAACCCGAAACCCTCTCAACAATCGAATTTGCTGTCTAGCGGAGATTAACGCCACAGCAGCGGTTCGAAACGCAAACAATCATTTCCGCTCCTTTGCGCAACTTATTACCGCACTCGAGAGATGCATTTTTACGACCATCCCGTCGGCCCAACATATGCATGCGTTGCGTCTTGCTAATCATGCCAGATGCGGCGTATAATCCGCTGGCGAGAGAAAACTCTCCTCCGCAAGACGACGACCAAAAGCGGCCGGGACGGTACAGCAGCCGGCGGAGCCGAAGAACAGAAGAAGAAACACGAAGAACAAGCTTGGCTTGGGTTTAAAAATAATTTCTTGCCGGTCTGGCATTTTTTATGCTCGTTCCGGCTCGACGGGATGCAACCGGGAGGAGGGTGGGTGCATTCCTAGCGCGAGTGACTCGACGCGGCCTGCCGATGCGCTTTTCGCCGATGTTTACATACGCTGGAAGCCTGTTCCAGCTACGGTCTCTCACGCTTCGCACACTTGAGGCAGTCCCTTCCTTCGGTCTCGATCATTCCTTTGGAATGCACGCAAAAATCTGCAAAATACTCCTTCCTATGCGTGTGTGGCGAAAGCTGGCGCGACAGACGTCGTAAAAAAAGTGAGTCATATCGATACACGATAGCTGACATCTGCATGTTCGAGGTCAACCGTGTTGGCCATTCTCCCCATAAAAGCGATCGCATTGTTCTTGGTCGAACATTTGCGAGCAAACGATTGATTGTTTTTCGAAACGATTGATTCTTTCAGCGTGCCTTGTTGCCATGATGCAATACGTAATAAAAATTTCATGGCTGAGTCAACCTATTCTTTTGCATGATAATCTAAAAAATTATTGAGTTTATGAGTATTTTCGAAAGGTTTAATATTTTTTTACATTTTAAATCATGTTTTATAACTAAAAAGGGGATAAATATAAATAGGGGATTAAAACGGGGATGGTAATCACGACTTAAGAGAAAAAAGGCAGTGACACTAGTCTAATCGCTCTAGTTTATAATATTAAGTATTATAAAATCTTGAAGACAATCTTGAAATTAAACAAAATTGAGCAGCGAAAACCTTTTTCTTAACAATCCAATGGTAACAAGCAACTGGATAATAAGTGCAGTTTTCGTACACGATGTCTACAGATTAGGTGTTTTTAGTTGCAGACACCGGTAAATTTGTTATTTAATATGTTAGAAGATCCTAACTTTTAACCCTAACTAACTTTTACGAAACCTAACTTTTTTTAACTATAACCTATCTTTTACGAAACAGTCTTCTACGAAAGATGTATATTAAAAGTAATATGAGTAATATCATATAATTTTATATAAAAAACCTTAATCACTTTAGAAAAAGAATCAAAAATGTATTACGCAGTATAAAAACTATATTGGAAGCGAGGATCGCAAACGTTATCGGAACTCACGCTGCAGTTGAGTGCCCAATCCTAACCGAAGCAATGAAGCCGAAGAACTTCCAGGCTCCAGCTCGGTTTTGTTCGGTTCGAGAGCGCACTGCATTTCCTTCACGCACAGCGGGACTGAGAAATAATATTGTGCTTAAACTATTTTAATTATTTTATTATAAGATTAAACAATGGGTAAGAAATACCACATGTTTTAGTCAGTGATCATGATAAGTGTTAATTTAATATTGTCGTGTGCTTTTGTAGGCCATATTTAAGAGATGAAGCAAAAATTATTCTGAACTGGACAAAATAATGTACACATTGGTAAATATCGTTCATTACTCTTAACTAAAAAGATTTATTTTTATTTTGATATTAAACTTAAAGCAAAAATATTAAGATCCAATCTCAGTTTGAAAAACATATGGATATAAAACTATATGAAATAAAATATTTGTTCATAATCCGTTTGATTGGCGATAAACTTATCTTTATTAAAAAATATTTGTATTTGCAGCATATCTTTAAAAAACTGCATTTAAATGTTTATGTAGAATAAACTTCGTATATTAAAAAAAATTAAATGAGCCTATAACAAATGTTAAATGTTATATTTATCCACTTTTTCCTCGATAAACGCCCTTTGTGTAAATGCGCTTCCGAAGAGCAGATGCACTCACGGGAAGCAAATTCGATGCTTCGAAGGCTCGACCTAAACGCGTTCGAAGCAGCGCGACCAGAAGCTCGTCAGACGTCGATCGTGCAAGTAGTTTATCCCGTAGCTGTGTCTGCCGCTGCGGCAGAAGCGTGCTTGTGTGTTTCGGATAGAGAAGGCAAACAAATTCGCCCCTTTTCTGGGGTCAGAGTGATTGGTGATTTTTTTAGTGCGGTTTACGATCCGAATTCGATCGTTTACAGTTTGTTTGTATGTGTGTTGTACGAAAAAAAACAACAAAATTAAGTGCAAGTGTTTCCTCTCTTCTCAATCAAACCTTGTGCAAATACACGGAAACAGTGTCCCCGTGCGTGAGGTTTGGGGCTTCGGTGTGTGTTTCGACGAACGACACAACAAACAAATATCCTGTGCGTGTGTTACCGGTCGGGAGTGCTTGTTTGTATTGGCTTCCGTTGCCAAAGAACGGGGCCAAGTTCTGGCTAAAGCCTCACCAATCAAACTAACTTCACCTGTACTTCCCTCGAGTCAACGCACTCGTCAACTCTTACTGTGTGTGTGTCTGTGTGTTTACGTGAACAAAACATCGTCGTCAGAATTGTAAGTGAAGGCTCAAAATCAACACGCACACGCAGTCAGCACATTGGTGAAACGAAAAACCGCAAAAATAAAATTCATCCATAGGCTCTTTTTTCGGCCTCCCTCGCCTTGAAAGTCAGCCTCACCTTCGAATTGGACACTTGAACGTTAGGCGAGTGAAGGGAGGAAAAAAACACCTCAAACCTAGCGCATCATCAGCGAAGGAAAATTAAAAAGTGACACGCCAAAAAGCACCAAACAGAGCACGTCAAAAACACAATCGTCGCCACCGAACAAGAACCCTCTGTCATCTAACCTCCCACGATCCAACAAAAAAAAAATTGTTTGCGGTGAGAATTTGACAGCTCAATTTCCATCACCTTCGGACGTTTCGGGCCGGTAGTGTGGAGGAATAAAAAACGAATCGAACTAACGAAAACACTTGCTAAAACGCGTACCCGCACTAGTGCACACACAAAAACAGCAAATACCAGCGAGCAACCGCAGTTGGCGAACCAATCAACCACTCGCAAAACAAAATTGGTCCAAACAGCAGCTGGAGTAACTAAACTAAAGGTAAGTTTGTGTTTTTTACCCACTTCTTTCCGCACGCTTTTAACGCGGTTCTGCAGCATCCGAGGCCCCAGAAACCCGCGGAACTCATCGCGCCCTACCGGACATAAATATTTCCTCCTGCCGGTGAAGGAGAATGACGGGAGTTTTTGTTTTTTGTTTTTTTTTTTTTTGGAGGGGTTTTTTTGGTAAAACGCCGTACGCGTTTGGGAGCCATCTGCTCCAGCAGCTGCGAAACAAATACACACACATACACACGTACGACGACAGATGGTGAGGATGCTGATATTTTTTTTTTGCCAGAACAAGCTTTTATTTTGCTTGTTATTTTCCTTTCTGAAGAACCCTGCAAATGATGGACGGCAAAATGTCAGAAGCTCTCCAGGGCAAGAGTTCTCCTCATCATCCCGTGTCGGGAGCACTCAAGCTCCCATATCATTCTCGCTGCCTTTCTCACTCTCTCTCTCTCTCTCTCTCCCTCTCACTCTCACACACAATCTTTCGCTGCCGTGATCGAGAGATCCTCCACCGAAGCGCCGAAAGCGCTAAATAGGCGATCTCTCCATTTCTTCCTCCACCTTTACACGATTTCCACTCGCCCGCGATTCCAGCGGTGTCAAACAATTATCTCGCACCAGGAACGGGCGGCAGCAGCAGGGAGGAATCGCAATCCCAAGAAAGCAACCGCTAATTAGTGCGCGCAAACACAATCGCAACCGGAGACACCTGTGTCAAAGGTCGTTCCACCCGGCAGCGAGTGCGAGAAAACGCTGCGCAGCTGCCACATTGGCAAAGATGCAACCGCAGCACCGGGCGGTCTCCGGTACGGGCCACACAACGTGAAGGATCCGGCAGCGTCTGTTCTTAAGCTTATAAAGCCCGGCGCAGCTCCTCCCAACCCTGCCGCAACCATCTTGTTCCCCCCGCACCGCTTGCAAAATGGACGCTGGGAAACACACTTGCCAATGTCCGGGCCCGTTGCTCGCGGGGTGCAAGCAAAAGGGAGCGCACGAGTGCCGAGAGCGAGACAGCACACACTTTAAAGGTACTTAACCTTAAAGCCTCCCAGCGCCACTTGCGCGCCGTGCAGTTGCGTTGCCGCTTTTCCAATTCTTTCGCTTCCTTCCCGCGGCCGACGAACACGCCTGGCTGGACGCGGAAAGGTACGCGGCTTGCCCCTTTTCCACACTCACCTATGCCCCGCTTTGCTGCAGCAATAAAGTTCGAAGAGGCACGGAATGGAATGTGGAACACACACGCGGTCCGGACGCGAAAACTTTGCCCGTGGAAGCGGGCGCGGGAAAACGGTGAGTCACCACCGCTGCGGGAAAGATTTTACCGAAGAATGCCGCTGCCGGCTGGTTGCTAGGTGAGCGCAACTGGCACAAACACGATGCGAACGGATTACGAACAGTGGCGAAAAGTATTAAAGCAAAAGTTGCTCCACACTCGCCACGGCGCGTCGATACATGTTCCTAGCCAGAACCTAACGAATGCCAAGTGTCTAAAGCGACGGTTGCTGTCGCAAAGCCGGCGAAACATCTCCACACGGAACGAGTTCTGTCAACAGGTGCTAGAGTGCTTCCTGTGCTCCAACTAAAGATTTGGTCCTTCGAGCCGGATAGATGATTTCGCTCACCAGAGGGCGTTGCGCACCACAGCCGCTTCCCGGGTGTACATACGTTTCCGGCAAACGGCAGCCGACGGCGTGTATCCGGAACCAATCGAGCATGGTTCGTTCGGCGTTTCGTTTGCATTTCTGCTTGTCGTTGTTTGGGTTGATCGCGTTTCCGCCCACCCCAATGTGTGCCCGGATGTTTGTAAATTGATTCCGGCCCTGGGCGCTCGTCTGGAAAGCGACGGAAAATGGCACCCCCGGTTCGGTGCTGTGCCGGAAGTCACTGGACGTGAGCGTACCGGGCGGGACGGTAATGGTGGAGCAAGCAGGCGCCTACCTGCCCGTTCAAGCAGTCAAACCACGCTACGAACACCTTCCCCGTGGCTGCTTTTATACAGGTTAAGCTCACCTTCGGCAGGGAGATTAGCACCCGTGCGGTTCTTAGTAAATCACGCCGCACGTCAAGCAGCCGGCCACCATCGGAACGCGAAAAACAAAAGCTTCGAATTTGGATTAGCAGACGTAAACATCAGGCGTAGCCTAAACATTTCACCGGAAGAAAAGTAGAGCAACAGCTAAGCCTCCCATCCAGACGGAAAGCAAACAATACTCGAACCGCTCGCTGGAGATCTGAAGTCACGCTTCATTCGTTTAGCCTTTGAACGTGGAGCGGAAGTAGTGGCGGAAGAAACCACCGATCGAACCATCGGCGAACCGCATGTTTTACCCCGCGCCATGCTAATGCCGCAAATGCGACCCCAAACAAGTTGATACTATTTTAATAATCCCGCACAGGGTTGTCAAACTTGGGTGGATGTTAAAGCGACTATTTATTAGGGTTTTTTTTTTTGTTCGAATCACTAGTTGTTTCGAATTTTTATCCTAACTACGCGAAACGATGCATTGTGTAATGTATTATTTATTTAAAAAAAAAAACACTCAATCCCGATCGTGAGGTTCGACACACTTGCATGCAGTACGCAGCGCGCATTATCTTAATCAGGCTGAAAGCACAAAATTGACGAAAACTGCACCGACTGAAAAGCCCGAAATAAGCGGAAATTATCCCCGGATTATGCTCCTCCTCTGCTGGTAGAGAGAATGTAAAAGCCCATGGGAAAATCGGGGCTTGCGCCGCTTGGGAAGGAGGCAAATAATGGAATGCCATCAACGGACTAGCAACCACAACAAACACGATTGCAGAGAGGGAAAGAAAGATAGGTTGCTTTCAAGTCGGTTCGAAAACAAAGCATAAATGCTCGTTCGCAACAACACAGCACTCGAGACCCGCACACTAATGGCGGGTGTGAGGGTATGGGGGAAAGAAAAACGGCGAAAATTGGAGGCAAAAATTAATTTCCACAACTAACAACATTGTGACGGCTCGATCATTATTCCCCCTGCTGTCCGGCACTTTTCGAGTTGCCACTTTCGCACCTGTCTCCAAAAACGCGACTCGCTCGGAAAGCAGCAAAATTGCGGCCCGATCTCGCAGCTCATAAAAGCAAACTGCCAACGCCGTTTCGGTGGGATCGGGCAATTTAATCCGGACCCGGGATGGTGCCACGAAATGTTTCATAAGCCACACACACACACACACACACGCACCCTCCTCGGTGAAGCTGCGGCGCCGAGGGTCACATTAACTTCGCGCTGCTTTATTTTCTCTTCCATTCTGAAGGTGTTGTGTGCGGATTGTGTTTTGCTGTGCGCGGCTTTTGTTTGCTGCCCTCACCTTCAGCGCAGTTGCATGATCATGATCGTTTTTTTTTTCTTTCTATCCACCCCATTCGGAATGAAGAGATTGAAAGTGGAGGGAACGGGGCGAAGAAACAAGCTCACTCATTCATCATCATGATCGCTGGTGCCTCCGAAAAATGCGCCACAATTGTTTGGGCGAGCATCATGGCATGGACATATAAGTTAAGCCGCACACAGCCTCCAGTTTGTACTTCTCTGCCGCTCCAGCGCTGCCAGTCGTGTCAAACTTTTTCCCATGAAAACGCGCGGCATGCAGCAACAATTGTGCTGTGTGAAGAAATGACTCTAAACCAAAGGAAAAAAAGTAAACGCGAACCGACCTCATTTTGCCTTCTTTTTGTTCCTCCCTTTTTCCGTTCCTCCCATCGTATAAACACTTCTCCACCCACGGCGTTCTTAATGCTTTGCGTTGCCGTAAAAAAACGGGGGGAATTTGGTAAAGAAAACAACAACAGCAACAAAAAACTCCCGTTTCGGAAGATCGAACCCGGGAAGGTTGTGGGGAAGGCGAAGCGGGAGCGGTGCCGTTGAGTGGCACCGTTAGACCGAATCTGGCGTGTCCGGTAAACCACCGCCGGGAAAGGGGTTTTCCTGTGCCAACACCTGTGCGGGAAGAAAAATACGCGCACACGGTGGGAGGGCGGGGGCGTTTTCTCCAGCGCGTGAAAAGCGGTGCTAGAGGCATGACGAAGGCGTTGGAGTTGTTGGCAAGTGGTGAGCTAAATTTCTGATGCTTGGTACCGGTATCCAATTATTCGGGTTTTATGCTTAAAATTTAATGAAAATACGTTTCCCTCGAAATCCAATTCCGCAACAGAAGTGCGGAAAACGGTCCCCAATTCGGTGGAGTACGATGCTGACAAACTTCAAAACGAAGTTGTCCACAGGCCAAGCCTGTCGGTAATTAGGTTCGCGTGCCGCATATGAAAGGTGTTGCATAAGCCCATCACCACTACCAACCAAAAAGAAATGATCTTGACAGTTCGTGGGGGCAGTTTATACCGCTCGTTTGAGAGTTAGAGGCATTAAAAAAAAACACCCAAATCAGGAGGGGCAAGGGGATGTATTACAATCCCTCCACGGGGTACGGTTCGGTTGAAGATTTTCAGCGCTCCAAACCACCGGCGGTGGCGAGAAACAATGGCGGATGATCCACCGTTCCCATCTTTCACACAGAGTCCAAGCGTCCGAGCCCAATTGTTTATTACGCCGCGAGTTCAACGATGCGTCCCGTACGCTCCAAGTGAGTCTCCGCATTTAGTTTACGATCACTTTCCTCGGTTACACGATCGGCCATAGGAGCGGCTAAACCAACCAGAGCGTGGCGAATTTTCCCGCACACACACACACACACACACACACACACACACACGCGCGCGTTAACGCTCGATGGCATGGAGGTGTGCGTGTGATGAGGATAGCTTTAAACGCCACCCCCGACATACCAACTCCCAGCCCAACATCACTTCAAACGTGTTGGACATCGCCCGCTGGGTTCGGTAGATCTTTCTTGCATTAGAAATAAGTAAATTATGTCATCGCCGGGCGACGAATGGTGGTAAATGTTACGCTTTCAAGTCTCGTTGCAATTGAAACGCAAGCACCAAACGACAGCACTCAATGCGAACGTGCAAGAGCTTGCGCAAGAATCGGCTGATCCGGTTCGAAGGACCAAATTTAAGGTTTTTTGGTTTTTTGAAATCGTGCGAAGTTCACTGGACTCCAAGAATCGACTCGGTACGTGGGTAGGGGGTGGGTCTACACAATTACTGAAGTGAAGCGGAATACATTTTCTCTGTCATCCAGCACCTCCCTCCCCCCCCCCTCTCTCTCTCTCTCTCTCTCTCTCTCTCTCTCTTTCTTTCTCTCTCTTTCCCTACCCAACACCACCCCTCCCGTCTTGAACAACTTCATTCATGCACTGGACCGAATGTAACCGTGCACTTTAGGTTACCTTTTGTGTAACGTAGCGATGCGAGAAGCGCACGGCAAGGAGATTAATTCGAGGAAAACATTGCACCCCCGCCCGCCCCACATTTCCATCCGACACAAAATACGCTCAATTTATTCAAGTGCAACAAACACGGACACTGCAAGTTTCCATGGGATGCATATGAGATGCAATTAAATGCATTCGGGTGAAAATTGAAGAGCGAAAAAGACCGGCCGAGTGCGAGAGCGATGGAGCGAACGCACAACGCAACGCAGCGAGTTACCGGAATTGGTGCTACCGTATCCGTTTGCCTCACCCAGGCAAGCAAAACACCGGAACTTTAATGGAAATTTTTAACCTCAATTTTTGCCTCGGTTGTTCGTGCGTTTTTACCCCCCTCCATATACATGAAACAAGAAGAACTTTTAAAAGAGGCTCAAATAATCAATTTTGCGCAGCAGCAGCCACTCGTCGTGTTACGTGCATCACAAAGGGAAGATTTACATTGCCTTTCGTAGATGATCGTAGTTGTCGAACATAAAAACATTTGTATAATATTTTTTAAAATTTTATTTCAAATTCTCCGCCCAACTTTTCCATTATTTGAATAGTATAGAAGCGCTACTATTTGTTGCTTTAACTATAGCATAGCATAATCCGGTTCGAAGGACCAAATCTTTATTATGGTTCATTTTCACAAACCTATACCTTGCCCCAAAATAATGTTACCCAAATTTCAAGTACATTTTCCTACCTCTACGACAAATTAAACAAAGCAATTTATTAAATTTCTCCATCATCCAACGTAAAGCCCCGCATTAATGGTTGCCCCTTGTTGGACAGAAATTTAACAACGTCTCGCCTAGGGTGGCTACTAATGTTTAGCCCCGGGACGTTTCACCATTCGTTGCGCCCGAAGAAGGTCAAAACGCTTAAAATTCGAAACGTCGAAACGTGATCCATATACTGTTTTCTCGCGCGGTCACGAACGGCGTCGCGGTTAGAGCAGATTTTTCTCACACTCTTTTCACTCGCCTGGAGTTACGTATATGAGCCAAGCAGCCCAAAGGTGATTAATAAACAGCACGCTAGAAATGAGCGTGCGAGTGTGGTTTCGAAAGACGAGTCACACATGCTCGAAGGTCACACAGTTTGGGACGATTGGGACGATTTGTTTCGCAGCACGTTTCCGGGCGGCTCTATCGCTTTCTGCCCTTCCCATTCCAGACATTACTTCCCAACACTCTCGAGACGATGAATTTGATCGGGGTTTTGTTTTTCTAAAGTACCGAGAATAACGCAGTGTTTTCGCACGTAGCCTCTGTGCGTTCCAACTAGCAAACGTTCGCACCAAATGGAAACTGCTGCTAGCTGGAATGCAGTGAGCATGTCCCGAGCTGGTGTTTGTTTTGTGCATCATCGGGTTATCGCATCAGGTTCGGTCGGGCATAGGCTTCAGTACCTGGTTTGCGGGCAAACTAAGCCTAGCATTCCTAACTTTGTAATCAGTTCTCGGTTTGCCCGTAGCGTTACAGTTTTTTTTTTGTTATGGAAAGTAATTGATACGTTCCGCAGACGCAAGCGAAATCTGTGCAATCCGATTCCATCGTATCCACATCCAGTCGTCCGCACGGTCATGGTAGGCACAGTGGTTGCTAAACAACTAGCCGCATTTTCAAACCGTTGGCTTTTGTGTCGCTGTCAAGTGTGTGCTTGTTAAAAGATAAGCAATGCATGAGACGAACTTGACGCATGAACGCAAAATACAGCAAATTCCAACAAATAACCTCAAACGGAGAGTGGTCCTAAATCACAATATTAGAAGTTTGCCACGCGCTGCACGACACAGCTGTCCTGGCGTGTAATATGAAAAGAGCAAACACTTGCATTATACCCTCGAAGCATCGCGCTCCAAACCTCACACAGCTGGCACCGGATTGATACCGAACGTGTACCCGTTGGCGCATGAAACTCGAAACTCGCCACTTGCCGTCGGCTCGGTTGGCGACATTTGCCACTTTTTCTCCACCAGGTGCGTGTTGCCATGGTGCCCTGGAGGTGTATCATGTTCTCTCTAGCCTGCAACGCACCGGGCTTCTTCGCACACGATAGGGCTTGCGGTGCAGGTTTTTGTCTACAAAGCTGCTAAATCAGGGTTCGTCCCCCTGAAGGACGAGTAATTTGACTGACAAAGTTTCGGACCCAGCGGACGTCCAAGTGCGGAGCGTAGTTCCGCATCGAACAAAGGTATGCAGGACAAACTATCGATGCGCTAAACTTGCTTACATGGTAACGCATGTTCCAGGCACCGATGCGCTCGTTGGAGTGCCGTTTCTGTCCTGGAACCTGAGTCCGAATAACTTCAAAGCTTTGATCCAACAGGGAGAGCTTGTTGCGGACAATATGATTGAAGTTCTGGAGATCTTGGGAAATTTGACTTTACCTCGACAAATAATCTTCTATCTAAAAAAATATCCAGAAACACCATTTCACTGGGGAAATTTCACTCGTGTTCCATTTCCACCCAAATAAACGTATCTCTCCTCTCCCCTTCGCGTTTATCAATGTCAATTTCAAGCAGCCTTTGTGCGATAAAAGAAAAAATCTGGTGTTAAAAATCGACTAATCGCGCACCGTTTCCGGACGGGAAGTAGCGCTAAAATCGAAAAAATTTGCTTACCTTTTCTATTCGGCCTAACACGCGAAAATGAAGCAGAATAGCATGGCGAGCAACGTGCGAAGGCCCCGGGGAGATCCGGAAAATCCGGAAGAGTAACGTGCAGGAATTATACGAGTAATAATAGACAGCGGGCACAGAAAATCTTCGTTTGCAAAAATTTTACCGCAGAGCATTTTGTGAACCGCGGGAACAGTGGCGACGGCGGCAACGGAAAACCGTTTCCGCGACCGTGGAAAATCAATTAGCCCATCGAAGGTACCGAATCGAACTGACGGGCAGGAAATTAAACCTTATCGGTACGCGTCTTGGGTACGGTTGGAAGAGGTTGGTATAGAAAAAAAAGAAAACTACTAGCTGCTAGCAGAGTCTGCCTCGGCTACAACTCCACCCACGGCGGGAAAAGCGCGGGAAACGACCTCGCGAGAAAGAGCAAAAACGAGAGAGAGAGAAAAAAAACAACGCAATTTGTGCACTCGTTCCAATTTCCTCCTTCGTTTTACGAAACCGCCAGGTGAAATTGATAATAAAAGTGGTTTGTTTTTCTTTCCTTCCCAGGCGCAAGATTTTGTTTTGTTGCTTTGTGTTTTGCCCAACCCGATCGCAATCGCGCTGCAACGTCTGAAAATGTCCGGGTTTATGTATTCCGATCGGAAAAAACAGCGAAACGTAGACAAGTTGAAGGTTGTCGAAAGCGAAACTGTCCAATGTCATTGCATTTGGGGGGGAGGGGGGGGGGGGGGGTACATTAAAGCTTATTGGAGCGATACGAGGACATGCGTTATTAATTAAGAGCTGTCGAAAGCGTTCTCAACTCAGGTTAGCTTATACAGCTTAAATTGCCAGGGATGAGCAACGTTTTTTAAACAATATTTATCAATTTTGACAGTTACATAACATAAGCCGTTTTTCGACATTTCATTGAAACGATGAATGAAAAAAACAATGAAGTTTGTGTTTAAATTGAACAGTGAAAAGATTTTAATTAATATTTAAATTAAAAAATGTTTTGAAACTAAATAAGTATAAATAAATAATTAAATATTTCCATTCACATACGGTAATAACACTCAACACTTTAACACGTTGAGTGTTGTGATAACACTGGATACATGTTACTTGACAATAAAAACACTGGATAAATGTCAGGTGATTTGACACCTGTTACTTGAATAAAAAAATTGAAAACCCCTGTCGAAACTAGTAAAAACCCAAACCATCACACTTTAATGGCTTCCAGTAGCCGCCCGCTTTCGATTTCCTGTGCCCATTTAACGATGGCTGGGTTGCTCACCCCTGCACCCTGAGTTGCTCGGCTGCCGGAGCGAAACCACTGCCCTTTTTTTACTACGGCTGTGAACGGAAAACAGCAGAAGAACGCCGATTTCCCACCATACAACAAGAGTCTGTCTGGGCGCTGACGACGAACGAAATCATTTTCCTAAAAAGCTCTTTAATAATGGCTGCTGGAGGGCTCGATTGGTTGTGGGGGGGTGGGAAGGGAAATGTAACAAAACTGGCCGACCCCTGGCGCAACCCTTCACACGCTTTCCCTTTTTGGGTGAGGGGAGAGAGGAGGAAAAACGGAGTGGAAAAGAGTACAACGCGTTCCGCTTCTGTGCACTGTTTGCACTTGCACGTTCTTAACGTCGATTTTTCCGTACTTCTCCTTCTTCCACAGGCAGAGTTTGCTCTCTGCTGCACGCTTTTCCGATCTCATTACCGGCGTACCTTCATTTCTTCGCCCAGTGCGCTGTGCCTTCTTGGTTCGACGTGTTGTTGTTGGTGCCGAAGTCTTGTCAGGACAGATTATATCACCCCAGCGCCGATAATAAAATTCCCAAATTAAACGCTGCCTGGAAACAATCGGTCGCACGAGTTGCGCGCAGGGGAAGATCTTCGACCAAAAAAAAAAAAAAAACAAAAGCACCGAATGACGCCACGGTTCAGTTGCTTTTCGGGGTGTGGAGCATCCCTATCCCTATCGCCTATCGCGCAGCAGACATCACGGCAACGGGTGTGGGATTCATGCCCGGCGGTTACTCTCTGTTACCTCTCCGTCACTACCGGAAGCGGACAATGGGGATGTTGTGGTTCCCACCATGCAGCAGGGCCCACGAACGCACCAGCGAAATTATTGAAACAATTTTCGCAACGTGTTGAGCAGAAATTGATCGGTGCTTTCACTTGCGCGCGCGGGTTTGATCGCTGCCAGCCGCTATCGAGAAGATCTCAACGGATGAAACCTTAGCATCTCAGTTCAGTGCGCTGTGGAGAACGCGCCGCAGCCAGAGCTGACGGAACGGAACAGGGGCGATTGAACATGGCATGAAATTGACCGCAAACGGGAAGCCTCCGCTTGACCGTAAAGAACGTACATCGACGCAAACAGACCAGAACGCCATAGGCACGCAATGGTTATACTGGGTCTTGTTCTTTTCGGACTTTGGAAGCTACAGCGATGGAATGAGAGCAAGCTATTCTTCCCTCGCAACACACAAGGTTCTACTGTATTCCGTTCAACTTTTTTTGTTTCTAATTAGTTCCTCTCTTTGATATCTCTATTACAGGTTCCACAGGAGTTGGATCTGGACCCATGCCGAGTGGGGGATTTAGGAAGTCTTCGAAGTTACATGCCCACATCCACACCGCCAACTAAACGTCAGCCGTATCACCGTACGCTCCGTCGCAACGTACGCTCCCTGGAGATGGGAGCAGGAGGTGTTCCTCGTCGGCTTTGGCTGCGGCCATTGCCCTTCACGCTGTTGGCACTCGCGCTGGTGGTTCTGGCGAAACCCAGTGACAGCTTCCTCGCCGGCTACCGTGGACACGGACTGGATGGGTTCGGCATTTGCCCGTCGGAAGTGCGCAACTGCTCCTGCCGCTCGTTCACCGGCTCTGAGACCGAGATCGACTGCCCGGAGTCCGACCCGACCGTCCATCTGCGCATCGAACCACATCAGTACGCGGAGATGCGCTGCCAGCGGAACCGACGCTACGAGTTCGATCAGATCCCGCAGCTCGCCATCGGCGACACCAACCGGCTGACGATCGACGACTGTCCCTTCCCGCACCGTCAGTCCATCCTGCAGCTCGTCTCGTTCCTCGGCACCACCCAGGTCAAGGTGCTCTGGTTGAAGAACAACGCCAACCACGAACAGAGCGCCTCACTGGGCAAACGTCACTTCGCCGGGCTGGACACGCTCGACCGGTTGGCGATCAGTAACGCGAAGCTGACCGACATTGAATCGGACGTGTTCGAGCATCTGCCCAACCTAACCTGGTTGGATATGCGCGACAACGTCATCCGCCTGCCGCCCACCATCTTCGACGCCCTGCCCAAGCTGCGCATACTCGAGCTGAGCTTCAACAGCCTGGAGGAGGTGGAGCCACGGTTGCTGAAAAACCTGCCACACCTGCGGCTCCTCACGCTCTGGCACAACAAGCTGCGCACGGTCAGCCGGCAGCTGTTTGCCGGTGTGCCGGAGCTCGAGCGGCTCGACCTGTCCGCCAACCAGCTCGAAACGGTGCCGGGCGATTTGTTCCTCGATTTGCCCCAGCTGACGGAGCTGGCGATGGGTTTCAACTACTTCCGCACGCTCCCGAACGGGCTGTTCCGGGCGAACCGGGAGCTGCGGAAGCTGAAGCTCGCCTCGCAGCGCGTCCAGCTCGAGACGGTGCCGTCCGATCTGCTGCAGTACCTGCCCTTCCTGGACCAGGTCAATCTGGAGCGTTGCGGACTCGCGCGCCTACCCGAAACCCTGCTGCACGGCTCGCTCAACGTCACGCACATCAATCTCGCCTACAATCGGCTCCAGCAGCTACCGAAGGACTTGCTGATGGATCAGGTCGCTCTGCAGGTGTTGCAGCTGCAGCACAACGAGCTTACCGAGCTACCGCGCGGTTTGCTGCGCAACACAGTCGAGCTGCGGCTCCTTCGGCTCTCGCACAACCAGATCAGCGAACTGTCCGCGTGAGTATGCGTGCTTCCCCCGGCATGTCCCTCCCTTACGACACCCACTAACGTTCTCACTGCTCTCTTTTAGCGACACGCTGAAAACGCTTACCAAGCTGGAGGAGCTCTACCTCGACCACAACCAACTGCAGACGATCGAAATGCACGCCTTCCGGCAGACGGGCGCCTTGCACACGCTGCATCTGCAGGCAAACCAGCTCGCGTTCGAAACGTTCAACGCGCTGTCCAGCGCCGCGGAAGAAGGCGAAACGAGCGACATTGCCTCGCAGAACGACTTCGGCATGTTCGTGCAGGAGGGCACCCCGTTCCAGCACCTGCACCGGCTGCGTGAGCTCGATCTGTCCTCCAACTGGCTGACGGCGGTACCGCGCGACCTGCTGCTCAACACGCACGAGCTGCAGCGTCTCAACCTAACGCGCAACAACATCACCAGCCTGACGTACGCGAACCTCCAGTTCCTCGCACCGTCGGTGACGGTCGATCTGCGCCACAACAGCATCTTCGAGATCGATCTGGCGGACATGGAGCGGCTGGTGTTGCTGGATCAGCGCAGCCCGGACGAGCTGTCGGGCCGTGCGCGCATCCTGCTCGATGAGAATCCGCTCAACTGCAACTGCATCGTGTACGCGTTCGCCCAGTACGTCCAGCGGCGGTTGGCGACGGCCGTGTACGATCGGATCGAGCTGATGGCGGACGCGCTCGCCTGCCAGGAACCGGAGCACCTCCACGGCACGCTGATTCGCAACGTGCCGACGCGGGAGCTGCTCTGTGAGTTGGACACACCCTCGACCCAGATCCGGCACTGCCCGCCCGCCTGCCGGTGTTTCATCCGCCCGGAGGACACGGGCGTGATTGTGGACTGCAGTGGGCAGGGACTGACGCAGGTGCCGGAACTACCACGTCCCACCACGTTCGGCTATCGCTTCATTGAGCTGCACATCGAGGACAACAACATCTCGGCACTGCCGGAGGCGGGATCCAGCGCTACCGGTGGCTGGAACGAGGTACGGGAGCTGTTCGCCTCCAACAACACGATCACCACGCTCGAAACGGCCCAACTGCCGGACGCACTGCGTCTGCTGGATCTCCGCCGCAACCGGCTGACGGAGTTCGGCGTGCCCGTTACCGAGGCACTAGCAGCGAAAAAGTCTCTCACCACCATGCGGCTCGCTCACAACGACTGGACCTGCCAGTGTGAGGCATCGCACTTCCTAACCTTCGTCCATGCCAACCAGCGCCGCATCGAAGACTTTGGCCGGCTGCAGTGCGCCGACGGACGGCAGCTCGATCAGACCACGCTCAGCGACCTGTGCCTCGACAGCTCCCACGCGATCATCCTCGCGTGTGTGATAATGTCGATCGTTGCCTGCCTGTTCGCGGTGCTCTCGTTTGTCTACTTTGCCTACAAGCTGGAGTTCAAGGTGTGGCTGTTCAAGCACGGACTGTGCCTGTGGCTGGTGGCGGAGGAAGAGCTCGATCGGGACAAGGTGTACGACGCGTTCATCTCGTACTCGCACAAGGACGAAGCGTTCATCACCGAGCACCTGGTGCCGACGCTCGAACGCGAGCCGATGAACTTCAAGCTCTGCTGGCACGTGCGCGACTTCATGCCGGGCGAAATGATTACGTCGCAGGTGAGTCCGACCAGGTGAGGTGAGCTCGCGGAGAGGTAACACTAACGCAACGCTTTTGTATCCACCACAGATTGCAAGCTCCGTGGAGCAGTCGCGGCGAACCATCATCGTGCTGTCGACCAACTTCCTCGAATCGCTCTGGGGTCAGCTCGAGTTCCGCACGGCGCACCTGCAGTCGATGGCGGAACGGCGCAACCGGCTGATCATCATCATCTACGGTGACATCGGCAACATCGACGAGCTCGACCCAGAGCTGCGGGCCTATCTGCACACCAACACCTACGTGCGTTGGGGCGACCCGTGGTTCTGGGACAAGGTGCGCTTCGCAATGCCCCATCCGCCGAAGGTTCGCGGTGGCGGTGGCGGTGGCGGCGGTGGCGGCGGCACCACCGGCAGCGGTACGAACGTCGTCAAGTCCGGCGTCAGTACCGCCGGCGGGCTGTTCATGAAGCAGCGGCAGGGTTCGACGGTGGACGACAAGCTGGAACTGATCAAACCGCAGACGGCACCGGCAACGCCGCCCGTGCTCACCACACCCCCAACCGAACCCGTCAACCCGTCCGTGCCGGCCGTCAACACCAGCAGCACCGGTACCACCCCAACCGGTCCGTTCATCATCAGCGGGCACGGTGGTGGCCGGTCGGCGGCATCGCCACTGTTCCACCCGCAACACCTGCATCCGTACCGGGTCGATGGTCACATCAATGGTGCCTTCGTCATCAACAGCAACGCGAAGCAGAGCGACGTGTAAGAGGGCCGAGCGAGCGCGCGTGGTACCAAATTACCAACGAATAGACTGAGATTAAATCCAAAAGCCTTCCTCCGTACGGCGGTTTGCCGTACGCAGAACTCCCCGATTAATTGGAACGCTCAACAGGGGGAGGAGGAGGATGATGCTTCATCATGGTGCAAAATTATCGGAACCTAAATCAGACACTATTGCCGCTTTTAATCGCCATCGCAGCTCCATCATGAACCAAAACAACGTCAGCAAAAACCGTCGATCGACAACCGAAAAACCGAATCGGCACGACCCCGTCCCCTGCTATTCGCGTGTTTTGGCTACTTTTTTTAGAGATTTTTTATACACCTTTACACCACTTTTATACCCCATTGTAAAGTCGATCGATGGGTGTCATTAAATTAATTTCCCTACCAACTTCATCCACGTACCGACACATGCACCTTCCAAAGCGTACTTAGAATTAGACAAACCGACAAAGATACCGCCCTCGAGCGAATTAGCATGTAATACCACAACCATTTTAAGGGTTATTTTTGCTTTCCTGCTCACCCTCGCAAAACTCCAAACCTATGCCGCCCGATACAGATATCGATCTGTAGAGGTGCCCCAGATATCAACGCGGAACTTTTACGTTCGAACGAGGGTGATGTTACCTATTTTCTAGAGATTTGCCCAATATCAGGGAGATGTGATATCGTCTTGCCGTTTGAAGCTTTAACAGCTCACGCATCGTATTTTCGTTTTCATGCATCTTGCTACCACATCTCCATTGAATCTCCCTTGCATCTCTCATTTGTGAATAATGCCTTAAAGTAAGAGTGTTTAGATTGTAAGCGTAAAACATCGGAAACGGTGAAAATACAAAACAGAGACAAAGAAACAACACGCGTTTTCATTTGGTAATGTTTTTATTAGGGTATTGCCATCGCCGTGTATTCCCGCGCCTGGGTTAAACCCCGCCGTTAAAGAGGTATGCAGTGCATCGAAAGGAAGCAGAAAAACCCACGTCATATGAAGGAATTACCTGAATCCGCGTCTTGGAGCAGAAATCTACTCGGAATGTCGAACGGGTGCAAAATAAAATGCGCTACCTCCAGAGAAATCGTAAAATCCCTCTCATCAAGCACATGCAGGCCTCGTGTTTCTTCCCCGTCCAATGATAAGCAAATGATGTGATTTAAGACCTAAAAATATCTTAATCAAAACAAGGTTCATTCGCAGCGCAGCTGGTTACACTGACAGGCATAAACAACAGTGGCCAGTGACGGTGCTCCAGTGCGCAGTAAATCATACACAAACCAGTCGTTTACTCAAATTTTTCGACGATGTCGTAAAACAACAGTTAGCTCAACTTAATTTTGACATCCCTGGCTCGACATTCGCTAAGGCTACTTTGCTATTTACACAGTCTGGAGTATTGTTTCGTGTGTTCGAAAGGCGCTATGACTCATGCAATCGCGAGTGAGGTTTTTCTCTATGCTTCGATAAATGAAGCCTCGCACTCGAGTCACTCGCCTTCTCTCTCGACGGCAATTGCACGTAACTACATGTCGTGCAGGCATGTCGAACTACGCGCCAGAATAGCGCTTCAATTCGGCCAAATGTAAATTTTACCGTTCAAAACAGTTTTAATAATCAATTACTTTTTTGTAATGGGTTAATAAAAATACATTTTTGTTGTAGTAATTTAAATGTTAATTTTTTAACCCTTAGCGCTGCACTAAGTAGTGACGACCAATATTTGAAGCAGTAAACACGCTTTGTTTTTATCATGATTGCTTCTAGCTTGCTGTGTGAGAATTGACGCATATAATAAATTAACAATGCACTCAGTATAGGTAGAACACAATATGAAGAGCAAATCTTTTCGTATAAATTATTAAAACATAACTATCAAATGCTGAGTGTAAATGGTTTAACATAGTTGCGGATGCTCGAAGTATTTAGTTTTTAGTATTTAGAAAAAGTTGCTTTTTATTTTTTGCTGAAAATCCACAATACGTACATGATAATACTACAATATACTAATTATTTATTTGTTTTTTATTAGGGACGGCCTGGCCGTATTGCTCAATATACTAATTATGTTATCCAAACATTACCAACTTTTTTGGCTTTGATATAAAATTACAATAAATTCATATCTAGATCATTATAGTTATGAGAACAGCGAATAAGCAAATTAAAAATAATACCAACGGCTATTACGAACAACAATTTCATCACTGATTGAGATGGGCAATTACATTCATATTTTGTTGAACTCGATAAGAAAAACGTTCGTTTCGTTAAGAAGTGAATGAGAAAGCACTGGAAAAAAATGCAACATATTTTAAAGAATTGTTTACCCAAAAACCCAAAACTTGCCGAGAGCAAAGGGTTAACCAGGTCCGGTAGATGAATTCCAGCACGGTTCCTGTCAATTCAACATATGCGCACACACAATCAACCCAACCAGTGCGCTCGCAGCAGTTCGCAAAGACGGACGCACTTGTCGTCGGGAGAATCGCCACCGACGTCGGACAAATAGAGGTGGAACAGACTCGATAACCTCGCCGTCAACGATAGATTGTGTGCGTGTTGTGCGCGATCGTGCGTCACAGCCGAAACGAGCCAAGATTTGTTTACGTGCAGCGAGCGCGATTGTCACGGACGGTGTTTCTGTTGCTGCGAAGTCCAAGAGGGCCATTTTTCGCCGTGCAGTGCTAGTGGCGGGCTGTTCGATTCCGTTCACCATCGCGTGCGCGTGTTTGTGTGTTTGTATGGGTGCGTGTGTGCAGTGAACCAGTCACGGGGAAAACCCGCAAACGAGTCGTGCTCCGCTGGGTTTGAGTGTGGATGCTAACCAACTCCACCAACACACAAACCAGAGCCACATCAACAGCAACCCTGCAGTGGTACGTGTTGGCAGCCGCGACGACTCGAACCAGCAAAAGGTGGGTTTTGTGGCCAGAAATTATGCATTCCCAAACTCCAGGCCGCGGCTGCGAACTACTGATCAACGGTCTCGATTCAACACAACCGGTTGTGAGCGGCAACGCAAAGTGTTGATAAGCAATATGCGTGTCTTTGTAAACGAGTGTGTGTGTGTGTGTACATTTATGCGCTTTACTTTTGCGATCGTCTCCTGGATGTCAAACTTCCCCACGATCGATCAGCTACGTCGGATCTTCCATCAACGCATTTCATTGTGGAGTGATTCTCCAGAAGATTGCAAGATCTCCATAGTGCTGTGTTTTCATTCCGAGTACCTTGAGTTGGTCCAGGAAATCATCAGTTCGTAGACGGAAGATAGATGGTTTTATAAGGAATACTAACGCGCTTCCAATCCGAACGACTTCGGACGTTGCAGTTATTTATTGAGCGGGCATGTGTGTTTTCACACCACCACAGATGTCACCGGAGGTTATCAACATTTTGATGGATTTTAGAAATATATTGCTTGCCGTGAAAACAACACGCACTCTAACAATACTCTCTACTGCGCCATTATTAACTTCTCATCCGTACGAAAACGCCACTGCAATCAAAGATGTTCGAGGAATTACAGATTGGACAGATTGGATAGTTAATTTCTTCCTGTAACATTTAGCCGTTAATGTAACAACCATCGAACGTATCCTTTACACCTACGCTTTTCTTCTCTTCCTTTGCAGTGTCGAGCCGGGTTCGGAAGAAAAATGGCGCCTTCTTGGGCGTGGTGGTTAGTAGCCTGTGGATTTCTGATGCCCATGGTAACTAGCGCCATGGAGTGCGCTGACGTCTGTCGGCCCTGCAGCAACTACCAGCTGTCCTGTCTACAGAAAGGGTTTTCCGTTCGCCTTTCAAAAGGCAACCTGGACATACGATGTTCGAAAACGTCTTCACACGTACCGGATTTCAAAAGTCTACGAGACGTCACCGATTTGCCGAGGTTCCGTTTCCGACAACTAACGTACGCGTTCTGTCCGATGCCGGAGGGGAATGTGTCGCTGGCGGAGCAGCTGTCGCCCCTGCTCGGTCCGAACGCACTGACCGAGCTGGAAGAGCTGTACTTCGTGGATAACCGAAATAACATGACCAACACTTCGCTCGAGCCGGCACTGTTCGAGGGACTCACATCGTTAACCATTCTGTCGCTGAAGAATGCCGCCAATCAGCCCCTTTCCAATCCGGCGCTGTTTAGCGCCTTGCCACAGCTGACGTGGCTCGATCTGCGTGAGGGTACCGGACGGGATCCACTGCAACCAACGATCCTGCGCCCGCTGCCAGCCCTGCGCAATCTGGAGTTGACGCAGAACAATTTGGTAGCACTCCCTGCCGGGCTGGTGGAGGGAATGCCGCACCTGGAAATGGTCAATCTTTTCAACAACCTGCTGGAGCGGCTCGATCGGTTCGTCGGGTTGCCGCGGCTGCACAAGATGGATCTCATCACCAATCGGCTGACGGTGCTGGAGGAGAATGTGTTCGAGGAGCTACCACAGCTGAGGGAGCTGATGCTGAAACACAACTTGCTGACAAGCCTGCCCGGTGGTCTGTTCAAGAACAACGCTTTGCTGACGAAGTTTGACGCCTCGAACCAGGGTGGACCGGGTTTGACTGTTGGCGATGGTTTGTTTGCTAACCTTTCTACGCTTGTGGACGTGTCGCTCGCCAAGTGCAACATCTCCGATCTTCCCGTCCATCTGTTCGTCGGCGCAACGAGCCTAGCGAACGTGGATCTTTCCAACAACCAGCTGCAAACGCTGCCGGACGCACTGTTGGTCGACGGAACAAAGCTAAAAACCCTAAACCTGAGCCACAACAAGCTGCACATATTGAACAGGTAAGCATTGCAACTGTCGCTCGGGTGCGGAGTTTCGTTACTAACTTCGAACTGCTCCCGCACCAACAGAACCCTGCTAGAATCGACCTCCAGCTTGAAGGAGCTGTATCTGCAGCACAATCAGCTGAGCTTAATAGATCTGCACGCGTTCTCGAGCTTGAGCAAATCGCTGACGATACTCAACCTTAGTCACAACCAGCTAGTACTGCAGAGTATCTACGACGAGGGCGTGATATCGGACGGGTATCAAACACCGTTCGCGTCGCTCCACAACCTGGTCATGCTCGATCTGTCGCACAACCGCATC
The DNA here is from genome assembly GCA_000473445.2 of Anopheles farauti. Classification (NCBI taxonomy): domain Eukaryota; kingdom Metazoa; phylum Arthropoda; class Insecta; order Diptera; family Culicidae; genus Anopheles; species Anopheles farauti. The sequence continues at coordinate 1,801,217 of KI915056.1, read as the reverse complement.
ACGGACCTGTTCTACGACTTCACCATTTTCATGCCCAACCTGAAGCATGTTAATCTATCGCACAACGAAATTATGAGCATCAGCGATAGCGGCTTCCCGTTCCAATCGAAGGCGATCCATATGCTCGACCTCCGGTGGAACCGCATCGAGCAAGTCAGCTTTGCCAACGTCACGCGGCTTAACGACGTGTTGCCGCGTGAAGTACTGCTGGACGAAAATCCGCTCCAATGCGACTGTAATCTCTACGGGCTGGTAAAGCACGCGCAGACCACGCAGCCAGCAGCTTTCTCCCTCAAGCTGTCCAAGCTTCGGTGCGTTAGTCCGCCGGCGTTGGTTGGCAGCCCACTTCACGAGCTAAACCTGGCCTCGCTGCTGTGCGATGTCACGCCGGAGACAAACTTCTGCCCGAGTGCGTGTAGTTGCCAGCTGCGACCAGCCACCCAAGGCGTCGTCGTCAACTGCACCGGTCAGCATCTGCGCACCGTGCCGGCTTTTCCCAGCCCAGCCACCCTTCGGTATCAGTTTGTCGAGCTGCACCTCGAGCACAACGAGCTACACGCATTACCAGTCGCGGGTAATCGCACCGGCTGGGACGCGGTGCGTTGGTTGTACCTTTCCAACAACAACCTCACAACGCTCGCACCGGAAAGCCTACCGACCGAGCTGGAGGAGCTAGATGTGAGCTCGAATCGCCTGGCCACCGCCAGCTCCCAGCTCGTCGATGCGCTCAAAAACCGCACCACGCTGCAGAGCATCCATCTGGCGGCAAATCCGCTGGTCTGCGAGTGCGGTGAACCGCTGATCACGTTCGTGCATGAGTACACCCGGCATGTGGCCGACAGCCACGCGCTTCGCTGTGCCGACGGACGACCGATCGATTCCAGCACCGTCAGTGAACTGTGCCGCACCCGGACGCAGCTGATCATCGCCCTGTGCTTGCTGCTTGCCATCCTAACCTCGGTCGTGCTGGCCCTGTTCGGGCTGTACACGCGCTACGAGCACGAGGTGAAGGTGTGGCTGTTCCGGAACAATCTCCTGCAATGGCTGGTGGCCGAGGAGCAGCTCGACCAGGACAAACGGTACGACGCGTTCGTCTCGTACTCGCATCAAGACGAAGCGTTCATTGCGGAGGAACTCGTTCCGACGCTCGAACGCGAACCGATGAACTTCAAGCTCTGCTGGCACGTACGTGACTTCATGCCGGGCGAAATGATCTCAACGCAGGTTAGTGTTTGTGTGTATACATTTCGTTATTGGATCAGCCGGAAGCAATGAATGGAGTTATTTGTTCTACCGCTCTATCGAGCACGTACGATGAGGGTTTAGCAACAGACATTCCATTCGTCTGATTTAATTATTTGATCGTATCGTCACGCTCAAACAACATTCAACATGTGGAACGCAATTTTCATTTGCAAATGGGCATAATAAATTTCCCCTCTAACCGATTTTCCTTTCGCTTCCCCCCCTCCCCC
>KI915056.1:1776575-1799472 GCA_000473445.2 Anopheles farauti | reverse complement strand
CAGATCACGAAAGCGGTAGAAGATTCACGCCGGACGATCATCGTCCTATCGAAACACTACCTCGAGTCAATGTGGGGCCAGATGGAGTTTCAGACCGCGTACGACCAGTCGGTGACGGACAAGCGGAACCGCGTCATACTGATCGTCTACGACGACATCGGCAACATCGACCAGCTCGATCCGCAGATGCGCGGCTACATCAACACCAACACCTACCTCCGGCGGGACGATCGCTGGTTCTGGGAGAAGCTGCAGTACGCGATGCCCCACCCGCGCCGCATCCGCGGCACGCGTGCGTCCATCGACAAGCTGAATCTGCTGCAACCACCGGCACTGACGGGGTCACCGTCGGCTCCCGACAGCACGCCCCCGATCGAGCGGGACCATGGCAAGGGCAAGAGCTTGGAAGCCCCGTTGGCGAGCTACTGCGACGTGGACAAAATCATTCCGTTCACCATCAGCGACGGGAAGCTCGATGCGGGCGTGTGAAACATACCGCCAGAACATTTGACATTTGACATACATCTCGAATTTTAACAGTTTTTTTCTATTTAGAAGTAAGCCAGTAGATATTGTTCTAAGACCTTAGACGTCAAGTCGCTAAGATATTGTTAGATGGAGACAAAATCTCATCCCCCCTCGTCAACCCATACCCTCCAACACCGGTAATCTCATCATAGTCACGAATGCCAATAGAATAGTCACCGTGGCAGGAAGAATCGATACGAATAATTGTGTCATTAAGTTTGTTACTAATTTACTAGCTTTTAGTACCCGTGCCTGTATGAATAGAGTGTAAGAGCAGCCATGCAGAACAAATAACGCGTACAAACACGTACGAAATGCATATATGTTGAGACGTTCTACATTGTTGTAGTCATAAATAAATGTAACAGTCCAATCTTAGCCAAAGGAAGTTGTGCTGATTTCTCCCGAATCCCAACACTTACCTCGGTTCGCTCGAGACGGCTCTCCGCAGGCGCACAGGTAACAGTCAGGTTGTACGTCCTCACCCCTGCCAAAGCATAAGATTTCAATTAAAACCCTCGCAACTATCGAAAAAAAAAACGCTTCACATACCCTTGGTGCTGCTGCAGTTGGTGCCTTCTGTCTGCACCGTGTACTGGAGGTTAAGCGTCCCGGTGCGATAGTCAACCGTGGCAACCGTCGGTACTTTATCGCACATCGCCAGCTCCGTCAACGTTCCGTTCGCATCAAACCACCCGACCGTGGCAGGATTGTGGAAGCTACAGTTACCCGGTACGTGCGTCAGGGTCCGCTCCGGCGGACAGATGACGGCGGTGTCCCATTCGAACCGATAGTGACAGCCGTGTTCGATCTCGACCAGCACTGGCACCCCAAGGCCGGCCGTTTGGGCGCACCGGAACGCGACCGTGGTGGAGAGGTTCGTCACCGGATCCTGCGGGCAGGGATCGCCCCGGAGGTACTTCATCAGTACGGTATCGCCCGCCACGACCAACGAGACGTCCGGAAAGCCGAGCGTAGTTTCGTTCCGCGCCGTCACACCGTCGAACGTTGCCTCGCAGGCGGCCGCACCACCACGGCAGCTGAGCCCATACTGTGGGACGAGCGGGCGGCATACGTTCAGGAAGTAGCGACGGTCGGGCTGCCCGCCGGTCGGTGTGGTAACGCGTGCCTCGTAGTTACGCGTCGCGTCCACAAGCGGCGTCAGGTCTACGTACTGATCGATGGCCGACTCGTTGTGCGCACCGCAAGCCATGAGCGCCGGTTCGCACACCAACACCGTCTCGAAGTGTACCACCAGCTGGCAGTCGCCGTTCTCCACTACCGTCGGTGGCACGACCTTGCCGCTGCGGCCACCCTCTACCGGGTCCGTCTCGCAGATAAACTCCAGCTTCGTTTCCCACCGCCGACCGGTCGTCCCATCGCAAACGGCACCGGAACGATAGAGTAGATACGGTGCGCCGGTCGTCTCGTAGTGCAGCTCGTTCGAAATCGCCCCCAAGCCAACGGAGAGCGTGTCGTTCACCTCGCACGCACCCGCATCCAACGGGCACCGGCTGGACGCCGGTATCCGGCAGACGCCCACCTCATACGTGCGATTGTCCCGTGCCGTCAAGCTGTAGGTCCGGTTCGCCAGCAGGCTCAAATCGTACCGCGTGCCCGTGATCGGATTGCTCACCGAGCAGGGGCGTGTATCACGGCAGGCAAGCGGGGTACGCCACAGGAACTCGTGCGTACAGTTGTCCCGTCGGCCGCGGTAAACCGGGCCCGAATCGTACACGCCATCCTCCGTGCCGCACGTGAACACGATCCGTGAGTTCTGACACGGCGCCGTCTTCGAGCGCATTTCCATGACCAGCTGCCCGGTCGCATCCAACGTTGGGGCGGGCAGGGCCTGCCCGAAGTCGAGATAGTCCGTACCGTTCACCAGACAAACGCCCGTCCCCGGGGGACACATCGTCAGATGCCCGTACCGGATCGGCTTACACACCGATACTACGAAGCGGGCTCCGCCTGGAAGGGCCACCTCATGGTTCGCGTTCGCCAACCCCATCAGATCGAACTCGTGCCGGGCACCGGTCGGCTCGCGCACCGAGCATCGGTTCGCCTTGAACTGCGCCTCCAGTGGCTGGCACGCGAGCGGCGTATCCCAGAAGATGAAGTACCGACACTGGTCCGGCGTGGACGGGATGACACGCAAATCTTCCGGCGTATGCTCGTAACTGCACAGCAGGATGATGTCCAGCGTGTAGCGACGGGAGCCGTTGGTGCCGCACGGTTCACCCACGAACGAGAACTGGATGCGTCCATCGTCCAGTTGCAGGTGCGGCTCGTACCCGAGCGTTATCTTCTTGTTCTGGCGCACTAGATACGCCCGGGGTTCGCCGGTTCCATTTCCGGTGCCATTACCCGGCTTCTCGCACACGTTGAAGAAGAAACGCTCATCGCCTTCGTCGGATGTTACGTGGTGGTTCAGGTCCGAGACGAGAGGGTTGAAATCGAACGTTACATTATAAAGCGGCTCGTGGAGCGTGCAGTCGGTGCCGTTCAGCAGCTGTGAAGAATATTGAGCGGACATCAGTAGGGCAATTTTGTACTCATAAATAAAAAAATAAAAACGGTTCCCAACGCGGAAAATTCTCCAGCGGATTTTCACCGTAACCGACCACTTGAGACGATCGTTAAGATATACATCGGTCCAAGATAATAAACTCAAAACTAGCACTCCAATATCCCCAGACTATCCCTCCGTTCTGGATGACATCAAGTCACCAAGGAACAACTCTTTGTTGTCAAGATCTACCGGTGATGACTATTTAAAAACGTCCTGCACACAATGTAACACCCTCCAGGATGGAAAAGACCACATCCCTGTAAACGGAAGAGCAGCACCGTCAAGCTTTGTTTGCCAACCAACTTTTGCGCGCTATCTTATAACCCGCCAGCTTATCGCTAGCCAAACATTGACGCCAATCTACGTTGTTGGTTGATTGGTGTATGGTACGGATGACTAAGTGGTACAAGTTACCGCGAAGCCTTGCCTGGCCTAACGTGGTAGTGGCGTATATTTGGCGATACGGTATAAGAATATGGAGTGTGGATATAAGTAATGCTTGCCGATATCGTCCCGGCACATGTTGATTGAGGGGTTGAACGTTGTTTCGACCAACCAAATGGACCTACCAATTTTGATTGTGCTGCCGTTGCTGCCATCAGCGTCATTACGGACACGATCAAACCAATCGATAACCGGGCGGTACCTCCCCGGTGCACATTAGTCCTCCGCTGGGACACTGGGACGACCTTGGGGCCGCTGACAGCCATATTGGCTGTTGGCCAAACGGGCGCGTTTCGCAGAAAAAAATAAAAATAAAAATCGTCACCGGAACGCAATCGAAAGTTCTATGGATTCCTTCTGCTTCGGTTGACTCACAAGCACTCTCAGACACACTTTTTTCCAAGAAATCACGCACAAACACAGAGAGTACGCAGTTTTCGAAGAGCACGTTACAATTTTAGGTCAAAATGCGCCGAATGCATTTTTCTTTCTATACGACGATAAGGAGCTTTAACCAGGCCAGGTACTTCTACGTGTACGTACACGCACGCACACAACCATTCGCACACACTTTTGTGGCCGATAATATTTATTTTCCTCTTATCACAACGGACGGAACGGACTGATATTAGCACCTGTACGAGTACGCAATACTCGCTCTGAGGGTTTTTGAGCTTGCTGTATTGAGTTTTAGCGACAACAAAACAAAACGCAACGGTTCAACGCGGATTGATTGTATTTTTAGCCTATGTGGTGAGACAATAACAAACCATTTTCCGACCGTCCTTGCTTTCGGCCCTTATTTTGCCGCTTTTACTACTGTTTTGCTCTCTTTCTTGCACGTGCGAGCGCTCCCGCGCATGCTTTGCTCTTTCCGCGTTTGCCGTTGTAATTATTGCTACTCAAAAACGTTCAGCAACAGCCCACATCCTTTCACAATGCCACCAGCAGGAAATGCACAATGTCCTTGTTCGCGGATGAACACACTGCGACGGACGAAATATGAAACGTTGCTGCACCAATTTATCGTATCGCTCTGTGGGACCACATGCGCTTTCCGTTGAGTCAGCTGGATGATTGCGCGACACTGGAAGTAAACATAAAACGTACCGAGCCGTTCCGCACCATACCATACCGTCCGGGAGGAAAACCCGAATGAAAACTGCAGAGCAAACAAATAAATGACGCAGCAAAAGTTGTCGTATCGGTGTAAGGAGATCCAATGAGGAACGTTCTCTAAAGAAGATCAACATTCGCCGATACCGGGCGAAGTTTTGGTCCGGGAAAAAGGTTTTCCATTACGTTGTTTACATTGTTCTGCGAGTTGTGAGAGTGGATGAACAAACGCGGGCTGTCAAAACTACGCAAACAAAATCGTGATTCTTGTAACGAGGAAACTCGGTTAATTTTCCAATGAACACTATATTTAGTGCTTTTAGAATATTTTACTGTGGATAAAATTACTGTATTTTAACAAAGATTACACTGTAACACGATTTACTACGAGATTTTTCATGTTTCACGGGTCGTTTGACGGCTCGCGTACACTCGCCTGAACAATACCCGTCAAATTGAACACTGTCATTGTGTGGCGTGTTGAATGTTTTGTTTTCGTTGTGAACCAAAACGGTATTGCTTGTGGCAAATGATGGTACTAATTTAATTTTATATTACCATCATTTTAACGCAACAGAAAAACTCACAACCCCAATCACAACCGTGTAGAGCTGTTTACTTTAATAACAAAAAAAAACAAATCAAAACCGTAAACTGTCACAGCTGATTTATCAATCTCAAAAGTACCGCTGTCGTGAAGAAGTAAACAATCGCATCTTATCAGTGATTAGGTGTTTCCAAGATTTTCCACTGCGTGTGCCCAAGTAAAACGGTTTTACAATAACACGCAATCGTGCTGCACCACAAGCTGCTGCAGCGTCCACCATGACGGACGATGTAAAAAGATTCTTCTACAACATCCGGAAACGGTAAGCACGACGTAGCAGCTAGGGGAAGCACTGTTGCTTATTTCTATGTGATAATTCTCTTTTCATGCACCGCCAGTGTGGCTGGGCTGAACTGCATCATCATCACGGATCGAGATGGAGTGCCACTGATGAAGGTCGGTGACGATAAGTCGGTCGGGATGATCATGAAGCCGTCGTTCCATACCACCTTCACTATGGCGACGGAGCAATCGAACAAGCTCGGACTCGGCCGGAATCGAAACATCATCTCGGTCTACACCGGGTACCAGGTTGTGCAGATGAACAAACTACCGTTGTTGGTCACATTCATCGGCACCGAGTGCTGTAATATCGGCCACATACTGGCGCTCGATCAGCAGATCGAGCTGATACTGGCGGAGCTGAAGGTGGCTGTGACGGAAACGTGAGCGTGCCGTATCCGGCATTCCCTCTCTATGCCTCTGTAATATCCCAAGCAATACACGGGCTGTGGTGCGTGTGTTGAACGCTATTGACGTCGTTTTTTAGCTTTCGGAACGGAGGCTTTCTTCATCGTACGAACCGAAAACACTCTGCTTGGAAGCTGCGATATTCAGATGATAATTTTTAATGGTAGCTTAATCAACAGCTTTTGCCAGGTCAGATCATGTATCAATCAAATTGTGATTACAATAGTACACGATGAAGCGTTCGGCGTTGAGAAAAATATACTTTATTCTTCGGTGCTGTCGAAGATGAAAAATGCGTTAATGATGTGTAGTGAAATAACATTCCTTTGTATGTGAAATGATCTGCATTGACTTTAGATGGCCGGCAGGGCTTGTTGCGTTCGTTTCAGCTCCTCCTCCGCTATGATCCGATCGAGCGCCTTCTCAATCTGCTGGGTCGACCGGGCCAGCTCTGTGTTGTCGCTGTACGAATCGTCGACGATTTCGCGAACCTTCAGCAGCAGATCGCGAAAGTTTGCCATCTGTGTGTCCATTTTCAGCCGATCGATCCGGCAGGAAAGTTCATCACGAGGGCCGTCCTTTCCCGTTGCTTCAACAGCATTGCTTGCATCATGCTGTTGTTGCTGTTGATGGGTTCGCCCATCAAGCTCGATGTGGAACCACGTGCTGATGTCACGCACGGAAAGCTCCGTTTTTTCGAGCATCCGCGAACGGGTTGACGCTGCCGGAGAAAACAAATGAATACAAATTGTAAAATTTATTTTAAACTTGTTGCAACAATTCAATGTTTTCCTATGCACTTATTGAACAATATAACATTTATAGCAAGCAATTTAACGTAGCAAAATCTAAAACGTTACGTTAATACAATTTAGCTTTATGAATGCAGTAACATCGATGTTTTATGGTGTGTCGAGAATGGGAATTCAAACAATTACCTGCTTTGGCCGAATCGGAGGAACAACTAGTACGAGTAAGAGTTGTCTGCTGGCGATACGGAGTGCTAGAACATTGCGGAACATTGCCCTGTCCAAGCTGACCCCCAAGCTCCTTCAACTGTGTCAATCCATCCGCCATTTGGAGAGCGTATTCCACGAACAGTGTGTACATGCCGTCCGCGGAACGGCGCTCCTCATCCGTTAGTCCCTGCCAGCACTCCGTCATCCGTGCCCGGTACTGTTCGTGTCGTTCTTCCAACCCCTCGGCACTGGCCACTAGCTTGGTGAGCGTTTGTTTCTGCTGTGTGCTGTTGAAAACACCGTACTCGACGCTACTGAACAGACTTAAATTGCGCTTCAGAGTACCATTGACGAGTGATTCGCGACGTGGCTGTACGTTGGTATCATCTGAGACGGGATCGCCACCGTTACTGACCGGTACTAGGCGCTGCTCATCTTCGGTCTGCATCAAATCAACCGCTTTCGTGTCGATAAGTTTCGCTTCGAGGTTTTCGTAAGTGGACGGTGAGCCGGGTAGTCTATCCTGCCCAGTACCGGACGGTTGTTCCGCCGTCGGTGCGATCGTTAGCCAGCGCCATAGTTTTCCCAGCCACGCGTTACAGTGTCGACCAGCATCCGTTGCGTCGGTGGTGCTGATTTCGTACATCTTATGAGCCATACTGTGACGTTTGTCGCTGTAGCCAGTGGTGAAACATTCCATGCAGAGTGAAACGTGCCGACAACGTTGGCATTTGAAGCGCAAACCCTGAATAAGCGCTCGACAACCGTAACACGGCGTGCCATGCGTGATCTGCTCCGTGTCGCGCAGCCGCTTGCATAGCGATACGACGTTCGCGTAATATGAAAACAACGACGAGAGTTTCCACAGGCAGGAGAACTGATACTCGGTCAGCCCTACGAGGCCTGGATAGTTGGCGAAACATTCGCTCGTAATTTGCTGAACCATCGAGGGACGTAGGTGGTCCGGCTCACCGAGGAAGGTGAGCACGCGCGACAGCACGGTAAGCATCGCCTCGAAACGATGCCGTGATACACACAGATTGTGATCGCTGGTGAGACGAAAATGCTCCCAGACGAGCTGCGCGTGGCTGGCGTGATCGCACAGCAGCAGCAGCGTTTGTCGCAGCTCGAGCACGGAAACCGGTGTGGCGCGTTTTGGGTCGAACACTGCCCACAGGAATCCGGCTAGGAGCGCACTGACCGCGTCCAGCGATGGACGTGTCGGCAGCTCGTCGAAGTAACCCATACGGCCGGCGGCAAAGTACACATCGTGCACTACACCAAGCAACTGGGACGGCTTGATCGAGGGCGCGCTGTCGGTGAGATTGAGTTGATGGCGGTTCAGGATCGAGTGGACCATCTCGAATGGAATGTACGATGCTATAAGTTTGTGCGAAAACAGGTTTATCGTAAAGTGCCCTCAGTATTGCCCTTACCCGCCCCTTGATACTCACTGTACAAAGCCTTCTGCAGGGCATGCAGCTTCCCGGCACACCTGTACGTACTGTAGCGGGAGCCAGCAAATTTTTCGTTGATTGTGAGCAGAATAAACAGCAGATTTGGGTTGTCCTGTTCGGTTTTGCCATTGTAACGATTCAGGTACACCAGATAGCCCCTGTTATCAAGTTGCTGATCGTACATCATCGTGTACGGAAAGAAATTGAACGCGAATTAAAGTAAACGAACACCAACTGCACCTGAAATCTCATCGAGTAAAATCAAACAACCAACGCCAACGCTTTGAAACGGCTTGCCCGTTAACTGTCAGTACTGTCAAAACAAAATCAGTTTGATTTTCGGTTGGCTAGCATCGAATAAACAAAAAACACAATTCGTTAACCCTATTTAAAGCAGCTGTTCTCGTGATACTCGATTTCAGAATTAAACATATTTATATCTAAAATGACTGTTTCTCGAAAATGATTCTTAGTAAAATCAGTTATTCTTGTATGGTGCAGTGTATTCAGACGTACACACCTTGGCCGTATAAACTGTACGCACCTTGACTTGGCGAGTTGCCTGTAGAACTGTACGCCCCATGACTTTCGCCCTCTCTGTTTCTTGCTCGCGTACGCTCATCATTTGATAAGGCGCGAGAGAGATCGAGCTAGGGAAAACGTCAGATGGCTATGCTAAGCACACACACACACACCCATACACAAATTCTCAGTAAACAAGCTGCTCGTTGTGGGCTGAGGCAGTGTGCTGTGCTATGAGTGGTCAGAGAGAGGGTTTATGTGTGGCACCGTACGTGTACCCCGTAGAGGCGTTGGGCGCTGGGCAAATTTTGGCCGTGCTATCACCGTGTTCCGTGTCCGTGTGTGCCCGTGGCCGTATTGCTATTCCATCAGTTCCAAGTAAGTACACCGCACCGTGCCGGAGTTACGTGCAATTTCGTATTATTTCCTCGCATTACGGGTGCATCTTGGTTGCAGATGGTTGGTAGATCCTCATCTCTGTTGTCGGGGGCTGTAAACTGCGTTGTCCGCGTTTGTGTGTGTGTGTGCGTGATTGTAGATATATATATATGTGTGTGTGAGAGTGCGTATACGAAACGACAGACACAGAAAGCGTGCCGAAAAAGAAAACAATCATCACCAGGTGCAGAAATTTTGAAGGTAACCTATATTTCAACTCTGTTTCGCTGCAAGAATTCGTGCAATTCTATTTTATTGTTCACGCGTACACTGTGCACACAAAGAACGGTGCCAATTGACCAGCTGGTTTTTAGGGCAAGCAGGTGGCAGAGGGAACAGGAACGCATCAAAGTGCATTTGATACGTTGCGTATGAGCGTGCGGGAGTATGTGTGAGTGGTGAGATAGCCTGCAACACAACCACCAGCAAGAAGGGTGCAGTATTTGCTTTTTTTCTTCGTACGCACACATCTACAAAACGACACACACACGCGCATGAACACACAGCAAAATATATCAAAGAAAGACACAACGTATTTGACCCGGCGGGTATCGTTCGCTCCATTCTCGCGTGTGAGAGACCGAGCGAGTGAGGTTAGATTGCGTGTGAAGCTTCTTCTCATCATACTTCGCTTTCTTCTCATCTCGCATCGGAAGTTGCCTCTCGCAGTGGTAGGATTGAAAAACGCGCATCCGTTTTTACAGAGTAGGATGATTGTGTGTGTGTATGTGTTCTTGTATGTATGTACATTTATTTGCATGTGTGTGTGTGTGTTGAAGTACCTCCAGACACCACAGTGGAGTAACTGTTTTTGTGTTTCTTTTCTCTTCCTGCTCGTGCGTCTGCGTTTGTCTCTTCCTATTGCCGTCTCGCTTGGCTTTGCCAGTGCATGAGCGCTGCTGCTAGGTAGGCCGAAGGGAAGAAAGTGCGATAGAGTGTGGGCGATAGCAGAAGAAGCACACGGATCGCTCGCTCGGATCGTGGGCACCGCAGCCACTCACTCGCTCGCTCACTCCTGTTTGTTCGTGCGCGTCCGTCCATCAACCAATATACGCACCGAGCGTGCGAGACGGAGAAGAGAAGAGAGCGTGAGCGAGCATCGCACAGGCCCTGGGCGAGAGCAGGCAGCAGCAGTCGTGTAGCGCAGTCCCAAACACACAACAAGGAAGACACAGCCAGTGGTTGTGTAGATCTCTTGCCGTACGGCGCTTCTGCTTCGGTTCAACCAGCAGAAAGTTGTAGCAAGCAGCCAGTTCGGGGAGCCTCTTTGCCGCGGTGCATAGAAGTGTAGCAGCTGCGACCGATTATCACCAATCAAACTGCTTATCAATAGAACTTCAAACGGGACGGCCAAATCAAGTCCAGTTCGTGTCGCCGAGTTTCTACAGCCGTCGCAAACGGTGAAAGAAAGCGCAGTGACGTGCGTGTGTGCGTGTGTGTATATATGAGTGTATGTTGTGTTTCCCCGTGGTCGATTTGTGTATGTGTGTTGTTGCGCAGAACGGAAGAGCAGCCTCCTTCAACACCACCGCTGCTCGGTAATGGCCGGCCCGTGGGTCAGCGGCTAGACAAAAGCACCTTCTGCCAGCGAGCAAAAACAATACCGAAAGGACGACGACGACGACGAGCATGCCATCACAGGTTTGACAGCACAGGCAGCTCAATCACAATAGGCGCACCCATACCAACATACAGACAGACAGGACACACACACGTACATACAGACCCACATGAATAGGTAAGTGTTGCTGTTTTTTCCCTTTCTCGTATACCCACTCGCACCTGATAACGCTTTTCATGTTATCATCCAGCTCGTCCCTCAACCCTCACACCATGCATGACACAGACAGCAGTTGTCAAAAAAAAACTGTTAAAAAATAGAGACCATATTAGAAAAGAAAAACATTACACCGTCACCGGCAGGCAGACTATCTGCGAGCTGATAACGAGCCGGCAAACGGGGTGGAGTTGTGCGGTTTGGGAGACAAAAGAGCTCCCCAACCACCCCTCCCCCAACCGTTCCCGAAAGGAAACATTTGCGCGTAGCTCAGATTTCAAGCAACGCGAGCCTGCCTGGTCGCGGTTCATGGAAGCTGCGGAAAGGGCGCGCGCGCGCGAAGATCGTGGTTTCTCGCGGAACGAGCCTTTCCGGAAGTTGGACGGATCATTCAGTGATGGTGGTGGCCACCCTATCGCAGGTGGATCCGGTTTCGTGCATGCCATTCGGCCCGGTTTCGGTTGCGTCGGCCGGAAGAATCATCTCCTTCTCGCGTGCTGTGCCAAACAATCGGAACGGACAGGCCGTGATTGCGTCAGGCGGTGAGCGGTACAGCCGTGTGAGCTCTTTGCTAGCACATAAACTTACGATTGAACAACGGGCTTTTTTTCTTTTGCCATTTAATTCCCGCTTGCATCGATTGATCCAGGGGCAGGCCATTTGATCTATCGGTCATGATGATGGATTTATACGATCCAGCGAGCGCTTACGCTCGTGAAGCGAATTATGACCGATAGAACGCACATCAGCAGCGGCAGCAACAACAGCTGCAGCCGGGATGGATTGGATGCATCGCTGCATGTTGTTGTTTACTGTTTTACTGCCGCGGTTTTATGTTTGCGGCGACGGGCGCTGTTCCCGTATTTTTATTTTCATGCCCCCATTTTTACGATGCACCCATGACTTCCCGTGATGCTAAAATTATATCGCTAAGATGCGAGCGCCGAGCCCTCCGTTTTAATGACTTTCACGTGTGCATCCCGTGGCGCGCTTCACAGTGCATCATCGAGACGGTGGCTGCGATTCGGACCGGTGGTAATGCATTACTGCTTCGCACTGCATCCCGGGATCCGGTGGGTGTGAAATAGCAAAACGGCACATCTTTATTGCTTGGTGCACTTTGCACCGGTGGTTGCGAGGCACGCGCCCGCTCCCGGCACGGTCGAAGCATTAGGTTAATTTAATTTCAAATCTATTTTGCACCTTTCGCTCCCCCGACCCCTTTCCATTGGCATTTGCATCGCTCCGCTCGGTGGTGATTTGGTTGCTTCGGGAATGAATTGAATTTTTTTTACGATTTTATTACACCGCCTAGCATGCTCGATTAGCTGCGTCCGATCCGCGTTGCTCAGGCAAATGCGGTGCAGGTTAAAAGTCTCCACCACGCGATGACCTATTGTATATGACCAGCGCTTCGTCACTTTTTTCCAGTCGCATTGGAAACGCTATAATGTTATCAGCCGGACAGAGCAGATAGTAAAAACAGGCAGGCAGGCAGGCAGTAGCAGCAGCAGCAGCAGTCGCATCTTGGAGGCTTTGTCGATGGCGTAACATTTATGTTTTGTTTTATGACTCGAATGAACAACCAACTTGCCAACTTCCTAAGCACTGCGGATATGCCATTTTTGAAAGCACTCTCGACCCCAGCAGCACAGAAGTGCGCGCTTATCGAGAAAACATTCCACCGATGCCTTTCAGTTAATCGACGGGCAGTTTTGGTTTCTTCTTTACTGTGGTGTAAGGACCAGTGCCGGTTTTAGAAAGGAATTATTAATGTCTCTAACAATATCAGGGAATGAATTGTTTTGCGCAAAAGACCGGTGGGTAGATTGCTCGAAAAAACATGCCTACTTCTAACCTGGTAATCATAAAGTTTTTGAGGCAAAAATATTCGGAATTAAAATTAAAAAACAAATTAATCGGATATTTAGATCCGTATTGTTTTTTTGTTCTGCATCGCTGTTTGAATGCAAAACATGCGTTTGACGCTTTATAAAGCCAGCTAAAAACGGATCAAGTTTTGTATACAAACATTATTTAAAAGAATTCGAATAAATTTCGATTTAAGTTTTTTTCCCTTCGGGAATGCTTGTGTGTAGAAAAAGTAGCGTGGAAAAAAGCGTGGTGAAAAATGACGTTTGAAACAAACTGCTGTAAGGGTTTTATGTACAAAAAATATTTTAACTGAATGGTTAAAAGAATCCGTTTTATGTTTTTATTCCCTCGTAAAATCTTTTAAGGATTAAAATAAATTAAAAACAAAGCATAAAATCAACTAGAAACAGTAAAAACGTTGAGTAAAATGATTTTCGAAAAAATACACCCTGTTTTCACGTCAGTTAAAGATAAAATGAAAAGGAAATATAATAGGTATAATTTTCCATCAAAATATGTTACCTAAATACAACAGACGTAGAAAGAGGTGTGCTCCAAATCGGTAACAATGTACAGGTGTCGATTCGGAAACCAGTGCGTTCTATGATATCAAACCTTTTTTTCTGCCTATCTCTTTTCGGCGTTTTGAAGGAACGTCGTTTGTGCCGCAAAATCGAGCGGGGTTTTGTGTCGCTATTATTTGCTAAGAATTGGCAGTTAGTATTTCGGACGTTCGAAAGTGAGCGGGGTCGTAGCAAGCAGCAACTGTAAAGCATTTTCCTCCTTCGTTTCGTAGCTCTTCAGCGGACGGAAGGAAATCATCGGCTGGTTGCTCGCTGTGGCGGCAAACAAAAACGCTCGTGTGTGGCCTTCAGTTGCACTTCAGTTCTAAGGAACTCGGTTGTGAAGGAATCTACCTATCTACCTTCCTGAGGTCGGTGCGTCTGTATGTGTGTCGTGTGTGGTTGCACCCCGAAGAATCGTTCGGAAGAAAGAAAATGATAAGAATTGGCAGCACACCTTCTTCAATTCCCCCCTTCGCCCCTCACCTTTCCCTCTCTTCTCTCATCCTGTTACACATACACCCGCAACGAACGATAAGCGTCTCAAAATGGACGTGCAAAATATTCGCAAAGCAATATGAAGTGGGCTAATAGTCTCTTTTCTAATTCGTTTCAGGTGTTCTGGGTGATCGGCCCTCCCCGAAACACACACACACCTCCCCCGCACACACTCACACACCCGTCCCACAGATCTACACATCAAGGGGAGAGCCGAAGCACCGCGATAGCTGCCAGAGTACGGAGGGTTAATGCACAAAAGCACCGGAACGCGATCGTGAACCCACCCGCTTGTGAAGTGTGAAATCGCTACGACGCGAGAGAGAGAGAGAGCGAGAGCGAGAGAGACCGACCGACCGTGCGAGCGAGCGAAAGAGATAAAGAGAGTGAAAGAGGTGGGAGCTGGCTAGGTGGTCGGGCCATCGTGGAAGTGTGGTTGAGAAGCAAACCGAGACCTCGGCCGACCGACGCGAAAGCAGCCATTTTTCGAGAGCGCGCTCAATGCAGTGTCGGCAGCAGTCACCGGTAGCAGTTTTCCCGCGGCGGTGGTTACGATGCGAAAGTTAAGCCTCAGCACCGGCACAGGCATGTCACGTCAAGCGAAGAGCGTCCCGCAGGCGAAGAAGGTGATGCCACCGGCCGTACCGGAGCTGTACGGTAAGGTGCCGCCGAGTGGCGGTGGTGGTGGTGTTGGCAATGTTGGTGGTCTGCCGAACGGAAACGCCAGTGGTGGTGGTGGTGGTGGTGCGGGTGTGATCTACGATACGGGTGATGGTGCGGGACGAAACGGCGGTACGGCGGTCGTCGCTGGGACGGTCATTGTCGAGCATCACCATCCAGATGGGGGACCGAACGTGGTGAACAGCGTGCCGGTGGTGAACAGTGTGGTGTCCAGTGTAGCGGGTGTAACCGATCGGTCTGGCGTGGCACCGTCGGTCGCACCGTCGAGTTTGCTGCTGCGTTGCGGCCCGGACGGAATCGTCGACTACGGCCTGGACGATCAGGGTATCGATCTGACGCAATCCCCGGGCAGGGACAGCCCGGTTTCACTGTCCGGGTCGGCCGGTTCCGGCTCGCGTCACTCAACGGCGAGCCTCGATTCGGGACGCGCTTCCTCCTATCTGACCGGTGCCTCCAACTCGTCCAATCGCAGCGTTAGTGGGGTGGGCAGCTATGGGGTGCTTTCGTCCCCGCGTTGCTCCGTCAGCTCGTGCTCGATCGGTTCCGGATCGGGTGGTGGTAGTGGTGGCGCGGGTTGCAATCATCACCGGCTGAGCAACCATTCCGGGTCGGGCGGTGGACGAAACGATCACGACGTCATCTCCGAGTGGCTCATGGAGATTCACTTTCACGAGTACACCTACCTATTTCTGGACGCGGGATACGATCTGCCGACGATCGCACGGATGACACCGGAGGACCTGACCGCGATCGGGATCCGGAAGCCGAACCACCGTGAGCGACTGAAGCGACACATCGACGCGCTGAAGCTGCCGGACGCACTGCCCGGGTACGTGCCGGGTTCGATCGAGGAGTGGCTGCGGTTGCTGCGGCTGGACGAGTACGTGCAGCCGCTGCTGGCCCAGGGCTACCAAACCGTGCACGACGTGACGCAGCTGACGTGGGAGGACCTCGAGGACATCGGGATCGTGAAGCTGGGCCACCAGAAAAAGATCCTGCTCGCGATCAAGCGCGTGAAGGACATCATTAGCGGGAAGATGGTCGGTGGTTCCGGGGGTGGCGCCGGCGGGTACCTGCTGTCCCCGACCGGGACGACGACGCGCATCGCCGCTCCACCGACACCGGCAAGCTATGTACGGGCGCACTACGACGACATGAGCATCGGTTTGCGTTCCGACTCCTCGAAGCTGCACCTGCAGCAGCAGCAGCATCATCATCTGGCCGTAGCCGGCTCGTACAGCACCTTCCTCCGGCAGCAGTCCACGCCGGCACCGAAGTGTGAGTTCCCGGTGCAGTCGATGATCACCTACCCGCACGTCCATTTCGACGGCACGCAGGCAATCTATCGGCGCAGCTCGTACGACGATAGCGACATAACGCCGACGAACGAGAAATCCTCCGCCCTGCTCGCGCTCGCCGGTGGGGACGAACATCACTTTGCTGTACCGCAGTCACAGCAGCAGCAGCAGCACCAACACGCCTGGCTGCTGCACACTCAGCAGCAGCAGCAGCAGCAGTTGATGATGCAACATCAGCAGCAGCAGCAACAATACTTTCAAGGCGGTGGCACACTGCCCCGCCAGCACCAGCGAAACAGCTACGGCGTGCGGTTGGCTCTTCTTCCCGGTGGAGGTAATCCGCTACCGCCCGGCGCGTCCGGCACCCGTCCGATCGCGAAGATTGTCGCCAACAACTTGAAGCTCCCGACGGTGGCACCCGGTTCCGGTGCACCCGTCACGGATGGTACCGCAGCCGGTGCGACCGTCGTCGACGATGAGTCGGGTGGTGGAGCACCGTACCCGGTGCCGCTACCGATGCCGCCGCTTCTAACGCAGATCGAAAACGTCGAGATGGCCACGGCTGCCCTGGACGCGATGCATTTCTCCAACTACACCAGTTCGCCTTACACTGTCGCGGCAGCCGTCCAGCAGCAGCAGCAGCAACAGCAGCAGCAACAGCAGCAGCAGCAACAGCAGCATTACATGCCGCTTCACCATAATGTCGCATCCAGTCCACCTGGTGCTGCACCGGTCGCGGTTGGTGCTGTCGCACCGCCCATCTATCACAACCACCAATCGATGCTGCTGATGAACCACCACGCACATCAACACACCGGCCACCACCACCCGGTGGCATCCTCGGCTCAGTCGACACCGTCTCCGCCAACACTCGCCCCTGGCGGTGTGCTGCAGCAGTCGTGTGTACAGCACCACGCGTACGGGTACGCCGGCCAGACGCTCCAAACGACGGCCGAGGTGCACAAGGACAACAAGTCCAACTCGAGCCTCGAATCGATCGATCAGATACCGTTCGCGAACGAAAATGCCGGCACGATCAAGCAGCGCTCGTCCCTGAACCGCATCGAGCACCATTTCCAGTCGGCGGTCGCGGGTAATGTGCCTCAGATCCCGCCGCACCAGCATCCATCGCTGCTCCGGCCGACCCTCTCGTCGTCCTCCTCCTCGTCCTCGTCCTCGCTGACCGGCTCGATCACGACGACGACGCTGGTGACGGTTTGCAGCATCCAGCAGCAATCGATCGTACCGCAATCGTCATCAACGTCACCGTCGACGCCACCAGCACCAGCAGTAGCAGCAGCAGCAGCAGCAGCAGCTACGACGACGGATAAGCCGGTGGTGGACGCGACGGCATCATCACCTGGAGCAGCACCACCCGCAGCGGCGGCAGCATCCGGCTCGCAGGACATTTTCGGCACGAACGTGCTGAACGACATCGGCAACATGCTCGCCAACCTCACCGACGAGCTGGACGCGATGCTCGAGGAGGAAAAGTGTGCCGGTATCAGTGATAATGAGTAGGTAGGAAGGGGGAAAGAGCAGGTTGCAGCCCGCCGTACACCGGGGTGTGTACGCGTGTGCGCGTGTGATAGGTTCACTACATTTGTTTGTTTACCTTCGTTTCGGAAACAACCATTTTCACCCCTAACTATACTCCCGCGTATTTAGAAACTAGCGTAGTTACATGAATTCTCCTGCGCGGCGTGAATGTATGGGAGCCGCTGGTGGAGGAGCAGATAAACAATCGAGCCGGGGTTAGCAGTTTCCGATCGAACGTTTCCTTCATTATTAATAGTTTACACAACGTTTTAATGAGGAATGTCAAAATTGCGGTATTGGCTACGGTCCCCGGCTGCCTGTAAAACACGGTTTTTCTTTCGATTTTCCGCGCCCTGTCGGCGGCGGTCGCGAAGAACAAAGAAATAGCGCAATAGCTAGCGAGAAGATAGTCATGCTTCAAACGCTCTTAATCCCTAATTAGTGTTCGAGGTAAGAAACATTATCGGTTTATTGCATTCGCCAGAGCTGGGCTGCAAAGCTGGTTGGTTGCGGGTGCATGAAACCATCCTTCGAGCAGGTGGAAGCAGGTGTGGTGAGGTTTGTTTGATTTCAATATTAAAAAATTGCACTAAAACGGTAGAGCGATAACTGGAGACGGAATAGGAGAGCAAGAAAGATAGGAAGGCGAAGGTAAAATAGCTATTGCTGCGCTGAGCTCGCCCCAGATTAGTAGTGACATTAATATTTTCATTTAACGATCGAGTATCTGGGAACGGCGTTTTATTGATGTTAGGTTTCTTCGTCGTCACACACATATTACGAGAAGCGCCAGAGCCATTTTATGGTGGCAAACCCCTCTCTGCGTCGTACACTTGCTACGATAAAATTTCAACTTCGAAGGACTTTACTTACATTAGGAGAATTAAGCTCGAATTGTGCTTGTATAGACAGACACACACCAAGCATAAATGCAGCATTTTTTATGGTGGCGGTATCCGGTCCGCGTCTGCGTAAAGTGCAACACGACGGGGGTTCTGAGCACACATTTCGCTCGATAATCGAATGTTGAGGGCGCTTGCATTGGAGGGATGTGAGGTAGCTAGTAGTAATAGTAGCATTTAATGGAAGCAATTTACGCGGCACCTTTGGACCGGTTTGTTGAGTATGTTAAGCAAGCTGCTAGCGAAAGGAAAGGCGAACCCAATCGCAACAGGAATAGGCATCCGTCGTTTCAGTTAAATATTCCGCGCGCACAGTGAAAACAAACAAAAGAATAGGGGTGCGTTTATGGATCGAGTGAATTGGTGGTGTGGAATTTTATATTTTCTTCGATTTTTTTTTTCGTTTCAATAATTATTCTACTCGCTTCAGGATCATGATCTCCCTGACTAACACCATACCGATACAAATTAACTTTTGAACATTAATTCAATCCACGATCAATCAGCTTTGTCATGTTGGTATTAAACATACATTCCTTAAACTTTTTTTTATAAACATGTGTTACTTTACAGAAAGTATTTTTGGTTTTGGATCGCATTCCCAACACTTTGTTTAATTACACTTATTTTTTTTATTCAAAGCGTCTTGTTTGTATAAAATAATACGAAACGAATTGCGAAAACAATTTCACTCGATCACGAACCGCAGTTAATTTCTACACATTCTCGCATCAACGTCTGGGTTCAGTCCACTACGGTACAGTGACTGAGCCTTAGTATCCTTAGCGTAACTTAATTTTCGCATTCTCAAATGAAAATATTAGATTTGAAGCCATGTAATCAAACGTTTAATGTTAGTTTTTTTTATTTGAAAAATTCTCGTGTATGTGTGTGGCAAAACAAATATTTATTGAGATGTGCAGTGAAACGAAAAAAGGAAATTGCATCTAAAATTCCCTTTCGCATCCCCTTTTCTTCCCTACAGTCCGCCCCGCTCCCTTTAGGTGTTGAATTAACTGCGATACATGATAAACAATAACGATAATAATCCATTCCTAATGACGACGGGGTGGAGTGGAGCGATATATTAGATAACAGAAAATAAACGGCTGCGTGCAAATGCATGCTTCCCTCTTTATTTCACATAAGCGCACACAACACAGCCGTCAGATGTGCAGCAGATCTCGCGCACCGCGTTTGGTGTTCAGAGCGGGGCGGATACTGATCTAAACCGTTCGACCGGGTGGACTTAGATAATGAAGCTTATGGAAGTGTTGCAAGCCTCAAAAGCAAGCCCCCGGTGTATTAGGATACAGCAGCGAGGGCAACCTCATACATACAACTCTTCCGGTAGCACACTGAGAGAATATGAGAATTTAACCGGCAAGCCGTGTGTGCGGATAAGGAATACAGACTCACCCCTTCCGGACACCGGACGATTATTAACGCGGTTTAGGATTTACAAGTGGTTTGGGGGCGCGAGTGTGCGTGTTTTTAGAGGGCAGTGAAGTAGTAGGAAAATATACAAAAACCATCTCTCGGGACTTCCTGTTTTTTACACAAACAAAGAGGCAGTAGTGGAGCGCATTAGGGGAGGAAACCCCTCCAAATAAGAAAAAAAAAAACAACGCGGTGGTAGGATTCCGTTTTATCATCATTCCTTCTCTCAATCCGGCCTTGCCGCACATACACAACACACTCATACACACACATAGAGCAAGACGAAAAGTTCCGTCGTCATGATGAAGCATGCGTCAGATGTCGAACTTACTCTTCGTTTTGGTAGGATTTTTTGCAGGGGTTTTCCGGTGAGAAATGTACGTGTGTATGTGTG
This sequence comes from Anopheles farauti, assembly GCA_000473445.2. Classification (NCBI taxonomy): domain Eukaryota; kingdom Metazoa; phylum Arthropoda; class Insecta; order Diptera; family Culicidae; genus Anopheles; species Anopheles farauti. The sequence goes on along the minus strand of KI915056.1, from coordinate 1,779,172 downwards.
TGTGTGCGTAGGAGTGAATCAGATTTAATCATATTTATTCATGCGTTAGATTTTTTTTATTTTTTGTTAGTGTCGCGTGTATAGTTATGAACACCAGCGTAGAGGAGAGTTGTAGCAAACGACAACTTCTTCCACGCGGTGGAACAAACGATAATTCCCGAGGTTAAGTACGGAGCTGAGTTTTAGATTTTACATTTACACAAGTAATAGTCGAATATTTCCCTTATGATTTTAGAATTCTTTGCGAGTGGTAGCAGGTTTGCAGATGCGTGTGTAATTGGGTTTAGATTTCAAAACGGATTTCCGTCGCGCTCGTGTGCCAGTCAGGGTCAGTGTGAGTGTATTTCTAGTGCAACCGCGAAAGGTGGAAGATGCATTTCTGCCGATTTGATGATAGATTTTGGACGGATTTTACTAAGCCCCCTCCCCCTCATACCTTCAGCCGGTCTTGCCACTGAATAGCGAAAAGGCCATTAGTACAATCTCCATTTAGGATTGAAGCATTCCATACCACAAACAGATGCATGTTCATGCGTTTTTCTTCTGTTCTGAGGAAGCATCTTACCAAGATGAACCGGAATGAACCGAATCGCAAAGCGCGCTAGGGACGGAGGGACGGAGGATGAAACGCAGAGCACACAACACCAGTACCACATTTCTATAACATTCGGTGTGGATTGGTCGGGAGATATAAAAATACACCGGTACGCTGCGATGCTCTCGGAAGTGGGTGGAAGTGTTTTTTTACACCCTGCTGACGGAACATTAGTCCTATTTCCAAAACGAAACGCAGATGAAACTGACGGAGAGCAGCTACCGAATCCAAGCACACATGGGCGACGGAAATTAGAATAAACGTGTAGTTTTTGGAAGAAGGGTAAAGAGCGAAAGGGTAGCAGCTGTCAGTACACGTACACAACACAATATGGTAAGCAAGAAAGCGGAATACTGTAATATTCAATACATTTGCAAAAAAGTATATATGATACAATAAAAAATGTAACGAAAAATCAAAATCAAACCCCAAACTGAATGTTCTTTGTTTTATTATATTACGGTAATTCTTTAAAGGGAGCATCTTCAATTGGCGATTCGATTGAGTCGTGAAATATAGCTGTAAAATTATTCATAATAATTTCTTCATTTTTCTACACACAAGTTAACCATTTTTATTCAAAAATATGTGTTGTTAAGAAGCCAGCTATGACCATGGAATGAAAGCCGAACAATCCAGTTTTTGCTTCGAAGTGTAGATCTACACTGAATTATTTATTTTTCTGCAGCTTTCAAGTGACGCGAAAGCTTTTTCCTACTTCAAAGCGGAAAAGCTCCCGAGTCATCGAAAGCTTTTTAAACTTTGCTCTTTCGGATTCTTCTTCCTTGATTCTGTTAATACAAAAATAAGGTAAAAATCGCGTGTTTTGGAAATTAATTTAATTAATAATTTATTTCGAACATAATTCAACCGTTTCGGTTTGCTGTTGTGTTGATTTATTCATGCTTGATTTACTCTCTATTCCGGCGTGTTTTTGTTGTTGCATGCTGCTGCCGCTGTTTTTTTCTCTCTCATTTTCCCATTTGCCCCGGCTGTTGTTCTCTTCTTTCGGCTTGTTTTGCTTTTTTTGCATCTTGTGTGGGCTGTTCTTTGTTAAAGGGGGATTTGATAAATTCAATTTTACGTTTAAGTTTTCCCGTGATTGTTGTGTGTTAGTGTTATTTTGTGTTTTATTAGTTTCGATTAACACTGCAACCCACCGCCGAACGGGCATGTCTTTTTTTTCTTTTTTGCTTTTCCGTGTTTTGGTTTTTAGTTTTGCTAACAAATCTGTGTTTCCTTTCCCATTACAACCATTATTGAACGATTCAAAATGCAATGATTGATTTATGCTCTGTTACTATGCAATCTATGAAAATTTGCATCCCATCTCCTGTCCTTCCCCAAATGCCCTTTGAATGCTGTGGCGAAGAGTCTCTCTCTGTTTTCTCTTTCTTTCTTACTTCAGCTTCATGCCTCCGTGCTTCCGTCCCTTCCGGCACTCATAGGGCATTGAGGGTGGAATGTTGATGGTTCCTACATCCGGCTGGAACTGTGTCTGACCTACTCCGAAGGTATTACGTTAGGTGTGTGTATGTTTTTTTGTTAGTTTTTTGTTATCAGCTACGTTTCTGGAATCTGTTTTCTTCTTATAAAATGTGTAATGTGTATTTCATGAACGCCACGATCGCCCGTACGTCGTACGCCACACCATCTCTAACTACTACGTCGCTTTCTGGCTCCCCGTCACACTGCACTTCGGGTCGTCTGTAGTTTGGGGAGGAAGGAAGATTTTGCTATAAAGATTTGCTTCAACTAGGAAATAGGAAAGCAACGAGGGGAGCAAGTGCGGCTCATCATTTAAGGGAGGAAGGAAGGAAACAGGGGAATTTATTAATACAAGAGACGTAGATGTATTGTGCCTCCTCCAGCCTGTCGTAGAGTAAGAAGTATATCTTTCCGCAAATATTCGCATATTACGATGTTTGTTTGTGTTTTGTTTGTGTTTTGTGTGTGTGTGTGTGTGTGTGTGTGTGTGTGTGTGTGTGTGTGTGTGTGTGTG
>KI915056.1:1736840-1776475 GCA_000473445.2 Anopheles farauti | reverse complement strand
GTGTGTGTGTGTGTGTGTGTGTGTGTGTGTGTGTGTGTGTGTGTGTGTGTGTGTGTGTGTGTGTGTGTGTGTGTGTGTGTGTGTGTAAGTGTGTGTGTCTGTGTGTGTTGGCTGTGTACGTGTTAATAAGTGTGCGTAACGCCGGGTTTTGTTTTTTTTGTTTCTCCATATTGCTCGAACAATTCACTAACATGTCAGAAGTATTAACTACATAATTGAAACTGATTTTTCATCAACTTGTTTAGGTTAGAGTTTAGTATTTTGTTTTGTTGCTTGATCGTGTGTGCGTGTGTATGTGTCAGTGCGTGTGTAGTTGTGTTGTTTTATTTTACCTTTTAAAGTACGTTTAGAGACATACACATGCCAGAGCCGTGTAACCTTAATATAAGTTTCCGTTTCAATTCGGCCGCACAACGTAATATTGCTTGGAAGATTTTGTTTATATTTCGCATTTGGTTAAAGAGAACTCAAACCTTTTCCAGAAAGGCAGACTTTTATGAGTAATTGTTTGGCATCGAGGAGCAATTTGAGCGTTGCGTCGGCGTTTTCATTGAGTCCGTCCTCTGTTTGGCAAACAAACTTAAAAAAAAACAACAACAACAAAACGCACTTTACTTAAGGTGAGTCTGCTAGATTAGTGTGCTAAAAAATGTAAATAAATCGCACAAACGCTTCGTAAACATAATTCACTATTGAGCGACGATTCAATCGCTCCTCTTCTCACACTCTCTCCGTGTAAACACTCAATTAATTGCTCAAATCGCGGCTCCTCGCTTAGGCATTTGAGCAATCAAACTACGGCTGACAGAACAGAGGCAGAGACTCCCCGTCCCTCACTGTTCGCTGCCTGCGTTGGTGAAACGAAACGAATTGACTATGTTGTTTTTTCCTACTCCACCGTCGTTTTGTTTTACCTAACAGCTAACGTTTGCCACACAACCTTTGCAAACCCGGTCTGTTGCAAAATTGTGCGCCCTTTTTTCACATCACTTATAGCAATGGTTGCAATGTAGTTATAAAACCTGATTGTTTGCCTTGTTTTATTCGTACGTACCATATTTAGTGTGTAACATTAGTTTAACGTTTTAAAACCGAATTCCCAATGAACATGTTTATTTTCTCTCTTTTCTCCAAAAACGCCGCTAACGCAATACACGAACAAACGAAAACACGAGTGCTGCTTTCATCAATAGTGTCAACGTGGTTTGTGTGGGCTGTGTAGTAGAAAGTGTAACTTGCGTGGTTGTGTTAGTGTGTATTTTTTCCTATATCGTTTTGGTTTAGTATGCCACATTATTTAATTTATGAAAAATCCACTCGGTTTAGTTCACTCGGCTTAGTCTTCTCCTTTTGCCTTCGTCGACCATCCTCGAATAACTATGCGTGTGTGTGCGCGCTCGCGCCGATTCCGATATGTGTGAGTGTTCGGTGCTCACGAGGCTCTACAGGGAAACGTGGGTAAAGTGGTGTTGGCGGTGGAAAGGGGAGTGAAGGGAGAGGAGCAGGACCAGGAGATGAATCATGGTTATAGATAATTAATTCCACACTACGTACGTAATTGCCCTTTCGAGTCGTCACTCCCTTAACATCTAAGCGCATTACCAACGAATCGCTTCCCAGGAAACGGCCGTCCCACGGGGTACGCAGCTCCGAATGCGGAATGTGTTTAAATTTATCTCATTTAGACATTTATGCTTTACTTTCATTTCGTTTTACTTTTTTATTATGTATATGTAGTTTCATTTTTTTTAATATGTATGAATAAAAATGGGCGTGTCAGTGAGTGGGTGTGCGTGTGTTTGCGTGTAGTTTAGTGTTTGAGTGCTTTAACGAGACCTGCTAAACCGAGCACTCCCAGCAACGCCAGAGCTCATGTCCGCTTGAGAACAGTGTGCTCTCGCAACACAACAGCAAAAGGAAGTCGCTAAGTAGCCGGTTTAGTGTTTCGTCCATCGTGAGTTTTAAAAAACATTGGCACCCGGGGATTTGCTTGGCTAAACATTTGGCGCTGTTGGGGCTGATGTTGTTGCTTGATTTCGGGCCTCTTCGTGAGAGGCTGTTCCGTTCCGTCCGATCGTGTCGTGTACTAAGAGAAACTGGGGTTAGGGAAACGGGGCTGAAGATAATAACTTGTATTGTTTGATATCGTATCGGTTTTAGCTTTCCCTGCTCCCTCTCTCCCTATCGCTCTTTCGCTCTATCGCTGGAAGACCGGTTTTATTCAATCGCAATGCATCCTCCGCCCGATCGCTAACGAACGAACGTACCTGCCAGATAGCACACTAAACGTACCACTGCAGCTTCGGACACACTCTTTCCCTTTTTTTCTATCCGCCTCGTTCGCTTCTACTACGATGTATAAGTTTACTAACAAGAGTGGCGTGTGCCTAGGATGTGTGATTACATGGGGAGAGAGGGGAAGGTTGAGGGGAGGGAGGGGTGAGAGAAAAGAAAAGCCTTTAATGTGGTTAGAAAGATGGCTGCGGCTTGCTACATTGTGATGCTGGTATACTTAACGTGACGAGGCCGTCAAACGCTGCCCAAAATGTGCCTACACCCGGTCTGTCAGAACCCTCGGCTTCCTTTGCCGATTTGATTTGATTTGATTATGTGAGTGTCTGAGCTTGTATGTGTGTATGTGCGTGTGTATGTGGGTGTGTGATGACAGATGCCGTAAGCAGCGGAGAAGAGTTGTGAGAGAACGGAGTCTTTTCAGTTGCGCCATGATTGTTTTTTTTCCTTTCTTACGTTCTGCTTGCGAGTTTCCGATCGAGGTGTGTTGTGTGTCACCTGTCATCTGTCAACTGTCAAACGGTTGGCAATGCTGCATGCTTTAATATTGTACTCGTCTATCACTGGGTGTGTACCACATACTGCCCACGTCCACTAGGATTCATAACACCAATCACACCACGCGTGCGATTGTTGACAGCCCCGATCATCGTCCAATCGGTTACGAGCTCCAAAAATATACTAACTCTTCGCTCGTGCGATTAAGATTTAAGATCCTACTTGTCTACTAATCGGTTTACGCCTCCGTGTCCCTTCTGGCCAGCGATCAGTTTCTTTTGTCTTGCTGAAGTTTCACCGATCGCTGGACGTTTTTGCTGTTCACCTCCGGGGTTTAGTTGAGTTTGCTTTGCTTCTCTGTTGCTTTACTTGCCCACGCACACACACAGGGCTTTCGATTACAAATGTTGCTTGCTGTGTTTTTTTAATACCGCAATGGAATTTATATGCTTATTTATTAGTTTTCTTTTTGTTTTACGGTTCCGGTTCTGCACGGTCTTGCCTATAATATAATACCACATGATGAACTTACTCGCTAGGCTTTTGATTCAACAGATTTGTTTTGTGTGCGTGTTGCCGTTGCTGCGCTGATTTTTGTTTCGTTTGCTTTGCTGTGGTTTTACTTACGAGATAGATTTTACGATTTCAACGGTTTGCACTCACTCGTTCGGAAACACTTGCCTTTTTTGAAACGCAGGTCTACTACACGGGAGAAGGGACGGGAACTGGAAGGGGAGGGCGGGTGGTATGTCGTAACTTACTTTATAGTCGATTTTTTAAGAGTTTAATAGTTTTTTTTTATCGTTTTTGAGTTTTTGTTTCACTTCGTTTAAATGTATAAAAATGTAATAACAGTTGTTTTGTTTTGTTTGTTTCGCCTGGATTTAGTGCTTTTTTTAGTGTATCGTCTCATCCTTTTGAATCAGCCGGTAATGAGGGGCTGCAGGAGCGTGGATGGGAGGGGAGATGGAGGGCGCAATGATTTACTGATATTTGCTGGTTAAATATCATTTTACAACTCATTGGATTTATTTTGAATGTTTAAATTTGATTGATTGTGACTCCGTTTTGAGTGTATGCTTTTTGCATTTTTTTTGTTCGATTTGTTTGATTTGATTCGATAGCTGAGAGTATTTGTGTTAGTATGTATTTAATATGGGTTTTTCATGTTTTCCATTATGTTTAACGTATGTCGTGTAACGTTTATACTTTTTTTTCTTGTTGTGTTGTTTGTAATAATATGTTTACATACAGGATATAGTTTTGTTTATCTTGTTTTTTTTTTTATTTAAACGCTTTTACGTCCACTACGTAACGAAGAAGTCAGTGTTCGTTAATGTGTCTTGGTTGTGGATTGCGCCAGTGCGTTTGCTCTTTCAAACGCAACGTTTGAAATGTACCCATTTTAAGAGTTTCGGTTACGGGATGTGGTGTTTTAGGAAGAACATACAGTTGCGGTTGCAGAAGTGCAGAAAAAATGGAAATACGTTGTTTGTTTATTCGTGGGAACGTTTGATGTGAGAAATAACGTAGTGCTACCGAAATACACAACAACCATGACTTGTTTCGTGGGCAGCACCTGCTGCTGTGTGCAACGTTTTAACAATCAGCGTTGGGTGCATCTGCCTGGTAATGAAGGATTATCGCTTGCTGCGTCAACAACGTTTGGGATTACTCTATAGGAGTTTAACATCATGCGAGACGCTTTAGAATATTTTGTTGCTGTTCTGGCGTTACAGTAAGAAAGTCGATTTGGGTTGCGATTCAAACAGCGTGTGTTGTTGAGACTTTTCTTTTTAGGGGAAGTAGCAGTTTATACGAAGCAGCTTTTTTTTCGCGCTAGATTATTAGTTTATATGAATGATTTTTTAATCACGCTTTTTTGTTTTAATTTGCTTGAAATCGTGAGCCGTGTGGGAGTGTTAATTCTGAATTTTGTTTATCCTTCCGTGTCCCTTCGGTGTATGTATGTAATCCATTTTGTTTTTTTTTTGTGTGGTTATCACAGCATTTATCGTTCGTGTATTTCCGGTTTCCCCTTGCTTCTCATACACCACATGCCAGCTGTTAACGTACTGTTCTTCACTCTCTCATTCTATCTCTTTCGTTCTCACTGACGCACTTCACGTTCGCCTGCTTCTTCCATATCGTACCCGCCTCCTTGGCCTCCGCGAGCAATCGCTTCAGATAACAGACCTCCTAACCCGTGCAGAAAGTTGCTTCAAATTTCACTATAATTTCTGGCAACAAAATTAGCTACTAAGTAACAACTACTTAAAACGGCGTGCTAACTGCATTTGACAGTACCACTATCTGCGAATAGCTATATTGCGGGCATTCTGGGTTTTGCTATCGAAATTGTGCTACAGAAATTTGCGAAAAACTGCGAAACTGAGCTGCAGCACACACACACGCGCACACACCGTCAACTTGTGATGCGATCACACAACTATAGAACTACCTCTCTCGACCCCCTCCGGCTCGAACTATACTCTAAACGCCTTCCTCTCACATTCACTATCTTTATCTCTCCCTCTCCCTCTCCCTCTCTCTCTCTGTCTTTCTAAACACAGCCTACAGCTAAACAGCTAACGAAAAAACCATAAACCGAAACAGACCCACACGCAAGAGGTGGCTAGGTGTCAGAAGAAATGTCAATCAACGCATTTTACTGTTGTTTTTGTTCGTTTTTTTTTTGTTGTTGTTTTCTTTCGTAGTTATACTAGGCACTGTAAACTGTCAAACATGTCGCGGTGTATAGAGCGTACAGAACGTAAAAGTGAGCTTTCGCCGTAGCTCACGCCTCGCGTCTACTTCGACGTCGGCAACCCGCACGCCAACTACCCCAGCCTGCTTCAGTTAATCAAATACCATTTGCATCCTCCACTGGCGGCCATCTTCGGTGATTTGTCTCGCATTTTCCGGTTCCCTGCCGCGTTCCCTTCCATAATGTCGGTGATGTCGCAGAAGAAGCGAGCTGCCCGAAGCTCAGAACAACTTGCAAGATCGTCTTGATACAGGAGGTGAAGATGGAGGACGGGGACCGCCCTACACGCTACGCCCGTGTGCGTAGCCACCCCCTTCCCCAAGCAGTAAAAACCATTTTTTCTAGCATCACAGTAAGGCCAGCGCACCCAGCGCGAGGCTGGTGGCGTGAGTTCACTAACTACGGCCTGTCAACACTGGGTTGTTGGCCTGTTTTTGTTTTTTTTCGTTCTTCTTTTTATCTTGTCTGGAGGAATTAGGAAGTGTGTGTGTGTGTGAGTGTTTGGCGTAAATCGGAACATTTCAACAGTGATGCAAAGTGATGTAACAATTTTTGGGGAACCGATCCACGGACCTTGGATCAGGCATTGCTTGTTGCTGTGCTCGTGTCTTCGGACGTGTATGAGGCACTAGCCTCCAGGCCGCGCACAGGCGTCATATGTCAGCTCGACCCTGCAACGGCTACGCGTTCGATGGTTTACATTTGGACATTGGGACATATCCACTGCTCTCCTGATCGATTAGTACCGCTTCCCTTCCCTCCGCCTCCCCTCCTCTCGGTTATATGATTGAGAGAGAGAGAGAGAGAGAGAGAGAGAGAGGGAGTGAGTGAGAGAGACTCCACGCACGTATCTTGTAGAAATGTTAATCATAATAGTTGCGTTAGTAGAAGCATTAGTAGTATGCTCATGATTTTGTTGGCTCATTAAGTAGTAATATTAGTATTTGGCGTAGTAGTAGTAATAGTAGTAGTGTTTTTGTTGTTTTTTTAGTAGTGTAGTATCAACAGTAGTTATTAGTAGCACACTAGTTTTTAAAAATGGTTGACGGTTACTATGGTTATTGGTAGTGCTTTCCCGTGTGTGTTTTTCTTCTCTTTGCTGTTGTTGTTGTTGTTCTTGATGTTGTTGCTCTTGTTTGCTGCTCCAGCTGGTTGAGGCGTTGTTCGATCGTTCCTGGATTGCTTATGCTCGCACGGCTGCCGCTCTGAGTGGATGATGATCCAGTCAAGCATATCTCTGTCCCGTGCGTAGTGTTGCCGCCTGGAGGTTATGCGTTTCGAAAAATCGCTAGAACTCAAGTGATCAGCAGCTAGGCGTCGCTCATAAGCTTAAAATTCTTCACGAAGACGTGCACGTAGCGCCGGAGCCGGTAGTCGGCCACCGCGACCAGCTGCACCAGCCGGTACGTGAGGGTGTGCCGCTTGCGCACCAGCAGCCACCAGCAGCCGGCGGACACCAACACCGCAGCGCCGCCGAGCAGCGTGAGCAGCGGCAGCAGCAGCAGCCCAGCGTTCGGCTGCGGTTCGTCGGCCGTATCGGTGGCGGTGGTGGAAGGAGGGAAGGTGAGGGAGGAAGGTGAACTGTCACGATGACGGCTGGTGGTGCCGTCGGTGGTGAGGCCGGTGTGCCGCCGCGCCGATGGTTGTTATGAAACGATGAAGTGCGGCGCGGAGAACAGCACGGCCAGCGTGGCGATGATCGTGAACAGGGTGAATATGATAAGGCACAGACGATCGACGACCATGGCGGCGAACTTCCATTCGCGCGTGATCTCGCCACTCTCGTCCTCCTTGCGGAGCTGCTTGTGAGTGCGAAAAATGGGGCGAGCAGAACAAACGATTGTTTTTCAGTACGGAGGACGCACGGGGAAAACCGTGCGCGGTTGGTAGCGAGGAGTTTTTTTTTTTGTGTGGACGTGTGCTATGCTAACGGTATACCTTGCAGGCGCACTTATTCGTCTGCCACATATGCAATCTACACCTCGATTTTGATTTGTCGTGCGAATTGCATACTTTTTGGATTCCAAAATTGACATCCATCCAATCCAAAATCATACTGCGCTTCTTTTGAATCGGTAAACGGTCTTAACACTAACGGCCAAACTCAATCAAATCTGGCAATTGGCACGCATATCATATAGTAAACAGAAAAAAAATATAGTTAAAATTTAAACGCTTTCGAATAAAATGAACATAGTTCATTGCACAATTTGATAAAAAGGGAATAAATAATAAAAATGTCTAATGTGGGGCTGATTTTTCAATATTTTTTTAGGTTTAATCTAGACTCAGAATGACTCATGACAATGAAAATGACTAGTTATGCAAAATATCGGATTCATTACTCAACATATTTTTGTAAGTAATAAAACATTTAAAAAATAAAATAAAATAAAACATTATTTTTAGGGGAATGTTTTAATAATTGATTTTCTTTCAATTTTAATGAAGATACTATTTAAATCCATCACATTCACCAAAATCAAAACTAAATTAAAAAAATAAATTTTGTACGTTTACAGGTTCCCTAAGCTTCTAAGGAAATATAAATTTAAAATTTTAATGAAATGAGAAATGATTAGAAATGAATATGTAGAGCAACTCTATAGCTACTGCTTCAGTTATTGTTTAAAGAAAACTAAATCGAAATTATGCGTGGGTCATCTTGTGTTAACTGGAAAAGTAGTAAAATATCCGCCCGATTATATGCAACCCGGTCAACATAGGATTCAAGTCCAATAAGAAACTTAGAAAGAAAGAAAGAATCTTCTACCCAAGTTTTAACAAAAAGTCACTTATTAGTGGAATACAACAGGACACATCGCGTGTAGCTCTATAGCTCTAAGATAGCACATTGACTTCTCTCGAGCAAAACACTCAAACAAGACAGGCGTAGAGTTAATTTTCCCATTTTTTTTAAATTAAAAAATCCAAATTTTTGGTTCAACTATCATCCTCGAAATATTTGATGACGTTTGGTGAACAATTTTCTATGGCGAACAAAACTAAGCAGGTCTGCTCGACCACGAGCTCCTATAAAAATTTTGATTTTTAATTTTTTTGTTTCGCGTCAGATGCGTTGTTCGAGAGGTGTCAGAAGGTTAGCTAAGCTCAAAGAGTCGGTGACTCATCCAGGATTTGACCGTTAGTGTTAAGAAATCGGATGCCAAACGCAATGCATTTCGTCTGATTGCATATGTGCGGCGCCTGCTGGTATGGAACCAGCATCGCTGCTAGCAGCTACGGCAGCAGTGCCTCTCACCTGATCGGTGATGTAGCGCAGCTCCTTCAGTATCAGAGCGAGCTCGTACTCGGCGGACGAGCTCAGGCAGGTGTGCGAGGAGACGGTTTCGTGCAGGCGGCCTCCGCCAGCACTGATCGTGCCGAGTCCGGCTGACCGGCCGATCGTGTCGGTCGCCCCGATCGGTCCAACGCTACCGTCCTCTCCCTGCCGGTAGACGGTCCGGTAGTAGGTGGGATTGTGCGGGAGCGTGTTGCACCGGTGGTTGCACCGGAAGTCGTCGTCGATGTCCAGTACGTTCGCCAGCAGCGACTTAGACGACCTGCGAACAGCCGGGATTAGGGACCAGAGGCGAAAATGTATTCGCAGACGGGTGCTTACCGTTCCCGCATCTCCACCTCCTGGAGCTGCTTGTTCTTCTCGTCCACCGTCGGGCGGCACGGATGGGGATACGGTTCGCCCGGTCGGCTCATCCGGAGGATGAACGGCAGCCAGATGAGAAACACGACGCGAATCTGCATGCGAGAAGAAGACGAAATGAAGACGCTTAGCAAAGGGGGAAGACGTTCAACAGTCCGGACGAGGGGCGTTACGTACCCATTCCGACATCTCGTGCGTGTCGGAGTTGCGGTGATGGTAGTTTAGGATCAGGATCGTTGACACAACCGAGGAAGCAACCATGAACATGATGCAATTGAAGTAGGTTCCTGCAATTGACAGTGTGCCGAACCATCATGCGCATTATCACGCCGTGCGAACCGTGCCGCAAACTTACCTAAAAGAGGCACTGCGTCTGACGTTGCCGGCATCGTTTCGGCGACCATGTTTAGGAAGACTGTGAGTGATAGCAGAATGGTGACACCTACGGGGAGGCAGAGCGGAAGAGACGATGCATTGAGCCCTTACATTAATTTTGCCGTTCCGAACCGAGCGTTCTGTACCGAGCCCGGCATTCATTATACGCCCGAAGACGGCCTGCGTGGCGGGGCGGATCGATTGCTCTTTGCTCGTGGCTTTCGCAGCGTCATCCCCAGAGAGGCGAGCCCCAATTTCCCGATACGATCCGGCGTGTGCCGGCAAGGACAAACCAGCAATTGCATCGGACATCCCAGCTCGGGGTTATCGTTGGCAAATTGCCATCTTTCGGCGAGCTCTCTGACACGAGCGCCCGAGGCCCGGCAGTGGATGGCGCATCGGATGGCCGCGTCGCCTGCGTCGCCGTGACTCCGCGTCACGCTCCCGAAGGAGCGATATATTTTATCGATGCAAATGCAATTTCGGGTACCCGAGCCTTTTGCTCTGCTCTTGCATCCGGCCCGTGCTACATGGTGACCATCGGCCGACCATGTTCACCATCACTGCGCTCTTTTTTTCCCCCCTCTTCTTATTGCTAAAATTTATAGCGAAAGGAAGCTCGTTTTTCATTGAAATATTTGTGCAACCCCGTGCGCAAAACCCCTCCCCGGGCATTTCCTGCCCGGTCCCGCGCAAACTCTGCCGGCGAGCACAAAAACAAGATGCCTCCACCACCAGCACAACAACAGCAGCAACGCACACTTACCGAGCGATAGTTTTTCACCGGAGTCGGGCGGTAGGGTGAAACCGAGCAGCGCCATCGAGGCAATCAGTACGCACGGCACGATCAGGTTGAAGAAGTAGTAGAGCGTCTTGCGGCGGATCAGTATCGCGAAGGTGATGTCGATGTACGGCTCCGGGCAGCAGTTGTAGTAGATCTCGTTCCGCTTCCCCGGTACGCCTGTGTCGGGAGAGAGATCAGACGTAATAAAAACGCTCCGCGCGGGTCAAATGTCTTCCCACCACTTACCGAGCAGCTCCCATTCGCCGTTCGTGATGAAGCTGCTGATGTCGCCACCGGATTCATCCTGCAGCTGCAGATCGAGCTGGAACGATAATCGGTACTGACCATTACCGCTGCTAGCCTTTTTCCAACCGACTCTTCCCCGAACCCCACTGCCGTGCCGGGAATGCTTTCGTAATCTCATTCCGGCGAGAAGCCGCGCGATGCCGGGTTATCGGAACGTTGTGCCAAAAATTTGCAATTTTAATCCGTCCCCCCGTTCGTTTCTCGTTTCTCTCTATTCGCTTCGCAATTCGGCTCGTAAAAAAAGTGTCAAATACGAAATATTCAGCCACGTTTTTGTTTTGCTCCCCGCCGGACAGCTCGATCGTTAATAATGTGCGTTTGCGGGCTGTTGGAACGAAGTTACGCCTAAATGTATGCAATCGGCGTGAAACAAACGCTTCAACCCATTCAGCCGTATGCGTTTTCAATGCTGTTTTCGGACGTATTGCGATTTTATCGGTGCGATTGGTCGCGAAAGTAGGTCACATCGTCAATTGTAAAAAATTGCACATAAACAAATGAACCTGCCAGGCTGTGGGTTAATGCTTTTTATTACATCGCGCCCGCAATAGATTCACAACATCACAACACTACCAAACTATACTAACGAATTTATTGTTTCCCCAGTGGTCGAGATTTTAATTTAAAATAATTACTACATTTACATGTTAAGGACGCACAAAGATAGATAAATCCGGGATTTTTTGGAATGTAGAATAAATCCATCAAATATATATTACTTTTTACAACAAGTGTGCGAAATTGCTGCGAAAAATTTAGTAAAAGAAGGTATTATGTCCCAAACTTCGATCGCAATTAGAATCTTGCGCAATTGACAAATATTCAGAGTTTGTTGGAGCGAATTGCTCTCAAAATCAGTTTTTGAGGTTTTATACAAGATTACAATTTAAATAAAAAATAATAATTACATTGTTATTAACAATTTATTTATAAACACATGAAAATTTTAAACACAATAACATCATATTTTTATAGATTTTTGTTAATCTTAATCACTATAAAATTAGAAATATGCAACTCAAAAACCTTGAAATGTTTTCCATTATTTTTTTTTAATGCAAAATAATTTACTATTACTTAGTTTAGTTCCCCATGACGTAAGACGTAAGACGTTTTTCCGCCTTTCTGGAGAGCTTCCTATCTTGCAAGAACTCATAAAGATTGCATGTATTTGGGAGATTCAACAGCCTGTATAAACGCTGAGCCGTTCCACAACTCCGTCGATGCTGTGCCGATTAAATAGTTCTTTACCTCCCCTGTAGTTTATGCGCACATTCATGGGTAAATAATTCAACAGCAACCGTCTTAGGTGAGAAATATTAATTTAATGTCGTCGAAGACACGGCGCACCGACAAATGAACGAGCAGGAATTCCCATTTCGCGAAACGCCCAACCGCAGCGGGCGCGCTTTTCCGAATGTTAATTTCAATTAATTAACCACACTCTACCGCTGCATGCCTTGCGAAGATGAATGACGACCACGTCCCTTCACGGGGGCGACGAATGTCTACAGGGCCGCGCTCGCACAAGCCGGCGTTGGTAGTTGGCAAAATTTAATTTACCGCGACTTAATTTAATTGATTATTTACACAATCACCCAGGGAGCTGGGGGCAGGATGGTGACCTGAAAACAATACTCGCTGCGACCGTCGTCTGCGGTGTGTTTAGACGGATCGTTTCCGAGTAAACCCATCCCAGCGGCAGGCTCGAGCATCCCATCCATCCATCACGTCCGGAGTGACGTCCGGATGAGATTTCCCGAGAAGCGAGTAGCGTGTGTTTTTTTTTTGTTGTTTTCTATTGCCGTGTGCGATTACGCTTTAATTCAATTATGGGCCGGATGAAACACGGTGTCGCGGTGGCAGTGTGCGTGGTTTTAATATTGTAAAGAGCACACGTTACGGTTGGTCCACCTGGGCCGCGACAGTAACATCATCATCATTATCGTTACCATCATCACCAGCGTCGCCGTCCGCCATCATCGATGCATTGAATTTCGCGCTTATTCTGCGAACGCACAACCATCATCTCCAGGACCGGCCCTGGGTAGCAATCATTGGCCTGCCGCTCACACCGGTCTGCAATTATTGTAATATCATTTCCGCCTGCCGAGTGCGCTCCGCTCGCTCGCTGGCTCCATATGTCCACGGCAGCGCATATGATATGGGTGGCGAAAATATGCGATGCGAACTACGCCAAACCCCCGCGCCGTGCTCGGTGGCGTGATTTTGAATGGGTTGTACCATTTGCATTTTGCTCGGTAAACGCCATTTGCAATCTATCTTTTGCAGTGTGCGATGGAGCTGTCGCTGCCAGTACGGGCAGCATATGGGCGGGGTGAGCACGAGAACCAGATTAAACACACTGCACCGTAGCACATGTGGTCTGGTACAGTATCATCCAGAAGCTCGAGCTCCAGGACCAGGAAATGCGCATCAAATCCAACCCACCGTTCGCATCGGTGTGCCTGCGTGTGTTTGTGTGGAGATGACACGGATTATACGGATCCGGAGGTTCCGTGTCGGAGGTTCTAGCCTCCGGAAACAGCCGGGTGGGGTTTTTGAAAAAATAATCAATTAGAACTTTAAATTGAATAACAACATTATAACCTCCCCGCCGCTCGCGCAGGATCTTCGCTGTGAGCGTGAAACCGAATCGCATCTGGTCGGCTTGTCTATGCAATATCCGCAGGCACCAGTCGGTGCGATTGCGATAGTTGTTGAGTTCCAGCTGCCAACTCGTTGGCGCCGCCCCCGTCCCCGGCTTCATGGCTAAACATTTTCGGCACATTCACTGCCATGCCTTTTCCCTCCGCATCCCATCACACCTTACCTGAAAGCCGTCGTACGTCCACGAGCCGAACTTCATCTCGCAGCGCTGGTCATCGAACGGGAACCAGGTGATGTCGATCTTGCAGGTGGATTTGAATATTCCCGGCGGTACGTACAGACAGGAGCCATTGTTCCGGACGACGACGTTCGTCGGGTACGTGCCGTCGAAGCCTTCGTCAGCGCTGCCAAAAAGAAATAAAAAAAAACAATCACACACACACACACAACCGGAAGGAAGAAACGAAACGCATCGGAATGCTCGGCTGGCGCTGCTGCCGCAATCATACGCTCCACAAATCTTCAACCTCCTCGGTGCGGTTCTTTTGCTCGCATGCCCGAAATGTAAATGAAACGCACTTACGCGTCACTTAAGACGTAATTACCATTACCGATAACGTTCCCGCTGCCCCCTATCGCTGCCCCCGCGTAGCGTGCTGCTGCGAAATTGCCAGCTCCGGATGGAATTTTATGGTCAGACGATATTTTGTTGTCGTCGTTGTTGTCGTTTGGTATGCGGCGGACGCGCAAATGGTAATGGAATTCTTCAGGAGCATCGTAACCCGAGCACGCTGTCGCACAACACAACAAATATCCACCTCACCGGCCGCAGGGGCGAGCAGTTCGAGAGCAAGACACGATCGCACACAGACACAGGACAATTTACTGAGCGACGGGCAATAGCCCTGGATTATGGAAATGAGGTTCGGAGGGCTTCGGAATTAAATTCTGACGGGTGTGTGTTTGTGTGTGGTCTGCCGGTACGCGCGCGAGCCCGGTAGTTTATGGAGGACCGTATCCCCCAAAGCCAGCCGCTTCCGGGTGGCCGGGGGGTTTTGTTTTTTTATTTGTTTTTTGCTTTAGGGAGGCACCAGCCGTGAAACAGTGTTATAAGTTTATCTGCGCGCTCGAACCTGCAGCGTCTGCAAGATCGCCCCCGGCGCTAAGGATACGAAGCGTGCGGAGAAACCAGCGCTTTCGACGGTGGGCGGACTTTGGGTAGTTTACACGGAAATCGGCAATTTCCTGCCGCGCGGTGGCGGTTTGCTTCCTTCTACAGGTGCGCTCGGGAAGATGGGTTGGAAATTTAATTACTTCACCGTGCACGGACGACGGTTCGGAGCCTGCGTCATGGATCATTACGTTCCGCATACACACTCGTAACACGTTCGTTGCGGACAACAATCGGCCATTGCCAATCGGCGTTGAAAGCGAGCTGCTTGTTTTTGATTTTTTCTTCCGCTGCGTTTGCGTTCGTAGGAGAACAGTGGCAACCTACCTGTTGTACATCAGCACATCCGGCTTCCAGAGTCGATGCGGCGGTATCCGTAAATCGCGCACCCCACCATACTCGGACGAGTTCCATCTGACGTTCATGTCGTTCCACTCCTGCGAGGGAAGAAATCACGGTAGAATATTAGTGCCGGGTCGGGCCTGTCTATTACGGCACTCGCTGAGAAGCTCCAAAATTGTGGACCCTCGCAAGCGCAGTAAATGCTACGTCCATTTACGGCAAGTACCGCCCTTCCCTTTGCTAGCGATGATGGGACAATTAAACGAAAGCTTCCTCCCTACGTCGGTGCTGCCGCTTGGCTTACAAAATGCTTCCAAAGCAAAGGAAGCAAAACATAAAGATGGAGGGTTTCGCTTCCTTTTTCTTGTTTGTTTTTTTCTTCCATGCACACTACTTACAATAAAATTTGATACTCCAATCTCACAGGAGACACGCGATGGAGGGAAGCGAACGCACTCGAGCCGAAACAATAAACATGAATTAGATAGTGGAGCTTTTTCTTGGCTTCCACGCTAGTTAGTTACAGCGGTACTACGCCTACCAATTGGCACGTCCTTGTCCTGTCTTCGCGGGCTACGGAGGATCCAATGGCGGCAGCGCTTCAGTTCGCTTTTCTTTGACTGATACTAGCGGAGGTTAGTGCACTAGCCCATCTTGGTAGCTGTCAGACGCCTGTGGAGCTCCATCCACCGTCTAGGTCTGTCAGTTATTTCCATGTCCGAATATTGATATCGAAACTGTTCGGTTCGGGTCGTACCGTGAAAAAACAAATAACTGTAGCGCCACTCCACCCGGCCACTAATTGTATTCGGCCGCAAAACCTTCGGACAAGCCACCATATCCACAAAACTGTGCCTCTGGCTAGTGTGCGGCGACTTGCGGGCGTTGTGGTCTTATTATCTTCAACCTCCTGAAATGCTGCTCCGTGGCGCGCTTCTTGCCGTGCAAGCAAGAAAACGGTGCCTCTTCTGGGAGTCCGCCGACTACGCCAACGTATAACTCGTGGACCTAATGCCCGGCCCAGAACCGAACATTCGATTATCGAGGGGATTGATTTGAAATGTAGTCCTTTTGCTGCCGTCGTCCCATCCCTTAATGGGCCGTGGCCGGAAATTCTTGCATTTAAGCCTCGCCCGCTAACTCCGATGACAGCTCCGATGACAGAAGGGTAACGACGGGTATTATCCTAGATCAGGAGGTAGAAGAAGCAGATCAAAAAACAAAAAAAAAAACGCAACCCTTAACAATAAAATTGCGACCGGGTCATCCGGGTTGCGGGTTTTTTTTTGTTCTCTCTCTTTTTTTCTCTTTGGCATGTAATGTCGGGTTTTTGCGTTGGCAGGTGCCTTTGTGGTCAGTGTTGGAAAAAGAAATGCCGTTGAAATGATTACTGCCCGGGTAGCTGGTTGGATTCAGGCGGTGCACGATGATGATGTGACTGAGCAGAGGGAGTGTTTTTTTTTGCTGTTCGAAATCGGCAAATAAAAACCGATGGCAGGAAAAACAGCGCCAAGTAATGATAGCTGTTTTCCGAACTCTCTGGCGGGGTGGACGAACGCTCAGATCTAGTAAAACCTCGTTATAAACGCATTCCGATTCCGAGTCCCTCCGCTTAACTTTGTTGTAGAACTGTCCCTGGTTTGGTGTATGTAATTGAAATGATTTGATTATGCGTAGCGGGGACGAATCCGTCAGGCCAGTCACTCCGTGCGTACAGCTGCCAGCTGTCAAAGAGTGGAAGTTGGGAAGTTTTTCTCGCCCATCCTAGCCGAGCCCGATAGTGACTAGATCCGAAATGAATGACGGCTCGTTTTTCTCGCTGCCTTCCGCCTGGAACGCTCGCCCCGCGTCGGAATCGTTATGTAACCACGGTGCGAATCGGTGCATGATTTGACAAGCAACTGACAAGCGACCCAGCACGAGTGGACGGGCGTGCGTTCGCGCTGTCAACCGCGGCGGAGGTGACAGGTGGCTGGGAGGGCGGGGTTAGTATATTGATGTGGTTATAGCACCGCGAAATAATGGCCATTTATCAGGCTAATTTGTCTAATCACGGGGGCGTCCGAAGGCGCTTCGCTTTGCGGCGCCCGTCCGTCAACGGCACTCGACGCGGTACGCGTGTAAATATTGAAGATTCGAATCTGTCGCGGAGCAGCCGGGGCGTTGAGCCGGTAGAGGGCAAACATAATATGTAAACTGAATTGTGTAAAGAGCGACACGGCCTGGCTGCGCCTGCTGATGCTGATAGCACCGCAGATAGGGAACAGAAAGTGTCATGCAAAATCCTCACGCTCCTGCTCATGCTCCAAGGCGGCGAGTCAAAAAGACCGGGGGAGTCGACGAAGCGGTGCGAGCGAACGAGATGGTGCGAGCAGGAACGGCAAGCGGGCCACTGGTATGACGGTATGATTTATGCATATTTTGGCATAAAATTTTCCTTACTTTCCACGCAGTTATGTTTTGGGATACTCTTCCCCCGCTCCCTCTGGGAGTCACCCCGAGTCACCGACGAGGGCTCCTTTCAACGCTGGTGCGCCATTGCACAACGCTCCATTTGCTCACCGAATTGCGGTGTTCTTTTGTTCGGTGCGGTGCACGAGTCTGAGAAGTCAGGCTCGCACCCGGGGCCCCCGTACACACACACGTACGTCACACGCTGTGCTACTGCCGTCCTGCTCTCTCCCGCTGGCTCGCTCGGTCGCACCAGAAACTTCCGCCACCGGGAGTGGATGGAGTGGATACAGCGCGCTGCGTTTTTGGGAGCGCTTGCGGACTCCGGGTTCCACCGTACTTGTAACTCAATAAATTAAATGAACAATAAACGACCGTTCTAGACACGAACGAACTCCGGTTCGCACCTTTCGCACCCGTTCTCGCAGTAGCTGCGTTCGCCCATTCCCTCTTCCGGGAGGGTAATTTTGCAGCCGCCCAAACGAGTCCCCGGCGCAAAAGCTAACCTCCCCACCGGAGCGGAGCCCAAGTTTTTGTGCCAGCACAAGGAAGCCGCATAACCCTTACCCGGTTTCTTCCCTTCTCTCTACCCCTCCCATGCACACACCGGAACGGGCTGCCAGATCCGCTGTCCACCGGCCCGGAACAAGGAAAAACAGGTCAGACGCTGCGTCAGTGCGGGCAGGCGCTTTCGGCGCTTTGTGTGAGCGCTGCTCCGTTTAACAAGCTATAGCTCCGAAGCCTATGTTCTTGTTTGCCGTGCGCTGTGCATGAGTGTGTAGCCACCCCTTCCACGGGGATGACCTGCACATCAACCGCGATTCGATTCGCAAGTTCGCGCAAGTTCGACAAAGTTGCTCCTCTAAGGCCAAATGTAAGATGCTTACCGTTTGCGGCTTACGGTTTGTTTCGCCTGGTTGGTAAGTTTGATCTACTGACATGTGCGCTTCCGGAAGCGCTACTTCCCGTTCCTGCTCTTGACAGCTTGTTAGTATCGGGCGCGCATCACGTCCACCTAATGTCACCCAAGGTCAGCCATTGCCTGTGCCTGGCGGCTTACACATTCGGCTACACCCATTCGTAATGGTTTTTTTCAGTTGCTGTTGTAAAAAAGTACACGCGAAAGTAATGTCTCCTGTTTCGGTTGACAGGCTTCGTGGAGATGAAGACGGAATCCGGTACATTGCGTTTGTTCTCTTGCCGCTGCTGATATCGGAACCAGAGCGGAGAGTTAATTACGTTTCATTTTCCCACAACCAAGCGGTCGTTTTTTTGTTTCGTCCGCTGCTGGTCCCGTCTCGCAGACAGGATGGTGCCTGAATTCGTCAGCTTCAGGTCGTATATCTTCATCAGGCCGACACCGAAAACCCCGCCGGATCGCGTTGCACGTCCACAGGAAACAAGGGGAAAAAAATATATGACAGGCTGTAAATTTACAGCACAACAAACATTCCGCGCATCCTGTCTTCACGGCGAGATATTTCAAGGCGGTAAATCTTAATCCCGGCTTAAGGTTCCGGGTTCGGTTGCTCCAGAACACGATGTTGTTATTATCGCGATACAGGCGATTTATTTAAGGAACGCTAATTATTAACTAGCTCGGCTCGGGAAGCGGGTGGATTACTGAGGTTGAAGACTGCAGACTGAGCTGACTTGAATTTGATTTGGGCGATTTGTCACGAGTTCGCACACATACACTCACAGGATCTATGACACGATGCCGCATCCCGAATGCCCGTGTCCCGGAGGGGAAATTGGATTCAGAGTGCCGCAGTGGATTGTATTATCTTACGTCGGAATGGAAATAAATCTAAAGTGTGTTGTACAACACAAAAAGAAAATGAAACAAACCCAGATCAAAACAAACGCACGCGGGCAGAGGCGACATCGCTCCGAGCGGAAGGTTCTGCTCGTTGCGATTGCTTTCCGAATCGGGTTTGGGGCCGCTTTGCTCCAGGTGCGATTCCGGCGACTGATTCGATACGACAGCGCCAAGCGACGGGGTTGGAAGCTGAACAAATGTAAAAATTGAATTATGAATCATCCGAGAGTACGGTCCCGTGGCACGAGACGCACCGAAAGGGTATACGGTCGTTCTGATGGGTAGGCTTTGTTTTGTTATTGTGTTTTTTTTTCATTTTGTTCAAAAAAAGACGTGCGAATCGTACCACTTTTGCCTCTGCTCGACTCGCTCGTCTCGCTCGACTATTATAGTGGCCTTGCGAACGTCATCCAGCCGGCGCTGGGAACGCACGCGGCTGTCAGTTCGCTGTGTACAAACAATCGCCATGGCCACCTACCTGCCAAGTGTCACTAGTTTACGTCCGCGCGCACGTACCGGAGACGATGATTGTATGGAAAAAGGTTTTATTAATTCATCGGGCAAAATAATAACAAATGCGGGAAACGGGAAACACTTGCCCGCCCGTCCGACTTGTGACTACTGCTACTGATCAAAAGTTTATGTCCCCGGCAACGATGCCCGTCGGCGTGGGTCCGTGGAGCAAAACTTTAATCATTAATGCTCTACCCCGGGGTTAAAAGAAAAGTTGCTTGCCGCGTCGCTTTGGCGCTCTTGCTCTCTCTCTCTCTCTCTCTCTCTCTCTCCCTCGCTTTCACTCTCTGTTTAGTGTTTTGCTGTGAGTGTGTGCGTTTTTGGATAAACTTCCCCAATGGCTGCCAAAGGTCTGGAGGAGGCAATGTTTTCCTTTTCCTGAGCGCAACTTGTTTATTAAGTTTAAAACTTGTCCCATGTTCGCCCCTTCCTGATACTTCCTGATAAGTGTAAAAGCAGCAGTTCATCTCACGCACACACACACGCGCGCGCATCGCGTACAAAACAAACCACTCACAAATAATGCAAGACTCAAAACACTTAAGCACCAGGCACACCAGCACGAACGCACCCGACAAACTGTCAACGGCACGCACGAGCTCGAAGTGCTCGAAAAATTCTTCCGCCGGCGTTGTCAAGGGGAACCGTCTTAAGTAGCAACCCGGGTGGGTTAATCTAGCGGAATTAATACGGACCGCTTTCCGGGCGCCGCGAGCGCATGGGCTTCGCTTTTTTGCGGTGTGCCGTACAAATTGAAGTGTTTGAAGTTGGGCAGGTGCTGAGAGGTTTTTTTTTGTTCTGTTCGCGTTTGTTTGTTTCGCTCGTTTGAAATAGCCACCCGGCGGAACAATCGGAACAGCACAGACGGTCGCGAAATTAAAACCCAATCCTCACAATTCCTGCCGGACGTAAGCCGTGGTGGGAACGGATGTCGGATGGAGGTGAAATCCCAACCTGTATCGGGTTGGTTTTTTCTTTTTTTGTTCAACCAGGATGGGGTTTTGTGGAGTAACCGAGCGGGAAAGTATTATTGGCCGAAGCGTTCTTTACGAGCGCGGGGAAAATAATGCCGAGGGTGTATATTGTTCCGCGTTTCCGGCGAACCGGCACCCAAAAGATTAAAGGATTAAGCTGTAATCGGGCGGAGGGAAGGCTTTCCGGCCGCAACGCAAAGGGCTCGGCCGCAACAGCAAAAAAACCCTCCCACTCTCGTTTGCGAAATTACGTCCGAGATTTGTTCGCAATTTCGTGTGCACCTCCCCCGAAAAGGTAGCAGGCGAGTTCGGTTTGCGCGCTGCGAGCGTTTGGCTTAACGCACCGCAGGCGTGGGATCAAACTCTCGAAGATGTTGGACGCGATGGAGCAGTGGGCCACGGTCGAATAACTCCTGTCGTGGTTTTGGGGTTGAAACTGGCATTATAGCCCACCCAAGGCTGCAAGTTGTCTCTAATTCGCCAGTCGGTCCAATCTGAGGGTGTAGTTTTCAATACGGAGTCCCTAGTGACGGACCTAAGCCGGCAAAAGTTATAAGAATGAAAACTTCCTAAGTGCACCAGCCACTACGTGTTCTTCTTCTAACATTCCAAAAGCACCAGCCTGTCAAATCAAAGATTTTAGTTTTAGAACCGAAATCGCAGCAACGTCCCTAGCTTCTTGGAAGTTCGAAACTGACAGCTATTTCTGACGAGGTAAACCGGCTCGGTACTGAATGCAGGTGAATTATTATACCACTCACGGTAAGTGTTCCCTAGCCCCGAGTCTTCCCGATAGATCTTCCTAGCTCAAACACACGCAAACTCTCACTTCTTTTTCCAGGACTTCCCCAAACACACGCGAACTCTCGCTTCTTTTTCCAGGACTTCGCGTGGTCTAAACGGAACGGACGTGGGCGGCCGCTGCCTAATTCTTATGCCATTCTTTCCCACGCGTGAGGTGATGTGCTCGAAACCCCGCTCAGCAACCATTTAGTAGCCCTAAGTGTGGCAAATGGGCAAGTGCTTCCCACCGGATGCCGTGGGTGTCGTGCAAAATTAATTAATCGTTTTATTGCATTATTTATTTCGGGCCCCGCACGGGCGTCCTCTCGAAAACGGACGCGAAGCCGGAACCCTCCACACCTACGGAGCACGCATGCTGCGAAGTTCCGGAGCTGCTGCGTTCAGCGTAGAAATTATTTTATCGCCAGCAACGAAATCATGGCCGAGTGCGTGCGGATTCCCAATGCCGGATCGGATTTGCAGCAGTTTTGAAAGTTTCGCCGCGGCGTGGCGGCAGTCGGGAAGACATTTCCGAAACCGAAACCGTCCCGGAAGCCCTAATTTAGATGAATGATACATTTTTATTTTCTCCGCGGCCTGCCGAAAGCAATCGCGGGCTCCGCGCTGATTGGCAATTACGCATTTTCGACAGCGTTGCCCGCGGAAACACGGAGCAGTAGCTGAGCGATATGATGATTTATGACCCACCCGGGCTTCCGACGATGGGTTCGCCTCGCTTGCACTGTGGCTTCTGGAGCCGGGCCGGTGGAGTTTATTGTGTTTCGTTTTGTTTTATACGTTTCCGCGGGCAGTTAAAACTTTTACGAACGTTTGATCCCTGCGTCGTTTTGAGATGAACAGAAAGAAATCCAAGCAGATGCTCGGAAGCGATTCCACGATCATTGCGAAGGAGCTACTGCTGCCGGACGGGTTGTGAAGAAAGCAACTCAAGCAACGCAAAATCTTACACCAACACGGTGGATTTTTTGGTAGCCGGCTGGGGATCGGTTCGGGTAGATAATGAGCATGCCGATACATCAATTAAAACGCACGCGATTACCTAACCTACGGTCCCGGCAGTTATTTATTGCACGCAATTACCACGCGTGGTAGCTGGCGCCTTGCGGAAGGATGCGTCTTGGCACCAGCTCGCCGTCGCCGGCGGCCAAGACGGCTCGCCTAATCCTGTGCGTCAATTTCCGGGCCTTGATAAATTAGTGCTGCTACCGCAACGATGAATCGCACGTCGGCGAAAGGGGACGACGCGTCCGGGTCGGTGGCGGCTCCCCCAATCAACAGCCCGACCGGCTTGCAATCAATATCAATAAAGAACGATCGGGCTCGATTTATGACAAAATTCGCTTCCCGGCGCAAAGCCGCTCCAATCGCTCATTGTCTTGCTGCACAATTATTAATGGGGCATGACTTTGGGAAACTTTTCGTCCATGCCCAAGCTCGAGATACCGGATCGGCCCGCATCGGCCCGTTACTGACGGCGGCAAAGCACAAAAGGCACGTGCCACCGTCCGATGCTCGGCCCGTCGGTTCGTGTCCGTAGCATCTAGACTACAATGAGTCAAGCGTTCAGGGGAGCGGAAACATACCCCAACGGTGGGAGGGTGGCCGTTCGCGTGCTGGAAGATGTTCCGAGTCAGATTTCTTCCCTTCACCCAGTGTCTGTCGGATAAATCAAAGATGTTCATCCTGTCAGAACGGTGTAATATATCCGGTTCCGTGCGGATTTGCCGTTCTCTTGCTGGGAGGAAAGATATCTCAGCGATAGATATAAACGAGCTGCAAGTTAGCTGTGGGCTTTTGTGTAGTAAAACATAGATTTCGAAGTCAAGTGTGGAAGTCAGGAAAGCTATCATACTATAGTGGATGTTTATGGTAACCTTGTTTACGAACCAGCAGCTTGTTAGAAGTTTTCGTTCGCACGGCTTAAGACAGGGTAGCTCGGTTTGGCAGGATGTAGAATGGTCCTGGCCAATGGAGTCTCAAAGACTCTCCAAGTTAGACAGATTTTTTTAAAAGTAATCGCAATAATCTACATGTTAGGACTTTACAACTTATGTGAGTATGGTGAGACTTGTGTTATATGGAGTATTATGAGCAACAGACGAGTAGGTCACAAGTGCTAGGAGTAGAGATTAGATGAGCATGAACCTAAGAGAAGGATAAAGGAAGCTAAAATTTATTTGATCCTTGGGTTATATTTCCGACAGATTGATATAAATTTAGAATTAAAAAGGCTCGGAGCTCTGATTGCTCACTCCTTACAATTTCGAGCAATAAAACGTAGTAATTGAGCAAGTGGTTGCTTAGACATGACACGACGAGTTCCAATACATATGCGAGCAAGTCCACACAAAGCACAGCCCAAGCGAATGTAGTCTTCAAACTTGTTTTCCTTTTTGGTTTCACCATCCACAAACTTCACCAGTAGATCAACTGTGGCAATTAGATCCACGACGCTGTATTAGGTTGCCTGCTTAGGTTCCTGCCTCCACAGGCAGCGAAGCGAAGTGAGCGCTGATGTCGGTTTGTTTTGTTCGTCTTACTTCGCGTGCGGGCAGGATTATAGTCTTAGTTGCGCTCGTTATGCAGACGCTTGCGGAAGGCGCGTTTTCCAATCAAGAAGCACTTTCTGAACAGCATCAGAAGCGGCGGTTCCATTTCCGCGTCGTGCTTCCCGCACTTAGTTCATTAGTTTTTCCTGCGCAACGCGGCTCCCTTCTCCCACGGCTCCGCTTGTGTTGACAGTTAATGCAATCAAGCGAAAGTGGAGGTAAAACTTCTGCGATAGGCAAAATAAATGTGGCTCCCACTGTGACTCGCTTCCGGCAACTTCACCAACCGGCCAGCTCTATCTTCAATTCCATCCGTCAAGTGCATCCGAGGCGGCTCGAGAAGGACAAGTGTCGCTTTCGATGGGATTTTGGTCGACCGTTAATGATCGGGTGGATTTGCATAAATGCTGCTACTATTGCTAGCAGGGTCCGGCGTGATAGACGAGCGACGATGGTGTTCATTAGGGCATGGGTCGCTATAAAAATGTGTTACTCAGACGGAAAGTCCTGATGACGGAAACACCCGCACCCCTGCCCGTCGATGATAGACGACTTGATTGAGATGTTGCTGTTTTTTTGTGGCTTTTTTCAATTTTCTTTAAAGGCTACTTTAGGCTGCGGGCGAAGCTGCCCTCAAGGCGCTCCTAATGTGAATTAAAATTTTGGCAACACCCGCGCCTGGCTCCAAACCCACCAAACACCTGAGGCTCGAACCGGCCTCCTTCCCGATGGGGCTTGCGGTTTTGTGCTTGTGCGCAGTGAGTGTGCGACCAGCTATTTTATCGGATTATTTATGGCGACCTTTTTTTTTTCGCTTCCCACTCCTTCGACAAAAGGGAGGGGTCTTCTTTTCGTTCGGGTTCGTTGTAATATTTATCGACAGCTCGTGGCGTGCGCGCGCGAGAGCGAACATGATGGCCAGACATCCATCTGCGCTCGTGGGTCTAATGGACGCTGCCTTTCACTTTACCCGTGACGATCACGATGATGTGCGCGTCAGGTCGTCGGAAATGAGTAAACCAAAAACCGAAAAAATGGCGAGAGTAAAAGAAGGAAAAAACTACAACACCGTCGAAAGAACGCGGGCGATAATGTTTGCGACAGGTAATAATTTTGAATTATGGATGTGACGGTGGCCACATCACACTTTCACTCGCAAACCCGCAGTATCTTGTTCGTGCGCGTTCACTCGGGGGTGGAATGTTTGAGGAGCATAAAATCGACCAAAGCGAAGAAAAACGTGCTCATTTCAGACTTGTCCGGGAGTCGGTTAGTGTTGGTAAAACCTTTCTCGGCGAGGGAGGATTTTTGTTAGGTTGGTGGTAAGAAAACCTTTACCGCCTTCAATGATCGGCATATTTTACAGCATCCAGCAAAACCCCTTATTCGGCAACGCATTTTGCGCCAGTGGAACGTTGGAACGCGCTCGGGAAAACGTTGAGCCGAGATGTATTTGAAGTAGGCAGCGAGGGATTAGAACTTTAGAGAAACTTTATTCACCAATTATTGGTATATTGAAAATAGAGTAGCTATTTCAAATGTCACATTTGATCCAACTGGTTCAATTATATTTTATATTCTTGGCATTATAGATGATTTTTACCTAAACTTTTAAGGTTAATGAATTTCTTCTTCTCTTTTTCAGCTCAGTTTTGATTTGGTTGAGATCTCATAGCGATTAACAAAGTTCGGTTGAAAATATATTTTATATACTATCAAAATTCGGTATTGGCGATGAACGAGAACGTGAAAAACACTTCTTTTCGAGCTTCTAGGACGTCATTAGTGAACCTAGTGGAACCAATTTTCAAAATTTAAACGACAAAATGGCATTATTTTTATTTAAAACGGAGGGAACGATGCTTTAAATGGGTTAAAATCAAACTAAACGAACTAATCAAACTAATTTTGTTATAAAGACAAATTTGTGTGTATATCTTCTTTATTCGATTGTTGTTATCAATTTATTGTATTAAAAAAAAAACAATTGTCAAACAACTCGAAATCACAAATTTGACCGTCCTCGACCGAACCACCGTTTTTTAACCACCGATTATGATTGTTTTCCAAATTTCACACTGTTAATAATTTCGGAGAAAACGTTTCAATTTGAAAGGCGTCTAAAAATACTAACGATCAAAGGTGTCAAATGTGTTTTTTTTATGTACGGAAGTGCAAACCAGATTTGACATTTAACCATTGTTTACATTTGCTCGTTGTGCTTTTCGTACAGCGCTCAGTCGTGCAAGTAGTAGTTACGTCGCAAGTTTATGATAAAAGAAATAATTGCGAACTACGCACGGACGATCCGTACTGGTGCTGCCAAAAAAGAAGAAATCAAATGGAAGAGAGAGATAGAGCGAGAAAAAGAGAAAGTGCCCTGTGCCTTGTTAATGATGCGTTGGATTCCCGTGTTTCTTTTTTCCTTTACCGTGATCCCTTCCAGCATTCAATGGAACCTTTTATAAGTGAAATGCTGCGGAAAGTGCAAAAGAAAAGGAGAAGAGAGGAGAAGGATAGAGGGGGAGGGGAGGGTGAAACAGCGCAGCCCGATAGGACGCTTATTTCGCTTATTTCAGATTGTCCGATGGGGCGTTTTCGTCCGACGCATCTCGAATGTCCCTTTTTTCCGTTGTGGTCGTTGGGGTTCGCTTTCGATTTTTTCTCTCTCCCTTTCGCTCTCTCCCTCTCTCTTCCTCTTTATATTCCATGCCTGCTGTCAATCGGACGCGGGACGAAATTGAACGCCATCTAGGCGAGATCGTTCAATTTGTTTGGACGCGTTTAGATTTAGATACTTGCTTCGTTTTCAAAGTGTTTTCCCCCTTTTTTTTATATCGAACAAAAAACCATAGTGAAGTGTCATCTAACGCGTATCCTTTTAGCTATCTTCTCGGTTTTCCTCGCTTTCAGTCTCAATCTATCTCGCATAAAAAAGGCGTTAAAAAGGGTTTCTAATCATTCTGCCCGTCGCCGCGTGACCCGATTGCTGCTCCATTTCTAGAGGTTAAATATTTTCGAATATTTAAGGTTCTTCTTCGTCCCGGGGTTTCGCCTTTCCCGGGACGCGCGCCCCGGTTTCCGGGGCGACTTCCGGTTCGGTTTTTGTTCCGTACCGACGTAATCGGTTACGCCCGGTTTACTATCGCGATAGGGCAGGGAGGTGGGTG
The DNA here is from genome assembly GCA_000473445.2 of Anopheles farauti. NCBI lineage: Eukaryota > Metazoa > Arthropoda > Insecta > Diptera > Culicidae > Anopheles > Anopheles farauti. The sequence continues at coordinate 1,749,386 of KI915056.1, read as the reverse complement.
GAGCGTTTTTTATGTTTTCTTTCAATCTCCAAAAGATCAATCGAGAAATCAATTCTATTACAAAGATCATCGATCATTAGGGTATCCTTTTCCGCGTCCGGTTTCCGCTCAGCTCCACGGGCGTTGTGGGCGGGATTGAGTCGCTTCGATTATCGGTGCTGCTACGGCGGCTGGAAAACGAACGCCCACCGGATCGAAGCCACAAACCCAAAGGTCAATTGCGAGCCGGTACAGGTCAATTGTAAAAAAGGAAGCCTACGATTAGCCCGCATTCGTGCCCGCTCTTTATGCTGCTGCGGCGAACGCCGTGATGAGACGTTTTGAAACGGTTGAACGATGTTCAGTTCGGCATCTTCAGCTCTTCTGCTCAGCTGCTCTGCCGCTGCCGCAAGGTCAATCAGCGTTAAAGTAAGGAACAAAAAAATAAAATCGAAAAAGGGAATGTACAGAAGCGAGCAATCAACATCGTCATGCCGCTGTCGGTACACTATCCGACAGTCGAGCCGGGTAACATCGAGTTCAAAAGTTCGCGGACCAGTGAGCACTGCACGCGAAAATCGGAAATGCCCGATATGTGTGTCTGGGCGCGTATGTGTTTGTGTGCAATTTCAATTCGCGTGCGAAAAGCGGCTCCAGGAAGCGGTGTCAGTGTTGCCCGACGCTCTACCTGACCTAAACCTGTTGGTGTGTGGTCCGCACTCGTATGTATGACGCTTTTTCTTTTTGTTTTTGTTTTGCCCCGTCCAGCTCTCGTCCTGACGCAGAGCGTGATTGATGGCATAAACTGAGAGCCATCGTGTACTTGACAAGCATAAAGTTAGTGTGAGCGCAACAAAACGACGGGGAAAAAATACTAAAACAGACGACACACGAGTGCTAGATGGCGCTGATTTATAGTCCACTTAAAGTGACAGGTCCCGGCGCGGAGGCGGACGCGGTGGAGGAGGGTGCAAACGACGTGAATACGGTTGCCATTTGCTGCAATGAATGCGCAACCGTCTGTGGCCCGTGTCGTCGGTCGTCACCGGGAAACGCATAAGAATCGGGCAGCTATAAGACATTGCTGCGCGCTCGGGCACCGACTAATGACAACCAGGACCAGGACCAGGCTGGAAGTGCCTGGAACTTCATTCAGAGTACGTCGAGTGCTGTCAGCTACTTCTGCGCCTTAACGACCTGGTGTCTTGACGACGGCCCTAACGAGCGGGAGGGGGACCCGATTTGGATTTGAAGATATGGTTTTAATTGGTAATTGTGTTTTGTGGAGAAAGTGTTTCAGCGCTCGTCGGCCGCTCGGCAACGAAGTAGGCGTAGGAAGTAATCATCATAAAAAATAAAAAAAAAAACACCACGACCAGCAAATCCCAAAAGACAAAACAAAAATCACAACACTCAAAGCTTTAATATGGCGGGGCAGGCTTTAACGTATCGCAGCGGCAGGTTGACTGGTTCTTTTCAGCCCTTTTCAATTCCAACGTCCGGGATGATCTCCGGATAATTACTGCTATTCATCACACCGCTGACATCACATCCCTGGCAAGACCGACAATTAAATGTCACCCGTTGTCACCATGTCACCGGCAGCAGCTGTCATTAGCGTGCGCAAGTTTTCGGCGGGTCCTGCGTTTACACACGCACACATGCACCCGGATTGACCGGCACGGGTTTTAGCCAGCGTCCGACAAAACCGATCACTTTTAATTGACGCGCGTGCTGGGATTTTGTTTCTTTGTTTTGTTCTTGCTGTTCGAGACGGGCGGGCCGTTTCGAACACATTTTGGGATAAAGTTCTCGGACAGATGTTTTTATTTTTTTTTAGAAACATCTGAGTAATAACAAACGCGCGTAAATGGTGTTATTATCGTTTTGTAGTACCATGGAATACTTCTAGATGGCGCCACTAAAACTTAAGTTTGTATGAAACGCAATACTTTTTTTTTACTAGTTTTACATTTTTCCAATAAATTAGCACAACAATCGGGATTTGTTCCAAACATTTCATAGCTCGAATCTACATTTTCTTAAACATTAGTGCTTGAAATTCACCAAAAATACTTCAGTGTCTCGAATGACACAATTCCAAGCTCTATGATTCCGTTGAAAGTAGAAACAAAATCTTATTTGGCTATTTCTATGTTGCAAACTTGCAGATATATATGTACATATATTGATTTTGACACTTTCATCCCATGAGACGACCGATTTGACGCAGTCGGAGGGAGCGGCACGCCGAAACATGATACCGAAAGTAAACTGTGGAGCCTACGTTTGGATACTTCAACGCATACTTACCAACTTCAGCCAAATGTTCGTGATGAGCAGCTGGTTCTTCTCGTCCTGCGCGTGCGAAAGGGAAGAGAAAACGGAGAGAACAATCAATCAGAAGACGATAATCGGTTTCTAATCGGTACGCGCCGAAAGGAGTGAAAGCACTAAGTGAATCAACAGTAATCGATGGTTTGGCCGAGGGCAAAAGTTTGCCACACGATTGCTGGAACAAAAGAACGACGGGCTAATAAAAGAAAGGTCTCTCGCTCCCGCCGAAGTGATTAACGCCGGATGATTACTCCACCCACCGGGTTTCGGGAAGTTCGGTGCGAGACGTTAACTTCAATTACCCCGAGGCGGGAAGCGGAATGCGAACGGAGCACGGGAGACGGGTGCTGCGAGCGCGTTGGAGTAGCTCCCGATGGGACATCCCGGAGAACGTGACTTTCAACCGTCAACGAGTTTTTAATCAAGATCTGAAGAAAACACTCGCCGCGCGTCGGCGGAATTAAAAGCGTGTCCAGCGGTGGGGATTTAGCAGTTTGCGCCTTTTTACGATACATCCGCCTCCTTTCCTGCCGCTTTCAAACGTGCTCAAACATGCCGTACACCACGTGGGCCCAATGGAAAGAATGTGCTCCACCCTTCTCGGAAGATGTTCCCCGCGTGCCTGTGGGGTTGAACATTTTTGAAGTTTTTGATGCTTTTTTTGTGTTGTTTTGGTTGCGTCGGAAAAGTTTACCATGTACCCCGAGTGATATGGCGTCCAAGCCGAGGCTTCTCACGCGTATGTGTGTCGCTTCGAAGGAGCGCGCGCGTTGGAGCAACCTACAACCATATTTCAAGCGTTTGTCACGACCGACCTGGGGAGTGCAAAATTCGTCGGCGTAACTTCCGCTCCACAGCCGTCGAGGTGCGGCGGCAGGAAATTGCAATTCAGAATTTGCTCCATTCGACAACGGCTAATGCGGGACGACGGGTTCGGGCGGCAGTAGATTTGAACTCTCGGCGGTAGGGGCCTTGAGCACTGCTCACACACAAAAACACCCAGCCACAGCGATATATCATGCCCCGGCCGGGGCGGATGACCAAGTAACTCATCACCGCGATCACGGGGCCGCACGGAAAGTTTCACAGAAAAAGGGGCGATCCGGGCAACGACGAAGTTTCGCTCCGAATCCGATTACAGCCCGATGGGGTCGCCTGGTCGCATCATCATGACAGAAGATAAGGTGTAAAGTTAGGTCTTCTATTCTCCGACCCGTTCCGGGGATTCTTTCACTCTCTGTGTATAAGCGTGTGTGTGTGTGTGTTTTTTTGTTTCGCTCCCACTGCGGTGTTTTGATCGTCCGGGAACGAAACGTCACGTAACTTTCCGTTCGCCTTCGGCGAAAGGAGCAGCGGAAGGGATGCGGCATGATGAATCGTATCGCCGCGTTGGGAGCTAATGGGGGATCGTTTGCTCTACTTACCACGTCGATGATCTGCATCAAAGTCAGCCCGAAGCTGAGCTGCAGCGGGTCCGACTCGTTGACAACCGGCCGCTCGAGCACGTTGTAGTTGTCCAGCAGATGGTGCAGCAAACGCTTCTCGTGGTATCCGGCGTCAATCACTGCAAATGAAGAACAGAAAAAGAGAGCGTGTAAGGGCAGGCATTCGGTAACGCTGTTCGCCTTGATGCGCGCTTTATTTTGTTTGAAAAAGATTCCTTTTACTTTTTTATGCAGGTCTTTGTAAAGGAAAAAGTAAACTTATACTGTACCAAATTAAAACAGCTTCAGGAAAATCACTCTACCTGTAAAAAAATTTAAATTTTTTCATTCTCTGTAGAATATCTTTTTAGAAATAATGATGAATAATGGTACGAGAGGGATGACAAGCGTAACAAAGCGAGTGCTTAATATCTCAAATGCCATTATTGACGTGACGCCATCATGACGAACCGTTCAATTGTGAGTCGATGTGCCTTCACGATTTTCATCTAAATAAATAAAAGTAAGACATAAATAAAAAACAATATTTTCGATTTTACAATTGCCAATATCACAAAGAAAAAAAAAACGTGTGAACAAAACACATTTAAGTCAGTACATTAAACACTCTTTTCGTAAGAAAGAGCCTCCCCCCTCCCCTCCCCCCCACCCACTACAACGATCCACCCGTCACGGACCAGGCAGGTGAGCCAGGTAGCGTTTAGCATACCGGGCGCTAAAGTAGGGACGGTTCGGAGCGCAATAAAGCACGCAAAAGGGCCCGCCTTCGTATTCAAGTCTCATAAAACGTTTACGGTTGCTTGACAAAAAAAGAAGGGGAGAAAAAGGCAAAGAAAATCATTCCGGCACTGAGAAGAAAGCCAGCTTTTGCATGATTTGTGCCGCTGCCCGCCCCGCGAGGCAATTTACACCAGCCAACCAGCGCGACGTGCGTCTTTAGGCCGTGCGGTTTTGAATGTGGCGCCATGTCTTGAATTAATCTGGTGGAAAAGCAATTGCCTGGGCTTGCCGGGAGGTTTGGCACGTTGCCCAGGTGTGGGTGGGCTAATTTGGCGCGCGCGGCTCGGTATCATGGGACCGCCGTCGGCGTGGAAATCGCGCACGCGACCAACCAACAAGTAACGATTAAACGACAAACCGACTTTTTTCCCTCTACTCCATCATCCTCGGCTCGCTGTCGCACTGGATGGTTTTAAGTGGGCTTTAAAAGCGCTCTTCGACCAGGCCGGATTTTGAAGGGATCTTTAAAAAAGTGTTTGGAAATTGGTTCGCTACTTTGTCTTTGCTGTTTAAAACACAGGTTGACGCACAGTTACCTGTGCACAGCAATTATTTGTCATTTTTTGCCAACAGGAAAACTTTCATAATTTGGGATGTATGAGTGAGGATTCTCTTTAACCATCTCAGGATTCGAACCAACGCATGCACTACGGTAGTGTGTTAGACCACTCCACTTAACGATTGCGCTATTGGTCACTCTCTCACGCTTAGGCTCATTCTCTCGGTTTTGTGTTACAGTAAGGTAAATTTCGAACCGACTTTGGAATTCCTACCATACCGTAAAAGTTAATTTCGTTCCGTAATCAAACAATGAGAGCTTCGACATTATGAGCAAAAAAAGATTAACATGCGTAAATATGAATATAAAATAAAATATGCACATTCTAGCATCTTTTCGCTAATGTGCATCGTCTTATACGAAAAGATGCTCTCACGCTCTCGATGTTGAGTATTCGCTAACCTTTTACGTCCTTTGTTTTTCCGTTTCGTATTTTACCTAGAGTTTTTCTTTAGCTATTCTTCGCTTAAGAGATTCTTTTACGGCCAGAAAAATGACAGAAACTTTCATTATGTTGGCATTCTCTCTCCATGCCTTTACAAACCATGAGCTGAGCGGTTGCAAGTGAAAATTTCACATTTACAGGTGTACTGTTTCCTAGGTGAACTGAAAAGAATTCTCTTCCCGCTTCTGTTGGACATTTTAGGTGCATGCTAGGCCGTGCTGGGGCTCGGAATACATGTTTCATTTTGTACCTTTATTTGTCAAAAGAAACTAGTTTGGTTCCGTTTCGAAATTTAGTAAAAAAAAAGGCCCCAAAATCCTATCATCACCCTCCGAGCGGTTGAACGTTGACCCAAAGCACCCGATCCGATTCCGATGCGATTGTGGCGCGCCGGTCGGGTCGAAAACCCAATAAAATTGTCATATCACCCACCGACCCGCGCCGCCGGCAGAAAGGAAAATGATTGAAAATGGCCGTTCCGTTCCATCCCACATGGACCCGTCTCTCCGTTAGCACCCGCCCCGACGGTACGAATCGCTTATAGCATTCAAATTAATATTATGGTTTCGTATCGGTCCGTGCCAAAAGCCGCCCACAAATGGTTCCCGCACTCGCTCTATCTCTGTCGCTTGTCGAGCTCACTCTCGCTCTCGTTTACTCCTACAAAGGTTTGCAAATATTCCGCCCGTCGATAAATTAAGCGGTGCAGCGTTGTGCGACCATTAAGCGTGAAATACTTCCCGAGACGCGTTCGATTTGCTTAAGAAGTTGCGCCGCGACGGATGTCGTAACGCTCGCCCGCAGTTTGGCCCACAGCCAGACGCGTGAAGCAATCTCCCTCTTCTCTCGCTCACTCTCTCTCTCTCTCTCTCTTTTTTTCTTTGTTTTAATATAACCCATAGCAATCTCGGCAGAAGCAGAAGCTCCCGAGGCACGGAGATAAAGTCGAGGCCGGGGGTACAGAGGTGGCCGTTTTTCATTCAAACCAACCGGTTGTAAATTTATGAGCTTCCGGAATCGATATCTCGTTCTGGAACTGACTCGGGAAACAGCTCTCGGTTGCAACAGCGCGCTCGGCTGCCCACTCCCGTTTCCCACCACCACAAAAAAAAATCAAAACCCCAGCCAATTGAGTCAACTTTTATGCATAAAACTCGCTCCTCGGGTTCGGCATGCTTGCACGGGAAGTTTTAAGCGTCTTTCAAGAGCGGTTTTTGCGTTTCCTGCCATTTCCAGCGCCAGCTCCAGCAGTCGAAGTCGAACGAGTCGAAACGACTCTTTGATCGATTTACGTGTGCATTTTCCCGGCTGCAATCCGCCCGCCCTGGGACGGACGGGTGGGCTGATCGTAAAAAAGCGTGCGCCACCAATTAATTTGCATGGGGCGAAAGGTTTGCTTGCGGACTGCCAGAGAAATCGTGATTGTAAAACCGTGGTGTGATTTTTTTTCTTCTGGGCGAAATGGAAAGCGATATAGAAGCGGCGCTGTGTTAGATGTAGAATTATGCAACGGAAATGAACGAACCGTCAAGGGGACGGTGGGGTGGGAATGTGGAAAATATATTTTCCACAAGCGGCTCCTCGCCGCAATAAGAGACAGCTGCCTTTCAGCCTTTACACACACTCACCCTCACCGTGGTCGAGCATAATCTAGTTCGGCACGAGTGGGAGTGTGTTTTATGATAATAACATCTGCCAGTGACATCCTTTCCCATAGCCCCACGTCCCTCCTCCCCCCCCCCCCCCAATGGGGGTGGATTTTTCGGGGGTTTCGGTTCGGTTTCCGGTCTTAATTTCCGCTTTCCGTTTTCCGTTGCCGTTGATGTGGTTTGTTTTTCGCCATCTGCACAAGTGCATTTCGCCGCTGCAAACCAGATTTATCGAATCGGATGCGGCAGGAGACGCGTTTTTTTACCTCCACGAAAAAAAGGAAGAAGCCTACTGGTAGAAACTTCGATTTCCAGCTTAACTCTGTTTGTCCTGCTTCCTGCTTCGGTTGACTTTTGGTTCGGTTTGATTCTGCAGTAGTGTTTTTTTTCGATGAAAGCAATGCCCGTAACACTCGAACGTCAACCACGGGTTCGTTCACTCCTTTCCAAACTAGCTACGGGGGACATTTTAACTCCATTAGGTTTGGGTTTAACGTATTTATTTATTTGATTTTAAATTTAACCCCAAATTTGCTAGATAGCTTTAAATATTTTTTCTAATTTAATCTCTCTACTTGTGTCATGCAGCACCGTGTAGTTTTTTTCTAAATAATAAAGAAACGTGTTTGAAAGTGCGCTTGTTATCCAATCCAAACTAGTGAAAAATAATAATTGAAATAGAATGGACGATTGCTTTCGGGAAAAAATTTTATGAAACAGTAAAAGAACACTTTGCCAAAAAAAAAACTAATAGAAAATTCTAAAGCTGATATTTTTCAAACACTTTTTCAACCCTCTCTCCCTCTGTCCCTCTTTCTCTCATGCTCCTATTGACACACAGCACACCTTTTAGTGTAAACTTTCAGAATTTTTCGCAAACACCGGTGCCACTCCGAAAAAAAAGTGAGAAAAAAACTATTCCGGATTAACTCTGGACGTAAAACCCGATTGCGAAATAATGACGAAGCACTCTAACGGTGACCACGTGGCGCCTCCGGATCGGCGAATCCTGGTGGCTGCGATGTTTGATTTGAAATTCAATTTAAACGCCCCCACCCCAGCACCCGTTCATACAACTCGTCCATGATAGCCCCCTTCCTTCCCTCTCCCGCGGAGTCGAATGCAAATATTTATGCTCCTTTCCAGCAGCCTTTTTTCTTCTCCGCCTGAGTCGCTGCTCGCGTTGTTAGGACGGACGGAGATTAGAAAGTCAAACAGCAGCTGTCTGGAGCGGTGGCTGTGAAGTTAGTGTTTGTGTGAGGTTACAATACCACCATGCGATATGCACCGGGAGCTAGCTGGTCCGCGTTCGGAATTAACATAAAAATAGCACACAATTGGCTGCCACGAGCAGACGCGACGCTGTCGGAAATTCGAATCCATTAGGAGGTCATCAATATAATGCTCGCAATGCGATACTGTTTGCCTTTCGTGCCAGCGAGAAGAATGTCTTATCGATGCTGTTATCAGTAACGGGGTTACGTTTCAGGAGGCCGCCTTACGGGGCACGGGGCAGAGTTAGGCGATGCAACTATGTTGGAAAGAGATTCGTTTTCATGACGCGATTTTCGTGGCAAGAGCAAGTTTTGAAAAACCTTCAATCAGTACTCCAGTGCTGCATGGATGTGTACGGTGCGGAAGTTGGTGAGATGCTCCTCACTTCCGATGAGTAGATTTCAATACTTCAGGTATAAGAATTTGGTCCTAGCGTCATATGCGCTGTCAGGCCTGGAAGCTCCTGGAGAATATTTGTCGAAGCTCTAGAGGAGTTACTTATTCCAAGAACGGAGCTCGTTACTTCTCTCGGCATAGCTTGCGCTCGCTCTCTCTCTTTCTCTCTAATTTCCTCCGCTTCTAGCTCAGATCTTTGTACAGATTTGGCTGCCAACCAGAAGAGGCTTATAGCCCATTCGAGTCGGTTGGTTGTTGCAACTCCGGCAATCATTCTACCGAACGCTAGCGCGTTCGCGCTTAAGCCCTGTCAACGCGTTATTTAGGACGACCATGCGTGCGGTGAACACTCGTACGAGCAGGCGGCAATAACATTCGTCTCAAGTTGATATACGACACCGGGCCACTTCAAATCGCCCACCCGGAAAAACCCGACACACACAAAAATTAATAAATGTCCAAAGCCCTGCCGCCTCCCTTCACCAGCGTCCACGCGGGAGCTGGTTCATCCACCGGCCCAGGACCCGGACATCGCACACCCATCAATTTTCTTTAGACATCGTTAATTTTATTTATTACTCGCCCCCTCTTCTCGCCCTAATCTCCCCTTGCCACTGCCAGAATCCGCCTGGTCCTGGTTTGCGAGATGTTACACATCGAAACATGCCGAAAGGCACTTCTTGATAATCGCACGGCAGGGAGCAGTGAGGTCGTAAAATCAATTAGGCTCGATTCAGCGTGTGTGTGTGTGCTCTCTCTCTTTCTCTCTCTCTCTCTCTCTCTCTCTCTCTCTCTATCTCTCTCTCGGAAAGTAGTGAAGCCAACCAATGGAAGGGGACAGGAAGGGAGTGGGAATAAAAAAAACCTAACAGACGAGATGCCGTTCGCCTTCACTGGAACTCAATCAATAAGGATTGTTGAAGAGCTCTTTTTCTTGCGCTGCTTTTTGTGTGCTTTGTGTGCAAGACGTTTATGTGTTCAAACACACTCGCGTGGAGTTCGCTCGAGTGGTGGTAGCTTACAATTTCGCCACGACGTCCACCGCTGGTAGCTTTGGCAGCGGCGGTGAACAAATTATGAAACAAGCCACATCCTGGGCAGGGACAACCCAGGAACCAACAGGGAACGCCATTGCCGAACCGCACCACCGAAAGGCAGCAACATCTGTTTAACCTCCTTCCAACCAGCGCAACGTGTTGGTTTTGGTGCAATTTTCAAACCGAACCGGACCGGGGTTTGGAAACGGCGTGGGATTATGGCGTTTGCCCGGAAACAAGCCAGGGCCGAGCGTTTCATATTTTAACAAACAATCTGTGCGCGGGGGGGCCATCCGCTACCCCTCCACGGGCAGGCTAATTTCCCTTTCCCCGAAATGTATCTCAAATGCAGCGCACGTTCCCGGGAAATGCGTTCCGCCGGCTGCGCCATCGATCCGGGTGACTTCTGCTTTCATGGAAGCGTAGCGGAAAGCCATCTGGTTTCCGGGTTATTTTTGTGGCACCATGTTTTGTTTATTTCCTACACCCATAGCCACAATGAATGGCGAGAAAAGCGAGCCCGTGATGTAATTACAACTCGCGGAAAGCTCGCGCGGTACCGTCAATCATGCTTGCCCGCCAATAATTTACCCTCACCACGGTGCCGGGCAGAAGCTGAAGGTGCAGCTTCAACTACACCGGGTCAGAAATAACAATGCAAATTTTCTTCCTCGCCCACCGGCAGACGTTCGTCTCGTGCTGGTGGGCTTCGTGCCAGTGTCATGGTTGGCGTCGGTGTAAGATTGTGTTGGGTCCAGCAACGGTGAGTCAGCTAGATTAGCCGCATTTGGACGGAGGCCAGTTTCAGGCCGGGAAATTTTGAGAAACACCCACAACTCGGCCTTCCGGCAGTACAGTTCGCTTAAGCAGCTCCTAATCAGCGTTCACTAGCGTGGAACTGATTTGATTGATGTTCCATTCTCCAAAAAAAAAGCATCATCAAACGTAGCTAACGTTGTTAAGGAGCTTAAAAGGAAATTCTAAGGAAGCCAGGCTTTTAGAAAGTTCTAGCAGAGATTGTAGCGTTCGCAGAACTTTTCGAAACAGATTTCAAAAAAGAGTGACGCGTAACTGGTAAAAAATGAATTTGTAGTACATCTTGTATATGCCATAACTTACGGAGTAAAGTATCTTCTCTAACTGTAAGGATCAGTGAGCGACTACAACGTACGAATTCTTTTAAATTCGTAATAGGAAAAATGATGTTTTTTTATCAATGGTCGTACCATGAAAGAATAACCAAACAACTTATATTCCCGACACTTGTTGACGAAAACGACGTTGCATGTTAAAAAACACATACATTTAAGTCACGATCGAGTAGAAGAACGGAGAAGTTTATTTATTTATGTGTTTAAAATTAATACCATAAATCCATAAAACCATAAAAATAGAATGAGATGTCTTAGCATTCGGCCGCAAGTTTTTTTTCTGATAGAAATAATAACTCCAATCCAAAGTTCCAACGAGTAAAATTGTCAAAAAGTTTGTTGTTTACATTTCATCAATGTTGTTTATATTTCATTCATATCACGTAATGACAACATGGCGAAAATATTAAAATACTTCGTAGAGTAGTGGCGGGCATCCTGTTACGTTAAACGGTTTGTACTTCTAAAAGTTCTAGCCAGTGTTGGTGTTGTTTGTATGTAACCAAACAGCATTGTTTACGTCAAACAAATACCCACCGTAGCCAAACGAATGCGCAGCGTACGGCTTCGCCAGGAGTCGATGGCAATTAAACACTCCTGGCAGCGTGGTAAGGTGCTAGTAACGGCCTAGCTTCGGTCTGATTCGTTAAATGTTTAATTATCCGTGAAGCGATTACGCGCCATCAACGCGTGCCGGAGAGTTGATAATTGGATTAATAGTCGCAAACCGTTGTACGGTGGGAAAGGGAAAAAGGGACGTGTTTTAGCCAACACGTGCGCGGACAGGTAGCAGCAGCCTGTCAGTGTTTTAGCGGCTGTGCGGTTGTTTTCGGTGCGGGCATCATGCGCCTCGTTTGTAATAAAAACATTTTTATTCACCGGCTTCCGGGCCCACAAGTCAAACACACACACAAACGCGCGCGCGCGTGCATGATACAAGCTCGGCTTCCGTTGGCGATAACGCCTGCGAGTAGGCAAACCCTCTAACAACGCATATTCGCTCACACACACTTCCACAGGGGTGGCGCTATGGTTTGGAAAATCTCCACTTCATACCACAAAGCAAACATCCTAAACCCAGGCCCGGTGGAGGAGGAGGCGGAGGGGGAGGGGTAAAGTGCTGATACCAGGGTTCCCAGAGTTCTCGGGGTAGACCATTCCGGTGGATCGACTGCCGGGCGCACACAGTCCTGTTCGCTTTCTTGGGCGCTTCGCCTCCGCCCGGCATAAAAGACGGAATAAACAAATTTACGCCCTCCTCACCCGAAATCCGGTCGAGGCCCTTTAATAAACACTCATCGCCGTGTCTTTCCATATCCCGGTAGCGGTAGGGGACGGGGGATGGAGGAGTAGGTTTACTACCTTCATGTCTCTCTCTCTCTCTCTTTCTCTCTCCTCTCGCCCCAGCCACCTTTCACACGTCAGGCATGTTTGTTGTCTGTTCGCTTTATCGCTTTGACGCACCTCAGTGCCTTGTTGGTAGCCGAGCGGGG
>KI915056.1:1648177-1732720 GCA_000473445.2 Anopheles farauti | reverse complement strand
CCCATTACGGACACCAACACGCCCGACGGGCGTCTTCTGCCAGCTCGTGCCGGCTGCCATTGCAACCACTTGCATCAGGCACCGAACAACAACACCCATCATGCTTTAATTAAATTTCCTGTAAATCTGTTTTTCGCCATTTGGAAGCCCCTCGTCTCGGTGGTGATTAACTACAAACACGCGCGCCATATTACAAAACGTGCGTCACGCTCCCGGGGAGGGTTGTTGTTTATTTTTTTCCCCCGTGATGGACGACGACGCGCGCGCTTGCGATAGCCAAACAAACATGCGTGTTGCCCGAACCGATTAAACGTTTGATTGTTTTGCATTAGCATTAGGGTGGTGCTCGTTTGGGTCCTGTTTCTTTTTTTTTTGTTGTTGCGAGGTGAGCTTTCGTGTGCTGAACCGATTACGTAATTTATAATAGGCACGGTACGTGCGCTTTAACCATGTCTTTAAAATGCCCGGGGAGACCCGGGGGTTGCCCGAAGCGTTTTTCATGTCACGCCAGTTTTGCTGAACGCTAGGAATGCTATTGATGCCACTATTGGAATGTGTCGCTAAAGCTGGATTATTGCCATCGAAACTTGTTCGAGAGATTGCAAACCAAATAAAACAATAGCGTTAATATTTTCGTTAATGTTTTTCTATGCAACTCTATTCCTGATATTAGACTGTTGCTCCGGAACATAACAAAAGTGAATTAGTTGAATTGTATGAACTGGAAATTAGTAAAACTCGTCTGGTTGGGCTTAATTTGTACAATAGGAATTATTACTAGTCTGCTTTTGTTATCATATCCCTTCAAAGAAGCGTTCCTTTCTTTCAAATCAGAGGGAATTTTAGTTTTTCCCAGCTTTACTACTCAAGCGAAGCCTAAACTTCGTGTGGAAAAAAGACGTTCCAGATGAAAATCTTTAACATTTGGGTTGATTTAAAATTTTGAGTCAATTTGTTTTGTTCTTCTTTTGTTATTTATTCATCAAAATCTTCATTATACGGAAGCAATTTCTTGTTAGCACATTGCACATGAATAACATTAGGTGTGATTAAACTTTATTTTCTACTAAAAAAGACCAGAAATTCTCATTAAAAAGTTTACGCTCAGGTAGCACTTGAAAGTGACGTTTACTCAAAACGCTTGTTTTGAAGTGAAGCGTTTCTGACACAAACGTCAGTGACACAACTAGTGGGTGCGGGTGGTTTTCGTTGGTTTCCACAAACAGAAGCAGAACAAAGAAATAATATAGTAATCAAATAAAAGGCATGCTTGCAAGTTGCTTTTGGAAACCTTGTAAGTTTATATGTGCAAAAGAAGAAAAAAAACACGAGAAACGCAGAAAAGCAAATTTTACCGCCCATCTTGACAGCGAAGGATGAATCTCGTGTTCATTTATTTTTTTTTTCTGATGCAACAGTACACCGCCAGTGCAGGGTTGTCTCAGTTCCGGCTCGCTTTCTCCACCCGGTGCACATAAAAAAGGCGCTCTCCCCGACCACCGACCGCCGTCTTAGGCCATAATGTTTAACTCCGCTTAACAACGAAATGACATCGCCGGTCGGTCGCTGTCGTCTTCATTTTGCCTTGGACGGCGTGCGTATCGCTGTGGCACGGCGGGAACGACGACGGGAAGGGCGAAATCTAATTAAAACCAACGGATACACTCGTTTTTTTCCCTACCTTCCCGTTCCGTTTCCGCGGCGGCCCGCGCCGGAAAAGGGGCAGGGTTTGCTTGCCCCGCTGGTAGAGATTAATTTTTGCCTCCCGAAGGCGGAGGTGGAGAGAGATTGTGGGATTTTATTTCCACCCCACCCGCCCGGAAAAGAAAACAGTAGCAAACACTCGCACAGCCACACGTAGCACACAAGCGATGGGGCCAGTAGTGGGGGCCGAAGCGGTTTCCGTATTTATTTGAATTTTTGTCTCCGCTTTTCGGGACAGAAGGATCGATTTTTGCTGCCCGGTACTCGATGGCCCGTCACCATCTTTCGTGCGGTGGTTCCTATTTTCGCTCGCCGATCCGTGACGTGACATCCGATTAGCGCTTTTGGGGTGGGGCCACCGGGCAGGCCGGGTTCTTCTGGCAGGGTTCTTCTGCCGTCATCCATCGCGCGCGCACCGCGATAATTAGAGTGTCGAGATAAATTAGATTCTCGGTGCGGATCACGTACGGGTCGCGCCGGGTGAAACGCGGCTGGGCCCGGGCTCGATTCGCAAAAATTATGATTATTTAATGTCCGAAAATCCCAAAAGCCCGACGTGCGGTGACTCGCCAAACGCGGAGTGTGTGAAAGAACGCGTTCGAAAAACAAACACACACTCACACACAAATGAAACCCTCCTGGCATTCCATCAATTCGGTGTTTGGGGGTCGAATTTCCAAATCGAACGAACCTCATCGGACGAACTCCATCTGAGGCATAATTGCGGCATTTGAATAATAAACAACGCATCAGGAGGGTTCTTGTGCCGTGCGAAGAAACCTTCGCTAGCAGGAAACTTAGGAGCGGACCCATTGCACACCCTGCGTTCTGGGAAAGCACCGGGTAAAAGGTGAACATTTGCTACCCGTGCCCATGCTAGCACCACGTGCACTATTACTTTCAAGCCGATTCCATTCGATTAATGGGGTAGAAACACATCCGTGACCGGCAGCCCGGACGAAGAAATTGTGTCAAATAAGCTAATCGTGACTGGTAGGCCAACCGATACGCCCGACCAACGTACCCAAAGCGGCGCACGCCCAATTTGCTTGCAAATGAAATGTAATTGAATTTTCATAAATTACATCCCATTACGTTGACTGACTCGGTGCCGGCTTCTTGGACCGATTCTTGGGACACCCGAGCAGTGCCTCGACTAAAGCTCGTTTAGCCGTATTTATTCGAGTGTTCGATTGCAAATTGAATCGACCCGACGCCCGGGACACGCCAGCGCAGCTGAGTGTGCTTGAATGGGTCCGGTGGAGCATCCGAAAATCGGAGCTCCGTCGATAATTGCGCTACTAATGAGCGCAGGGGACGGGAGTTAGACCGCACCGAACTTTGACACTTTGACATGCGTCCCCTGGGTGGCACGTCGTGACGACAACTTACTAGGTAGTAGAACACGCTTTTTAATCGCGAATTAATTTCGATTGTATCTAATTGAATCGGGCGGATGCTTGGCAGGAGTGTCAGTGGCGAGAAAAACCAGCAGGAATAAGAACGCTTACAGCATGATAATGTTTGACAGTATTTACGCGCAAGAGTTACTCAGCCAAGCGTTCTCGCCCAAGCATCCAACCCATTTATACGCCGTGCTTCACTTCTCGTGCCCGTTCAATAAGTGCGAGAAAAATGAAACATAACTTCGATTCCGCCTCAACATTGTGGATTTTTAGTGCCACATTGCCAACCCGTTATGAATTGTTGATTTAAACAAAGTTCAATAACTTTTGATCACGCCCGAGTGGGCCGGGGCCGTTTTTCGCAAGCGAAAGCAATTAAACTTTCTCCGACTTTGGCCCGCTCGGAGCCCGTTTGAAAGGGGATGTAAAAGAGTTTGGAGAAAGAACAAAAAAAAGAAGAAGAAAAAAAACTACCCCATATCGCGTCCCGCCTGGCGCTTATTACATTATTTAAACCAACCAACCCCGGGAGCCGAACTAATCCCCTGAATGGGGCGCGCGTATTGACAGGGCGAGAAAAAGCAAGCGCGCTCGCGCCCGAAAGGGGACATGTGTGTCCGCGGTTCCGGACCGGTTCGAGCCAATTGAACCACCCCGGTAAACGCTTTGACCTGAATATTGATCCTCCACCGCACCGCGTTTCGGTTTAATCTCGATGGAGAATTGTAAAATAACGATCGACCCGAGGGTTGCTCTTGTTTGTTGTTATTTTTTTTTTTTTTTTTACCAAGCTTTGTTTTGGCTCTCTGGGCTGGTATGGGCTGGGTTGGTTGTATTGCATACTTAAATTATTTAACCACATCGGATTTGTGCGGATATCCGATACGCGAACATCCTGGAATGGGGTTTTATTTCTCTCTCGCGCGCGCACTCGCTTCCCACCCGTTTCCCATCCACTATCTCTTTCCCTTTCCCGCACGCTGCATACGGACATGAGCATACGGGGAGGTTCGCGTGCAAGCTGGCGCTCCAATATCCTCGCTGTTGGCAGCGTGTCAAGGCAGGCAGTATTTCACTGCGCCTTTACGGGCGATTTGTGCAGTTTGTTTTGCTGCTGCTGCTGCTGCTGCTCGGGCTGGTTTGTCTTCGAGATGTATCGGTTGCGCGGTACCATCAGCAGGAGGAGGCAATCATTGATTCCAACAAACAGCCCACCTGCCCCTTGCACGATGCGGCTTATCATAATAGGCAACCATCTCGGCGGCGTTTTCGAGGCAGATAAGCATCAACGACCGCAACAAAACGACCTTCTTATTTTCTCCACGGGAGCGGCTGCCAAAATGAAAAGAAAGAAAGAAGGACAAAAACCTTGGCTTTCTCAGTGCAGCCGCACGCTGGTTTCGGGTACAGATTTCTGCGGCATCCTTGCATGGTGGCCTCCAAGGGACCCCGGGCCAACCGGATATCAGGTTAGGGGTGCCCTAGCCCAGAACGTCTGGCGCCAGTGGCCCTCACCGTCTCCTGTCACCTGTCTTCCGGTTGCCCCATCGATCCCATCCCCGGCGCCAGGGGTTTTTGTTTGTTTTGTTTTTTTTTTTCGTGTTGTGATTAATACAGTGCGAGCGTACGAGACGGTCGCGCACGGCTGACAAGTGTACTAAGCGAGTCCCCCGGTAACGCCCCGTAACGACCCGTAACGAGCCACGCTACCGTCAAATTGAATTTGCAGCTGTAAGCCGAAACGAACGCCGGTGAAGGATGTTTGCGTTCGCGATGCCACAGTGACGTTTATTTTTATTGCTACACACAAAAGCGCTTTCCACCACGGACGGCTTCGAGTGCTCGATATTAGATTCGAGAGCACGCTTCTAGCAATTCATTTCTGTTACGGGTTTTTTTCGGGTGCTTTCTTCGGCCCTGGGAGGCAGAAACAAAAGACGCGCGCTCCGGAAGAATTCGGACAGGCAACACGTCGGACGTTCGCACGTGTCGCAAACGCTCTGCAGCTGCGGTTTGGTGCGAGAGTCGTACGTGCACCGGGTGGCATAATGCTGGGCGCAACCCTGTAGCCGGTCGTGGATTCGCAATATATGTATATGTATATATATTAATATGAAAGCCATACGGGGAGAACACCGGCATCCGGCAGCTGCTTCCGCACGGGAAGGACACATGCAAGCGCGCAGAGAAGTGTAGATATTCGTCTCACCCTCCGCTCGTTGTTGTCATTTTGATGTGTGCCCCACATGTACGCGTGCGTGTGTGTGTGTGTGAGCGGGAGAGAGGGAGAGAGTGGGCATGGGAAAGTCCCATCCAGCCCTTTGATCATGGTTCCGTTCGGCGAACCGTTGTCTACCACTAATGGAAGGATAAAGGAAACGCAACAAAAGGGCCACCGGAATGAAGATGACGGGACCGAGAACTAGGCCAAGCTGGCCAAGCAGCGCTGGAATGGACGAGATGAGATGAGATTGTCGATTGCGTACCGACGGGAAGCGGTTTGATAAGGCAAACGGCTTCCCCGAAAAAAAAATCCCCTCGACCCGACCGATGGAAGAAAGAAGCCGATTTTAATGTGCCAAGCGTTCGGCAGCCGTTTTTCGCATCCAGCTTTTATCTTGCGCTGACAAAGTTTAATAATCAAACGGAAGAGCGACAGCGCGCGGGCGAGAGTGATGCGGGTGACAGTCGTTTCGCAGTGAAACGAAGGCTCGGTAGGCAGTCGGTACGTCATTAATTCTTCACCCCGACCGGCGCTGGGACGCGCGCTGGACGCTCGCAAACCTTTTCCCGAGCGGAGCTGGAATTGGAATTAGCGAAACTTTCCGGCTTTCGGGAGACGCTGGAATGACTTCACAAAAGTTGGCATGCTGGTTGCCGCGGTCCCGGATCGCGCACTAAACTTTCGCTCCGTGCCAAGCTCGGCTCTGCAACGCGCGGATTTTTTTATTATTATTATTTTTTTTTTTTTGCGCAATGTGGTGCCTCAGTTACATTCTCGAGAAATTAGCTCAACTATGCCAGTCGGCATACGTACCGGACGGATAAACATTCCACCGCGCGAGAATGCAACGGCAACTGCGATGCGATCCGAAACAAAAGAAGAAGAGAAAAAAGGCGAACCACCATTCGTCAAATCGAAACCAGCGCTAACGAAGCTCTATGACTACCGTGCAACAATAACAAAAAAATGTGACGAATTTAGCTCCAGGGTGGCTCACAAAGTTCTGGCAGCAAAACACTATCAGACCTCGCCGAGCGCACATCATCAGCATAATGTAATCAGAGGCAGTAATCCCCTCGCAGTGCTGCGGCTTTTGCGGGGTTCTACCCCGGTGATATCCCAACAACCAATGCACATTTTCGAGCTTTTTCTCGGGCTACATGTAGTTGTTGTTGCTGCGTTCATTATCTTCTGCTTTTACTGCTGCTCCGCATCAGTTGGAAGTTACTTGTTAATGCAAGCAGCACAAAAAATTAAATAAAAAAAAAACAAACAGAAAACAGGAGCAAGTGGGTTCAAAAAATTTCGTTAAGTGTGATCCCCGCCGGAGGCTTCGTTCAGTCACTCAAACTACTCAGTCGTCGACGACTAATTAGGCGGAGCGTGGCGAGCTCGCAAGCGTTTATTTTATTATTAATATTTCACTAATAGTAATTCGTACCAAACGTTAACATTAGTTTGTCACATCCATGGAAACATATTGCCAACACTGCCATTTTGAAGTGTCACACTTCAAGGGCCTGTCACTGCCCTCGCGATTCGCTAGTGATTTTTTTCTGTCAAACGACTCATGACAATAAAAAATATGTTTTCATCATCAGTTTTGATTTCAACAAAACATGAATTATCATCACTTTCGCATGGCATCCCGTTACATTCTTTATATAAAGAATTTTTGCTCATACCACGTATATCGGTGCGTTTGAACTAAAGAATTCCGTGTCTATTCAATGACATTCCATTCAAGTACAGAATATTTCATTTTAAACCGATTGTTTACGTTTTGATTGTATTATTAATAATTATAAAAAAATTATGGTTTATTCAAGGGAGTTCGAATTGACAGGAAAAATCCCTGGTAATAATCCAACTCTAATATTTTTTTTTATTTCGTCGTACGACAAAATCGATAGCGAATCGCTCGGCACCAGCCTTAGGTTTCTTTTTAATATATGTCAATTATTGAAATGTAAGCAACGCTTCAAAATAATGCGATTGAACGAAACTAAAATTGTAACTTTGACTAAATGTACTAAAAGAGCAAACATACGAAGTCGAGCCAAACTTACCAGGCAACATGGCGGCAATTCCTAGTAGTAGTGGTAGTAGCTGCCGTACGGACAGCATCACTACCGCGGTGGCAGTATTCGTTCCACTGCCGCCGGCACGGCACTTCACGGCAGTGGCGGTGGTAGTGATCGATGGCAGATCGACGACGACGCCGCTGCAGCACCGTAACGCGACGAGTAACGCCACCGTAACGGCCGTTACTAGCGTACCGAGCATGCACACCGCGTCACCGAGCGCGCTCGTATTGGTGTTACTCCTGCTGCTGCTGCTGCTGCTACTGCTGCTGCTGCTGCTACTACTGACAGCGCTGATCGAGGACAGTTTGACAGCGACGGTACGGGTGACGCTCGTTTCTGCGTGCGTTGTGTGATGGTGTACGGAGGTCGTCGCCAGCAGCAACAGCACCAACAGCGTCACTGCATGTATCACATCCATTCTGCGTCGTGGTGTTGGTGGTGGTGCCGTCGGTGAAGAAGCCGCTCGGGCTGGCTCGTTCCGCCTCTACGCGACTGCTGCGGGCCCGTGCCGTGCGTAGTGGAAGCGAAGAGTTAGCAGTTGTACGTTGTTGGGTTTTTGGTTTTTTTGTTTGCGTTGATGACGTTATATTATGATCAGTTTTAAACAGTTTTTGCAGAGGTTTGTTTGTTTTTTTTTAGTTTAATTATTGTTTGTTTGCGTTTGTTTTTAAGTTGTTGTTAGGAAACGAAACAAAAAGAAACAGGTGTCGTGAGTGCCGGGTGTAGGCCGGTGTTTAGTTTCAGTGCCCGAAAAGGATCGTTCGTGTGCGATGTAGACAGACGACAGCGAATAAGAACGGGAGAAAACAGAACAGCGTAAACGAGATAGTGTATATGTATGTGTGTGTGTGAGAGAGAGAGAGAGAGAAACACAGGCACGAAAACAAAAACACACACAAACACACACACAATCGAAACAAAACAGAGCAGTCGAAAAAGGGGACGATTTCGTACCGGTTTTCGGGATAGAGCCTCCCGGACAAGTGAGTTGCGTGAGTGGTGTTTCTAGTAAATGCCTTAGTATTGGGAATGAGGAAAAGGGAGGGCTAAGATGGACAAGAGAGTAAGAAAATAGGAGCAGTAACAAAAACCGTGCGCTAGTGTTGTTGTTGTTGGTGGTATTGTTTTTAGTAAGTGAACTAGTTATTTACTTCGGTTTTGTTTATATCTGTGCTGTTGTTTTCGCACGCCCGGATCGGCTCGGCGTTACGTTTGGGTAACGGTGCCTCCTAGCACCCGCGGTTTGTCTTTGTGTGTGGTTTTAACTGGTTTTTAATTTGCTCCTCGTATTGCTTTAGAGTTCATTGTTTATATCGCTCGCTTGTGGTTGTTTTTTTTTAAATATATATGAACAGTTTGTTTAATCTTTCGCCAGATTTAACTCATCCAGAACTGATCCGAAACCTCTCATGCCCACCCGTGCTGCGATTACATACCATTTCTTTGCATTCGAAACCACTCACACAAACAATCTCTCTGCCTCGTTCTCTCAAAAGACACATACATACACAACACATACAGACACACACACACTCTTCTCGAATTAGCTTGTGAAGCGTAGCAGCATGTCGATCGTGATTTGCTCGCTATGTGTGAGTGTTTTTGTGCTTTTTTCTCTCTCTCTCTCTCTCTTTTTCTCTTTCTCTGTATCCCTCTTTTAGGGAGGTGGGTCTTGCAGAAAAGATCAAATACACATTGACACACGTCCCCTCGTTCGTGTGATTAGCAGTGTGATCGAATGTCCGGCTTAAGTTGTGTGTTGCAGTGCAAATGTCAAAATGTGGCTCATTTACCGGGAGAAAGGGGACGTTTGCTGTCTCGCTCGCGCTTTCTTGTGCTCGCTTTTCAGTACGATGCGTTACGGCCGAAGCTGTCAGTGACTCGTCCGTAGCCTTGGAGCGCTGCCGTGATTAGCCTAGATCTAAGACACACGGCCATGTCTGGCGGGTGCCGGACCGCCCCGGTGACGGCTCGTCACTGTCACAACCCGAGTACAACAGCAGTAAAAAAGAAGAACAACCGTCTCACCAACCGCTCGCTGCTAGTAGCTCGTTAGCTCGGTTTCGGATGACGGCCACGCTTAGTAGCTTCACTTCAAAAAAACACAGCAGGCGGCAGTAGTAGCTCGGTCGGTAGTTTGTTAGTATGCCGCTAGGACGTGTGTTGGTCGTGTGCGTGGTGGTGCGTGTGTATGGAGGTGGCGGTGGAGAAGGAATCCGTATGTGAGTGCAGCAAGCAGTGCTTCTGACGGAGGCCTTTACTCTTGTTCGACTTGTAACGATGCTGGTTGTGGATGTTTGCTGCTGTTACTGCTGTTCTATCATGTTTCGATGTCTTCCCTTTCGCACTTGCAACACAACGCTCGTATGTTGTCTGTTGTCTGTTATTGGCTGACGTTGTGTGGTGGTTTGGTAGTATGTTGTGTTTTTTTCTTCTTCTACTGGCCGAGATCGCCTTTTGTTTGCGTTTGTTCTCCTTTTGTGGCTGCCACAAGCCGTTTCTTCCTATTTCTTCGCCTCCCTCTCCTCCTCCACCTGCTGAAGAGTGTTTTCAAACCCTGTGGTGGACTGTGTGGTCAAAACGGTCTTGCACGGTCATGTAGTCGGGTTTCTTTGCTTCCTGGGTGTGGTTTTTTTGGGTTTTGTTTTTGTTTTGTTTTTTTTTGTTGTTTTTAATAAACGTTTAGGGATGGTTTGTTTATTGCTCTTGCAGCTTTAATGTATTAGGGGTATTTAAACGGGGTTAGTTTGACTGGTTTAGTGACTAGTAGTGAATTCACTTTACTTCCTTTGCGGCCCAGGCTCCGGTGCGGACCGCGTTACCGCAGCTAGCAGCAACGTACGTAGCTCCCATCGCTTTCCGCCTTTGTCGTTTGCCGGGTTTTCCGATACGAGGGGAGAGAAAGCTCCCCTGCAGACAAATAATAAAATGAGAGAAAAAAAGAAACACAACACACGCTTCGAATCAGCACACTTGCAAACGTTCGCCGGTGAATGGAGTTGGATTGGGAAACCCGTGAACGAAACAACAACAACAACAACAAAATCCCGCCCGAGTGCACACACACGCACAAACAACAACGCCACAAGGATCACGCGGCGACACTCGGAAATTAAACGCGCGCGCTTCGCTCGCGCTCACGACGCAGCAGCCTCAAACACTGTCACCAAAACCACAGATCGCCAGCGTACGTTGCGTACTTTGCTTTTAACTCTTTTTTTTCTGCACCACCGCCTCGTTTCGCGTTGTTCTACCTCTGCGTTGGTTTGGTTTGTTTTTTATTTATTTATTTTGTAGCCTCTACCAACGTTTGCCTCCGACCGACGGGGTAAAACACGTTTTCGATGCCTTAAGGCGAGATGGTAATGGTGGGTGGTAGGTGGCGGCGGGTTACTACTAGCAAAACTTAAACACCGTCTCTCTGTGTGAGGGGAGTGAGGGAGCGTGAGGGAGAGAGGGAAGGAAATATGGAAAGCAAAGGAACAACGTGCCAATAACAATCGTAAAACAGTAGGCAAATGTAACAATATTTACGCCCAACACGTATGCAACCAAGCGCTTTCGTGTACTGCGGTTTGCCTACATGTTTGGCGCAGATTGTGCTCCCGAAAGTACGTACGACGCTTCGCTCGATTGGACTTCCAATCAAACAGAACAATCACAGCAGCTACTTTAAAGCTATCATTGGCGCACAGTTACGCCCAAAAGTTATGCAAAGCGCAGTACAGAGGCAATCGATTAACGCTTTTTTATTAGATGGGACAAGGATATGTGACGGAGGGTGGGCAAACAGGAAGCGAAGCGCTCGTTAGAAGTGTTTCACATCTCAGTTCGATTCCCTGTCAGATCGCTCTGAACGCGTGCTGCGTCAGGCGAATGTAGCACGTTCACCACACTACGCACACGCACGCAAGATCGCCGATCCGGTTGATTGTGCGGGTCCCCCGGTGGGATCGCTCCGCCCTGTGGGGTACGCTGTTGATTGTTGCGGTGTCCTTAGTCCACTCCAAACATCAAGCCGCACGCTTTCGGTGTGCAGTCCAATTTGTCGCAGCGCACGATCCAAAGAACAACCTTCTTTTTGCCCTTCTCCTTCACCTTCTTACACACGTGTGTGCTTGTGTGTGTGTGTGTGTGTGCGAGTGTGCGTCGGATCCAGCCCAGTGTGCGATTCCAAACCGATTTCGATTTCCCAAACGCTGTGCGGCCGACGGAAGAAATGAGGCCACTGGTCCATCGGTGTACGTATCAATATTAAACTCGTGCATGGGTCGCCTCGGTACACGAAAAATTAATTAGTTTTGTCAAGGACTTTCTCTCCCTCTCTCTCTCTCTCACTCTCTCTCTCTCTTTCTCTTTCGCTTCCTCGCTTTTTCGTATGATTCTCGAGTTTCGTGTTCGTTCGCTCGAGATACATTTTTAATCGCGAATCGATGGATCATCATCACACGTACACACATACATGCACACAGACACGTGTGGATATAAAAGCACTGACACACACACACACACACACACACACACTCACACATACAAAGTTTAGTCGCACGTGCTTTGACCGATGCAGTGGTTAATTGCAGTGGAAAAAAGGGGTCGGTGCAATAACCCCCTTGGCAGGGGGCCTCTTTCGTAGTGAGCGCCCGCAAGGTAGGCAACGCGTACGACACCGACACGACACGGGCTGAATGGTTTATCGTGGTTTTAAATCACTAAAACACGCGCGCGACCGACTGGGAGAACTGATTGGTGCAGCAGCAGCAGCAGCAGCGAAAGCATCCAAGACGCCACCAAACACACACTGGAACTGGAACAACGTTTCTAGCACTGGCGGTTATTGGACTTTTGGCAAGCGTATTTTTTGTTTGGACTTCTTAACGTTATGTTTTGCTTTTTCGGGTTGCGGTTGATTGTGAAGCGCGCTCGTGGTTGCCACCGGGTGGAAAGGAAATGCGGGAAGGTTTTTTTCCGTGTGTTTTTGGTGGGAAATCAGGGGGTTTGGGTAGCACGTGCAGTACGCATTTGGCTCCACTGCTTCACTCGGTGTACTTCCGTGTCCGATTTGTTTATGTGTGTTTGTGTGCTGTATGTGTGTGGTAGTGCGAATAGTGACTGTACCCGGGGGCAGTCGTCGGCTTCCAGCGGTCCAGCTGATAAAAAACCCGTTCAGTAGGATCGAGCCGCTACGCTTAACTAACAGCCAACGACGGACTCGCATCGCACCGAACCCCGAGCGAACGTTGCATCGACGTGCGTCGAACAGCGGGCGATAGAGCGAGGGAGGGTGGGCAGGGTGAATGCTTCACTCGTGAATGTCGGTCACCGAACCGGCAGGATAGTCACTGCACTGCAAAGAAACAACACAGCGGCTAGAAACAAAGCACTGCCAGGGTGGGCTGGAGCGGGAAAGAGAGGGGAAGAGCGTAGTTGGGAAAGGGATGGAAAACCCGAACCCTAGCCGAGTGCCGAATGTGTCAGAGTGAACCGCGGCGTGAGATTGCGCACTGGTGGTGCGCGCGTCCGTAACACCACGCGTAACGCTCACTGCGCGTAACGCTACGACGTCATGACGCGGTGGCAAAAGAGAAACAACAAAACAAAAAATGGTAAAAACATGAATGGCACCAAGCAAAAGGATGCGTTTGCGTTTGCGAGAAAGCCTTCGGGTGCCAAAATGGGGAAAGAGAGAGCGAGAGAGAGAAAGTGTGTGTGTGTGTGTGTGCGTATGTGTGTGTGTGTGTGTGTGTGGGGGGGGGGGGAAAGTTGTGCGGGGAAGCTTTTTGCAAAATGGCGCAAAAATGATGACGTGTCACACGAATTGCGAAAGAGAGAGATAGACCGTTCTGTGCCAGAGCGAGAAAGGAAAGCCTGAAAGGAAGCGAACGGGAGCGGTTGCTTTCGAACGTGGAAAGATTATTTTCCAGCCTACGCAAGGCGCAAGCATTATGTAATGCAGCAGTCTCGCAAAGCGGAAACGGGCGCACACACACCACCGCACACGTGCTAGCGCCGAGTGCACACACGGCGTAACGTGCCGGACGGGAAATGGGCACTCGTCAAGCCACGGATGGCGGTGGCTGTAAATATCCTGCTTGCCCGAGGACAGATCAGTACAATTTCAAGAGATTCAAGAGATATTCGGACACGAGGGAAAAAAAACACTCACACATAAATACGGAGATAAATACCAGCCGAAGCGACGCATACCGAAAACCGAAAAACCGCAATGTACCACGTGAGACGAAAGTAGCCACGCACTCCTCCCCCCGCCCGCGCCTTCCCGTTTCGGTGGCTGAGAGTGTGCACGGATGAATCGGGCCCGAAGCGAACAGGATGAACACACGAAGCCGGCGATGCACTTCCCGCATGCACCTTATTATTGAGAGCTTTTTGCTGCTGCAGGCCATCCGAGTCACCGATGCGTTTGCCGTGGGAGATATATTGCTTTCCTCACTCTATTACATTTTGTTTGTTTTTTTTTGTTTTAGATTTGTTTTTATTTTATTTGGCCACCAGGCCTTTCCATCCACCGCATCGATCACTGGACGTGCTTTGTCGAGCTCCAGGCGTCTTCAACCGTTCCATCGGTCACCGGGCGTCTCCATCAACTCCAACGGCCACCAGGCGTCTCCATTTGCTCCATCGACCACCAGGCGTCTCCATTTGCTTCATCGAGCACTAGGCGTCACCACCAGAATAATGTGTATCAAGCAAGCTAAAAAAACGCTCCACAAACACGCGAAAACTCGCATCCAATCCGCACTTGACCAGTGCAAAGTCTTGAAACGCACTTGAAACGAAACACATGGTAGATTTTTTTGACCGCGTTTTTATATTTTGTTTTTTTTTGGGCCGGCATTCGAGCCGAATGAGTTTCGAAAGAAATATTTTTCCCCCGAAACACACGCTTTGGAGCATAGTTTAGAGCGTCTTGTGTATTAAAGCATTCCAATCCGCAATGCTCGTTGTGCAAACCTTTTCGTAAACAGCCTCGAGCGTGTTGGTTTCGTTTTATTGCGTGATTCGCTTTTTAATTTTGTTGGCTTTTTGTTTCTAGAAACATTTTTGTATCCATGTGCTCCGTGTGCTTCCATCGTGTGTTTAATTTTTTGCATTATATTGCAATGCAATTGGCGTTACTGTTACGACTGAGTGGTTTCCTGGTTGCTCGAATTCAATCGAGTTTAAATAATAAGACAATAGGCGAAAGCGGAGATTCGGCCACTTCGCTTCGCCAACTTTCTTCCGCACCGATGATTTTGGCCGAGAGTGGATACTGCGCGAATGCAACAATAGCAGTACCGAACAGCTGCCGGAACGTCTTAAAATACTGTAAAAAGAAAAAAAAAGCTGCGCCATCGAAACACATGCAGCTGTAAAATAAAATAGCGAAACAAAAAGAGAAAAAAACGAACACGAAAAAAAACAACTCGAAGCTAAACAAACGATGGCTCAAATGCGCTCACGTAATGCACAAAACATATTTTCTCATTTTTGCCGCAATGGAGCCGGCAAGCAAAAGCGAAAACGGAAGCAGGCGGAACGGGACTAAGAAAGGTAAAGTTGGTTGCAAAAATGCCCAAGCATTCGGAACGAAAAAAGAAAAAAAAACACAAAACGAAACCCCCACCGCTGGAAGAGCAAAAATGCCATGCACTGATTCCCAAGGTGTGCTCGGGGGGGATGGATGGGCTTGGGCGCTGGCCGAAGCGTTTCCAAAAAAGTGAAAGAAAAAACCGTTTCTCGAGAATGTGCACTGGCCTTCGGGTTCGATGCGGGTGTGTAAGGTATTCCCCTGACGAGAGTTTTCTAAAAGATCCTGGGCACGACGCCAATTACTGACACTGCAGCAGCAGCAGAAGCAGCAGCAGCAGTGGCGGCAGCTATGAAGTGGCAAAATCTTCTATTCCCAACCGAACTCGGACCGAGCGCTCGGCACCGGTGCCACAAGACGGACATGAAAAGCACTCCACTCGACCGCTAGTTCGGCCGCATGTTTGTAATGGATTGTGCGGGATTTTGGTGATTGCCTGTAAATGCTGAAGTGTGGTGGAGCAGCTTGATGGATGCTTTCGGATCGTGCGGTTCAAGAGGAATCTTGGAGGGGAAAAAATCTGCGTTACAAATAAAAACAAAATGAAATAAAGCAAGCGTATGAAATCAAATACCCCGTTTGGAAACTCTTCAGATGTGCCTAGTTTCAGGCTGATCATAACATAACGCCCGATTCGTATGCAAAGTGCACTGCACACTCTCCACAAACGTTTTTCTCATGCTACATTTTTCTTTATTTTATTTTATTTTAATATTTTTTGTAATTCCAAATAACATAAAACAAAAATAAAGTAAAATAAGTGAAAATGTATCGACTCAAATAGTACGCCCACAACGATTGGTGTATTCGTACAAACGCAGATTGCATGGCTTTAGGCTGTTCGGAGCTCAGCGCCCGTAAAGTATGCCACGTGCAAAGCATAGCTTTTTGTTAAAAAAATTCTTAGGTGTTTTCCATCCAATTTGAAGTAATATTCATCCATTTTTTGTAATATTTTGCCTCTAGTGACAGTGAATTCAAATTTGCAACAAAATAAAATACAATAAATATAAATGAAATAAATAAAAATAAATGACTGCGAATATCGCGCCAATGTTATTGACAAATGGCAACAATAAAAAATCGTCTACTCGGTCATAAAAAGCACCACCCACCACCACCAGCATCGGGCCTGATTGACGAAACGTTAAACGATAGAGCAAAGCACACATACACACATCAATCGCGCTGTACGAGATCGCCTTAAATCAGGGCTGTCCCAGCTGTGCATGCCGCTCGGGTCGGGAGGACCGGAGCCGTTTATTCAAAGCTGTCGAAGCATCAGCAGCAGCAGCAGCAGCAGTAAGCAAACACGATCGCGCCGCAGAGCGAACAGCCGCGCTAACGAACACCCGGCATTCCGGTTCAGCGACGTTGAGGCGAGGCTGCAGTGGCCCGCTGTGTACGTACTGCACTGATTAAGCAAACGGAGGTTGAAATGTGAAGTTCAGGGTGCCCGAACCGAATTAAGAATAAGCTGAACAAATATTGTTTCGGCGCGCGTACGGCGTGCCAGCTTTGGCAAACTATTGTTTCCGATAATCTTTCCCGAGGGGTGGGAGCGAAACGTGAGGGCCGACCACCCCATCCTTCCGGTGTCCATCGATCAAACGTGCGCCTGCACGAAGCCGGGCCTGCAAACATCTGCAATTGCTGCAGTTGCATCTGTCCTGCCGACTGCCAAGTGAGATTTTGTGAATTGTTTCGAATTTTCCGGAGGATACATTCGGTTTGGAGAGTTGTTTTTTTTTGTTGTCTCCCTCGTGTGCCTCGTGCTCCCGACACCTCCAACAACCCCCCAGCCTTGGGCACCCTAATGAGCTGCTGCGAGTGTGTGCAATTTAATCGCTTCAACACCTCCGAACCTGCTGGAACAAACCAGAAACTGAAACGTGTGAGCGAGACCTCAAACGAAGCGAACCAAAAGAAGCAGGCATTAAATCATCATCTTTCCCGTCCATGCCCGATGGGAACGCTCTGCTAGGATCTCGTATGGGGGTGGTGGCTGGCACGGGGAGGCATGGTGTCTCGCTGGTGGTAAGATTTTGGCAAGCGAGCGAGCACAGCGCAAAGCGCATTTCCGCACGATTATTAGTCCTTGATAACCTTGCCGTATGTTAATTACGGTGGCCCTCTTTTCCGAGCCTCGTCCGGGTGGGAGGTGGTGGAATTCGGGCCAGCGCATGAGGGCGCAAGCAGGAAGGGGGTGGGAAGGAAGTTTGCCAACGAATTAAATTCTTCAACACGTATAAATATTCGTATCGAGCAGCACCGGCACGTTCAATCGAGACAAAATGCGGGATTCGGAAGCTGGGATTCTTCTTCATCCTCGCATTAGAGGCGATAGGAACGAAAAATAAAAAAATAAAACCCACACAACTGGGTGTGTGAAAGAAACACAACACTGTACAGTCGGAGCGTGCCACTAGATTATGCATTGTTTAATTAAAATTGCCCCCTGACAGTTGCCTCGAGGGTGTGTGCATAGTGATGTTCTCGCAATATTTGCTTTTCCAAAAATACATACACACACACACAAACGTATGTCTGTGGCGTTGTGTATGCACTTATGGTTGGGCATACAAATGGTATTCCAACCTTTGCCAACCGATTCGAAGCCTCGGATAGGATTCATTCCGGGGTTGGCGGGTGAATTGAAACGCGTCTATGTTTGTTGTTGTTATGTGAGTTTTTTTTTTTTTTTGGAACTCTCAAAACATCATTAATGCAAACCATCCAACATGTCTGCCAGCAGGTCGCGATTGAAATCGGTGCGATTTCAATGCCCCATAATGCAATTCGGAGCGTAACGCTACCCGTAACGCTTCCCAGGAAGCCCGTGAACGCCCGCCAGTGAACGTAGATCGCGCCTTGTCCCCGACCACATGGTCACGTTTATTTTATCTATTTATTTATTTATTTTGTTTGAGTCCGTCGGCAACCGGTTCTACACCCGAACCCGCGTATGCACTGCAGATTGTTCATCGCGCGCACGGCGCAGAAATGAATGGGTCTGTGTTCACGTGCGTTCATGCGCGACCGACCGGAGCCCGAAGCGAGCACGAGAGCGCAAACCACGGCACCGAAACAGTGCCGAACGGAACGCGGCGCCGTGCAGTGGCAGTCGCTGCTGGTTTATTCATTGTGTGCCTGTTTGCGATATGCGCCACCGGTCAGGTGCAGGGATTGCATATTTGGCATGGCACGCAAAATGGGACCAATCACGATCACGGCGTGGCAGTTATGCTGTACGGCGAATTGCATACCTAGCGGGCGGTTTCGCACTTTTTTTTGCGAATATTTCGAGATTAAAACCTTTTCGTACGGCAGGTGGCCTACCTTTCAGGCGGTTTCGCTCCAAAGTATATGCAATCGACATTTTGGCATCGTAATTTCTAGCTGTACTAAAATAGAGCGGTTCCAAAAGGTTTCATAATAGTTTTTGAAGTTGTTATTTTATACTTTTTATTTCAAAAGTATTTACGCCTGTGACGAATGCAAGTTGTGTCGTTTATTTAAACACTATGAATATTGAGCGGTTCTTTATTTCAACACTATGAATAATGCGCACTATGAACACTTTTTAACGGGTTTTGATGTATATGAAACAAATAAGGGAAAATATGCCCAGAACAGGGTTTCCTTTGAATTAAGTTGAGTTTTTGAGATAGATAAAAGTTTTTTTTTAATCGAAAAAAGTAATACATTTTTGTAAATAACTTTAAAAGTTTCAGATGAAGTTAAGAACTTTGTTTGGTGATATACTTACACATCACAGATGATAACGTGAACGCTTTAGAATTTTGAATCGTAATTTATGCATTTGACTGGCTGGCTGATAGAAAACAACGAAAGGGTAATTAATTGTGACTAACAACTTTATATCTCGTTTAATCGACTACAAATTTGACTTGATTTTAAAATGACACACACACACACAATTTTCACGAGCGTTGCTTTTATTACACGCTACGCACTACTAACACAACAATTTGTTTATAAAAGAACTGTCAAAAACACTACCGATCCGGCAATCGGTCTTCACTCAAACGTCGGTGCAGATCGTATGTCCCACCCTCGTTGCCCTACTTTCGCTCACGAAAGGTAAAGATAGTGTCCATCAGGAAGATCACCCCGTTGATGACCGCAATCGAGCCCTTGGTGATGGCGAGATCGCGCGTCCGGGTGCGGAACGCATGCTCCCACGCCTCGATGATGAACACGCCGGACGTGAGGAAGCACCCGCAGCCGAGCAGACTGTAGAAGATGCTCAGCCGGCGGTGCAGGTGAGCCTTCATCAGGTAGCCCGCCATCGTCGTCAGCAGGATGACGATGAAGCCACAGAACGTGCCGGTCGCGAGAAACCCCGTCACGAGGTCGCCGTCGTCGAAGCTGTAGTAGTGGAGCGTGGTGCAGGTGACGGCCAGCGACTGCCCGGTGGAAGAGAGGGAAGGGATTATTTGTAACAACGATTTCCTTTGTTGATTGAGGCGGATGGTTTTCGGGTCTGTTTTTTGTTTGTTTCGGATGCTCTGCCACACTACGGTCGGGCGTCGGATCGGTTACGTAATCACGGTACGCTCACGAACGATGTACGCACCAGCTCAAGAAACTTGATGATCGATAGCGGTGGACGGTAGTCTCGCGTGGTGCCGTGGGCTCCACCACCGCCCGCTGCGTAGGCGTTCTGGTGCAGCCTCGGTGGAGGTACGATTGCATTTTCCGCCATTTTCACTGGATCGCACAACAACGCACAAGCGACTGCACTCGCGTGTACTGCTTGCTTCCGGACGTCCGCACGAACTAACACAAAAGACAGACCAACTCTTGCGGATCAATCGAATGCCACTAGCCAGCCGCTCAACGATGCGCGCGCGCGCGCACGAACACGCCTGGAGTCCTGGAGACCAGGCGCCATGATGAAACCGACCGAGTTGCCATGTGGCAGGCTGAAGTGTTGCGGTCAGCATTTCGGCAACCACGGTTACGAGACCGTCCATTCTCAAGTGGCTGTCTCGTGTCTCGTGCAACACGTTTTCACGTTCTAGTGCCAGACCGGAGGGAAACAGACAAGCGAGCGACATAATCTCCGGTTTTGAAATCGTTATGCAACGGACGCTACGATGGGGAGATGGAGATAAAAAATATTTTTTTTAAATTCTCTATTCCAAGCATATTAATCACGTGAGTAATCGACGTTCTTCACGCCACCGACATGATGAGAAACGTTTTAATTAAATTCAGCGTAGGAAATATATCGAAATTGTGGTATGGATGCCTTGCTAGCATAAAAATCAAACTATAAATCTTTCAATTATCAAGGGTTCTCTGGCTCCACTTCCATTCTGCTTACGATTGGTATGGATTAATGTCTAATAGTTTCAAGCTCCCGGATTCAGCTTGTCTCGGCCGTTCTCGGGAAGATACAAGGTTAACGACTCAATCTGAACCTACCACATCTAAATCTCCTCTGCCCATGTGGATGCTCTAGACGAACTGTACAGATTGGGTCGTCCAGTGTCTTTCTGCTGAAATGACAAACCCGCCAGAGTCGGGTGAGTCAAATGCTAATTTGTTAGGTCACTATCCAGGGCTTCTTCACCGGGATTTTATACAGTACGTACAGGTATATCTCAATTTTTTGCATCCATTCCCTATAACATCTGGAATTAATACGAGAGATCCATGCTGTGCCAAACAAAAATAAATTCGAAACATAGCAAACAAATTGTGAAACCTGTTCACACACTTCGGGAAAAGCGTTTTCAAATTGAGACGTAACAATATAATAAATTGTATACCAAGCATTTTATAGCTACTGGAAATACTGAAACACTTTCAATTTATTTTTTCTTGACTGCGTGGTTCATATTGGGACATTTTTATACTTTTATATTGTATATTAGAAACGGCATAGACGCTGTGGCAGCAGTGGGTTCTGGTCATTTCTGTCCAATAGCGATTACACCTCGATTGAATACATTTTTATTTTAAATTGCGAAATGTTTGTTTCAATAAAAAGAAGCTTAACCTTGAACTATAGAATAAGCAGGATTTTTTAAAGTTTTATGGGACTACCCAGGCTCGAATAATTTTCGTGTAATTGTTTCGGTACACCATTTTCGCATCACTAATGCAATCGTTAATGTTGTGGTATAAATAACAAAGCACTTATTTCATCACACAAACGCAACGAATGTGGGTTCAGAAGAAGTAATTTATTAAGAACCCGTTCCCATCTCCCGCTTACAAAACATGAGACACCACGCGCAGCACCCTCTAGGCGGCATGTGGTAGCTTTTCAAGCCTCTGTCACAGCTTTGAGAGCTTTCTGAAACTTCCCAACAGATGGCGCTCGCATGGATTGGCGCTGCGATACCGGTGAGGGAACCTGTTGTCGCGTGTCGCGTTAGTTCTTGGAATGCTCCGTGATGCTGCCCATCGGTGATGAGCTCATGAGACCCGGTTACCCACTCATCCTCTCGCACGCTAAACACGCATTTGTCGCGGCAAACTTATTAATGGCCGGAATAAAATTAGTATGGCCGAGGTAGCAGGTACGCGGTAAATCTATCCCATCACGCGGGACAACGACGGGCCGTCTTGAATTGCGCCGCGAATTGGGCGTAAAAAGACGCATATAAAGATGTGTAAAATTCGCTACCGGGAGGGCGACACGACCCGATGCCGATGACATCATCCTCACCTCGTACACCGCTACTGCACAGACACACAAACACACACACATGCACACACGCACACGCGCTCACTCAACCATCGCACCAACTCCGGGTACAACCCGGGCCAGCCAACAAAGCCAGACCCTAACCGCCAGACGTAAGCGCGACGTTCAGCAAGCAAGTTCGGTCCAGTCGGTCTTTCCGCGGTTCAATCCTCCGAGTGGTGTTGTTGCGTGCCGTTTGTTCTCTGTTTGCTTCGCTAGAGTGCGTTCGGCCGGGAGTTTACCGAAAGAAGCGTGCGAGATTCACCGCTCAACCCAAACGACCTTCATCTCAAACCGAGCAGCAGCAGAAATGGCCGTCAGTCGATTGTCGATCGTGAAGTTTTTGGAGCTGGTAAGTGGAACGCAGCTCTTGAAGGGTAGCCCAGGAAAGGGAAGTTTTGAGACGTTGGAACGGGCGAAACGTCTCTCGGTGCTGGTGGAAACCTAGTTTTGGGCACATATTTTGGCTAACTTAACCTCGAACCTCGAAGTTCGAACAAGTTCGTGAAGAAAGTCCGATCCGAGATAAGGATCTAGTGTCGGTGCAGTTTCACGAGATGAAGTTCCTCCTAGCAGAAGTATTTTGAGAAATTCAAAAATAAAAACATCTCACACTCAAAACAAGCTGCGCAGTAGAGCGCACCCCAAAACCAGCTACCAGTTTGAAACGTGCAGCAATCGCGTGCTCTGGATCGTAAACATTAGCGTAGCAAAATGTGCGACTATTATTCCAAGCTGCACCCGTTGTTTATCGTACTGGCTCTCCAGCCCCCAGAAGGCACTGTTTACACCAGATCGGGTTACGATTTCCCTTCCCGATGACGCTGAAAAAAAGCACTAGAAAAGTAATTAACCACAAAACGCCCCACACACCAATGATTGACGGGCGCGGGCATTAGAAGACAAACCACGTTATTTTAATTATGCCTCGGCCCAAACCGAACGCCTAAAATCCGCCAGATGACATCACCGGCGCGTTGCTCAGCTAGCCCCGGCCGTAAACGTTGCTCCGCACAGGATGTGCCTCCATCCACGGGCGTCGCGAGCGAGCTGCGAATGACTAATAAGTAGCGGCCGGAAAGCGCGATTGATAAATATTGAAGCGCGCCAAACAAACAAACGCCCCGAAGGGTTTTGTTCTATTCGTGGCGCGCTTCGTCACCGAACGCACCGATCAGCTCAACGCGTTAGAGCGCGTGTTGTTTTGCTACGCCTCAGAAGCGCGCGCATTATGCACGTGCTGACAGCAAACCAGTCCAACTTGACCCAGTTCAGGGCGGACGGTGCGTTCGTGCGACGAACGACGAACACGTGTGTGATGATGCGATCCGTACCTAGCCGTGGGCAAGCCAGGGTTGCTAATTCCTGACATTCCTCACCCTTCTGAAGCATGCAACCTAGACCTCACACTCTTTTGTGCCAAATCGAGTGATCACTCGATAGTTAGTTTTAGCATTTTCGATAGTTTTTTAGGTTCCCAAAGCGATATCTTCCCAACGAGAATTTTAGCTTCAATCGTCTTCAAAGTCTGACTA
The DNA here is from genome assembly GCA_000473445.2 of Anopheles farauti. Lineage (NCBI taxonomy): Eukaryota > Metazoa > Arthropoda > Insecta > Diptera > Culicidae > Anopheles > Anopheles farauti. Next base: position 1,709,449 of record KI915056.1, on the reverse strand, counting down.
GTTTAGTTTGTTAACAGCCTCTCTCTAATAGCAAAAGACGGTCATTTCGAGGTAATGCTTTGATTTGATTAGATTTTTTTTATTGACGGCCTGGCCGTATTAACCCCTTTTGGGAATGTTTATTGTACGGTATATTTTCTTGGTTTGAACGGTTTAATATTCCAGATTTTGGTTTGTGGTTATTGTTACTATTGTCTATATGGAGATGCTATTTTTTTATGAAGCTGTGAACAATTTTTAAACACTGTGTATCAGCTTGAGCTGGCAGATTACGAACTGGGACAAGTGGGTTCTTATTCAGGGACGTTACGGATAAGAAGAGTTGAGGCCAAGTGTCTTCGTAAGTCATTTCGAGGTAGTTATACAAAAAAATCTGGGAAACTAACAGAGAGAAAATATGAACTTAAAACGAGTTTCCCTTCACTTCACAACGCTCAATTTTTCCCCGTTTTTTGTGTTTTTCCCACCCCACCATTTAACATGTGCACGACTATAAATAACCATTACTACTTTTTCTGAAGCGAGAGTTTTGGAATGTTTTCATGATCATAAAATATCGTTGCAGTTATGTTTTCAAGTAAATTATATTCACATGTGTTTAGATGTAAAATGTTTATTTTTATTTTGCTTACATTATTTGATTCCTTTTATTTGGTGTAAACGACCATTCGGCTTGTTGATTTTTTCGCGAAAACGAGACAAATTATTTGTTGTGCTAATGACTGACTAATCGGCGCCTTAATGGATCGAAGCACTAAAACTGCTCCGCCGAGAGCGTTTATGCCATTGCGATACTGTAAGATTACTCCGTAACTGCTAGTCTTAAGAGGGAAGAACGAAAGATCACACTTCGGTCGCGCAAAATGACCAAAAATAGAAGAAAAAATTATGTTTGGGATTAAAAAATCACCAAAATCAGATATTCAAATTTAAAAAATAAAATAATGTTTGATATTAGAAGTATTGCTACAATTACTTGTTAAGCCCAAAAAAACGTTTTTTTTTCATTTTTGCTATTTTAAATAATTGCTTCGCAGTGGGCAAACATTCCATATTTATGAGGTGTGCGTTCACAAACAAAACTTTATGAAATATTTAACTAAAACTGCACTTTAAAACTCTATAAGAATTTATTACACAGTTGAAATATCGATAAACGATCGAGGTGCACGATTTTTGTGAGCGTTTGAACTCCAACAGAGAAAAAAAACTCAACAATGACCGAACAATCGAGGCTCAGCGCTGCAAATAGGCCATTTTATACCTCATTTAAATCTCATCTTGTCTGACATGGGAGCTCTTTTGTGAGCTATTTGCTATTTGCCCCGCGCGAAGGTCACGGCATGTGACATTCGCGGTATCGCGGTTGATAACGGTATGCACTCAAACTTCACGTTCTCCGTCCTCCCGCCCACAGGCGCTGACCATCGCTTGCGTCGTGCTGCACTACAAAAGTCTCCGCGAGAGCGATGAGATCACCCGGCTGCTGACGGCCGGTACATTCGTTGGCTACAGCGTCATCCTGATCGCGCTGTTCGCCGGTTACCTGCTGAGCAATCCGATCAACAAGAAGCTCGACCTGTTCTTCAGCCTCATCGGGTGCGCCATGTTCATCGCGTCCGGCGTGCTGATCCTGAAGGAGTGGGAAGGCGCGTTCAATAGCGACATGAAGAAGCTCGCGATCACGAAGGGGTCGCTCGCCCTCACCAACGGCGTGCTGTTCTTCTTCGATGCTATCTTCACACTGCGCGATTAGGCAGACGGTTATTCCTCCTAACCTCCAACGAACAGCTAAGCGCTATGATATTTGTCGTAATCTCGTTTTTTTTTTATTGCATATAACTACTATTATACGAAAACATCTCATTAACACTAGTGCTTATAAGGGACATTTTTAATTGTTTTGTTTATTTTTATTGCGAACTCCTGCGCATACTCTAGCGGTCGGAATATAACAGTGTGAAAATCAAATTCCAAACTTTCCCGGCAGGAGGCGCTGTCGTCAGAAAGCTTCAAATCGGCTACGTAAGTTAGCGCTTTGCCATCTCCGGAACAAAACAAACAGGTTCGATAGCGTACTCTCGCAGACCTCTGCTGTCTGACAGACTTGTCAAACGAAGCATCGAAGGAAAACTTACGTTTATTAGATTTTTGTTGTTGAATTTTAATATTTTCACTCAACATAATATATATTTCTCTTAATTACAACAATTTCACTAGCGTAAGCAAAACTGTTACGAAAAAATACTATCAAGAAATGAATCTCACATAACCGCCCAAAACCTAGCTGGTTTGTTTGTGTCTGATCGTATTCGATGGATTGCAGAGCACTGCCTAAGAAAGCATTGTTCAAGTCCAGATAAACTTCCTTCATGGAAAAGATCAGCCACCCGACTAGCGCCCTCTGCCGGACGTACAATACTCACACCCGCACACGCTCATTCAGCTGTCTCTTTTACTTTCTGATACCACACCGTTCATGAGTAAGACTTCGAGTCGACTTCGATACTGTCATACTACGTCCCATCTACAATCTACCCATCTTGTGTTGTTTTTTATATATTATATATTTACGAATAAATTTATGTAATAAAAACCAATCGTTTTTATGAGTGAAAATGACGAAAGAACTTTAACTTGATCCGGAGGGAAGATGTGCGCGATGCACACCTTTCGGGCGTTGCGCTTATTTGAACCTGTTCGAAGGAAAAAAATAGGGTTGAAACTATATCCTACTTGGTAGGAGTTTTCTACATCGTTTAACATCCCAAAGGTTGGTCAGCATCCAACCGGAAGGTCTCTCTCTCTCTCTCTCTCTCTCTCTCTCTCTCTCTCTCTCTCTCCCTCTTCTAAACTCTCTCTTTCTTTCTCTCTCATATAAAATTCTCATTCGGCGACACACCCTGGAGCAACCGAAACAGGTTCGGGTTACTCGAAACCAGTTCCGATAGCCGAACAGTCTGCCAGCGCCCTGACAGGACACCGATTTTTCGTGACGGGCGAACGGCGAGCGAGGCGCATGCGTGTCGGACCCGCGTGCGGTTGTGTAGGTGTGTTGTCCTTTGCAATTTATACGTGGTGTATGCGCATGCAACACTCCAGATTTACTCCCTGCTAGTACGAGACGTCCGCTTGCTGACTTCTCAACCCAACACACACACACGCGTATATAATGGAATTGCTGAATATGGGCTCCTCCAAAGCAGCACCTGGAGCTGTATTGGTGCAATCGGGTCTCCTTCGTTCTCTCTCGCACACACACTATCTCTCACTTCCGCCAGAAAAAGCCTGGCACCCTGGGCCACTGGGCATCCGTCGGTAAGGCTCACGATTCACTGCTCGTGGCAACTTCAGTCCAGTGTATATTTTCCCGTGCTAGACAGGTTCATTTTTCGTCCGTTCAGTACGTATCATCTTGGGTTTTTCCGTGTTCTTTTGAGTTTCCCGAGTGCGTGCAATCCGCTGGTTTCGCAGGGCACCGTGCAGAGCGGACACAGCAAAAATCTACTTTCCCTATCAACCACACCACAAAAGACAAGAAAAAAAAATCACCGAGCACCGAGCAAAAGCGGAGCCTGGAAGCGGTAATAGCCCGTTTTTCGCAGCACCTGTTTCCCTAGTTCTTTCTTTCCTGGTTTCCCACTGCGGGGCGGTTCCTTCTTGCCCGTGTCACCGGCTGGCAGCATCGCAGCGCACGTGTAAGTACCGATGTAGCGATGTAAAAGGGGAAAGGGGTCGGGAGGGAGGCATGAAAACCGTGTGCCAGCACGCCGCATACCATGCGGGAGGGTAATGTCGCCCGAAAGGTATGCACGCCGCACGACAGCGGCGGGACAGGTTTCGAGAAAAGGTTCGTCCTAGCTGCCATTGGGTGGAGCGGGGGGGAGAGAAAGGGGTGGAAATCGATCCGTAGCCTAATACAGTGCCTCTTACCCTTCGTCTCTCTCCTCCCGCTGCCCTCTCCCTTCCTATCACTCTTTCGCGCTCCTCCAACCGGTGTATCTCGGCACGCGGGCGCACAATTCCGAGCGTTAGCGAGCGGCGAGAGTCGGATTTCTCGTGTGGGCCGTTCAGTGATTGCGAGCCTTCGAAGCCGGCACCGGGGTGAAGGCGAGCAGCACAACAAATACAACAACAACAGCACGCAAAAAAAAAGACACACACACACAAAACCCTCCCAGGCAAGCGCAGCACAGTAAACAAGGCGCTCTCACCGCGAGCGAGAGCGCGAGCAAACTTCCCCTAGCCCAGGCCCAGGCGGTCGCGACCGTGGCCGTGGCCGTTCCCGGCCCAACGGAAACGGAAAGCCCTGCAGTCTGATTTTATCCTCCTCACGGCGCGGCAGCGTGTGCGTGAGCCTTCCGAGGTCGAGCCCGGTTTTTTTTAGGGTGATAAGGCGAACCGAAGCGGCAACGCCGCCACCATCTTTGCCAAGGCACAGCAGCTACCCAAAAGTTTAAAAAAAAAGGCAACACCAGAAGCCTGCCCCGCTCCGCACGACCCCGTTCCTTTCTTCACACACGCACGCAACCGGTCCGTTCCGTCTTTTGGTTCCGTGTGCGGGTTTTCTTCTTGCGTTGAACACACTTTGGAGGCTGAGCCGAGGATCGGAAAGTAGCACAAGGAACCGATACCACCTGAACCTCCCCGAGTGGCGCGCACGGAACGGAGTGGCGAAACATTGTTATTTTTCGCTTGCGTGCGCGCGCGTGTATGTGTGAGTGTGACTACGAGTGTGTGTGTGAATGTGTGTGAATAGTACCCGTTTAAAGGTACTGGTGAGGAAGCCGCCGAAACTGTTTAGAGATTTTTTCCCTGTTTTTTGGTAAGTGGTCGTTTCGCCGTTGTTCTGATCATCAGCCTAAAAAAAAAAAAATTGGTCCTTCGAGCCGGATTGGTGGGATTTTGGGAACAGGCACCAGCTCCTGCACCTTTTTGCCTATTTATGTGCGTTTGTGTGTGCGTTTGTATTTGAGGAACGAAGGTCCGGGCACGCGCACATGCGATCAAGAGCCGACCAGGCCAAGAACCGCACCGATAAGTCCCGTGACACACCGACACGTGCCCACCCAACACCTTCGGGTCCGTCCATGCCACAACACCTTTTGCTATGCCCCCTTAATTTATGGGAGCGTTGCGTGGTAAAGGTCCGTTTTCCGGTGCGCTCCAACCACGGTGTGCTAATTAAAATAACACGCGCGTCCCAAGGACCTGCTCGCACCGTTGGTCGATGCAGGGTCCCAACCATTGGCAGGGTGTTTCTCGCCGCACGAAAACACCCACAGCAGCGCAAGGAAATAGGTCACCGGCAGGGGCTCTCCCGAACCGGTCGGGTGTCGGGTCTAGACCGAAAGGGAGTCGGCCATACTCGGAAGGGAGCGCGTGAGCGTGAGTTCGTTCCCTTCGCTGTTACGCTGTGCGTGTGCCGGAAATGACAGAAGCGTTTGTGTATGCGAGTGTGAGTATTTGTGTGTGTGTGGGTACTACCTACGCAAACGGAACCGCACCTATCACAGAATGTTCGAGCAGAACGGTTCCCTAAAAGGCCCCTGAAAACACCCTTTTGTGCGCGAGCGAGAACGACACGGCGTGTGCTTCATTCTCGAGTGTGTCGACACGTTCGCGCCCGCGCTGGTGCTCGAGAGCCCTTCCAGAGGGAGGGGGAGAGTGCGGGTGGATGGGCAGGTACACCACCACACACACACACAACCACTACACATGAATTGCATAATTTATCCCACACACAGGAGGCCCCTAGAAACGACAGGGCGTTTCCCTTCCAGCGCTAACCCACGGCACCGCTAATTATCTTTCGCTAATCAGAAAACCTCGGCCGGAAACACCGGCCAGCTCGAGTCCCGCTGCACCGTGCAGCATTATGTAACCGGACGCGTTTCTATATATATATATATATGTATATGTGTGTGTGTGTGTTTGTTGAAAGGGTTTGTTTGGGATCGTTTCGAAGAATCTTGGCCAGCCAAAAGTAACACTCAGCTTCGATTTATGGGATGGCTCCTTGTGCGCAGCTTGGGGTGAGTTGCGGGTTGCATACCATTCAGGCGCACCCGTACCGGGAAACGTGTACGAACCGGTACATTTAAATATCAGTAAAGCAGTATGTAACTACAAATTTTGCTTCTTTAAGCAATTACTACCCGTGAAGAAATTTCAAAAAAAAATAATTCAAATATATTTTACCCTAATTGTACTGTCTTTTACAAGACCAGTCGTTTTAGCAACGCTTTACTATAAAATATTCGTTAAAATTATTTTCACCGCTTACACATTTCACTTGCTTTTTCCCCTTTTGCTGCCGGACAATCCGTACCGGCAAAAGGGTTAGCGCAGGCAGCATGGGTTGGGTATTGCTGCCTCCATTCATTCGAACCCTCGCCACGGAGAGCGTGCCGACAGCAGCTCAACAACGGCAGGGAAATGCACGAAAAATGAAAAGAAACAACGCTTTTACTATTTGCTTCACAACGAAAACCCCCTCCGCCCTCTCCCCCGTCATACATAGCCACGGCCATTCGGTGGTGCACGTGAGCACGTATTTCCTACGGTCTGTAATTAACTCGCACGCTCGCTCGCTCGCTTGCTTGCTCTATTTCTGTTCCTCTTTCACTCACGTTCTCGCACTCGGCGCTATATCCTTGCAATTATAACAATAGCTACCCATCTCCGGTTCCCGGTCCCGGTCAACGTACGCACCCCCTTCCCTGATATCAAACTCACACACACACAAACTCACACATACACTCAAACATACGTAGCGGGTGTGGACTTTCCCTTTCACGTCCTTTCACACGTTGCACGTCCTTTCGTTAACCATTCTGTCGTGCTACAATGCCGCGATAAAGGGAGAGCGCTGAGAGGGTGACTCAACTCACCGAAAACGTCCTGGCGGTGTCCTTTTTAGGCTCCGAAAAAAATGAGATAACCAACCGGATGTAAAGAGAGCGCGAGAGAGAGTGAATATCCTGCGCGCTTTGCTGGATTCTCTCCTGCTCGTGTCTCTCTCGTACACACAGACACTCTCTCTCTCTCTCTTTCTCTTTCTCTCTATCTCTCTCTATCCCGTCCGAACGAGGATTGCATTCGACGAGGCCCGTACCGGATTCAACTGGGGCCCGAGCGTTAAGGGTATAGTGTAGAGCGTGCGGAAGGCCAAAAAACATCATTTACGCCCGTTCCGACGTAACGCACGTACAGTAAACGAGTGCCCCAGGTCTCGTTGCCAGTTGCGTCCTTATTTGTTCCTAAAGCGCTACCAATCTCGGTCCGTTTTCGGCAAAAGGCAAGCCGTTTCAGTTCTGATTGGTTTTTTTTTTAGTTTCGTTTGTTCGTTTATCGTGTGCGTATAGTTTCTGTGCTTGTGTGCCCGACCAAGGACGGTGTTTAAGAGTCCGCGTCGTTCCAGCACGAAAAAGTGATCCCAGCGTAAGGTTCCTGAGGTCTTCCTGCTTTCCTGCTGCAGTGGGTGTGTTTCAGCAGCCTTTTTGCCTCGTAGTTTGGGGTGGCCTTTTTAAGTCGGTTCGATTCCGAAGCAGGACGTTTCACGCTCAGGACGCAAGACGTCGTCCTTTTTTTGCGGCTTGTTTTATCCGGGCAGCCCGAAGTGTGTTCTCCGCAAAACGGGTGGCGAGTGCGCACTGGGACGTGAATCCGTCGCGTCGTCCCCCTCGTACGTTGCGAGGATTCGATCGATTTTCAAGTTCCCTGCCCCGAGCAGGGGCCAGGATGTTCTTTGGGAAAATTGAGACGAAAAAACACGCACATGTATGTGGCCCCGGGGCGAGAGAGTGTCTTCTGGCGGGAGGAGCGGGGGGGGGGATGGAGCGAGTGGGAGGGAGTATGCGTTTAGCGTCGCGCTCGTGTGCGTCTGTGTGTGCATTTCATCCTTTTCAGTGCAATAATTTACCATTTTCGAACGCTCTACTTACAGATACCGAAAGATTTCGAACTACAACGGGCGTATATTCCCATATTAACTACGTATACACACCACCACCAGCAAGAGGGGCTTGAACCTTGCAACAGCACCGTAAAAAGCACGGGAAAAATCCTTACGAAAAACGACACACACAGCCATACACATCCTGCGTGCGAGCCGCAGAAGAAAAACCGGAAAACGCGTATTTACATAGGGAGGAAAAAAACAAACGCACACACCGCTAGGAGAGACAGCGCGGTTGGGAGACAGAGAGCGAGAACGAACAGGACGAAATTGGGTGCGTACGTGTATGGAAAGGAAAAACACAACCAGAAGAGAAAAGATCAATTGCTTCCTATTTACAAAATTATCCTAGTAAAGATTAATTATATAATCAATACCGAGCAAATCGGGGTAACTGAAACCCAAAAAGCAAGTATTATTACAAAAAAAATCGTTCGCGAAAGTTCGTTAACGAAAACGGAGTCGCTTTGCGAAAAGAGAGAGAGAGAGAGAGAGAGAGAGAGAAAAGAGAGAAAAAGTGCGAGAGCGAGTGAGTTAGCGAACGAGCAAAGAGAGCGAGCGGAGTGTGAGCGGAGCTGGAAAAAAACTCCCCAAGGAACCGTTTTGTACAAAACCCAAGGAACGGCTCGCCCAATCAACGCCCGATAAGACGACGAAACGCACACCCAACTAACCGACTTCCAGCGGCAGTAGTAGTCTTTAAAAAAACACATAAAACACACCCAAAAAAGCCGTACATCTGTGCGTGTGCGAGTGTGTGTTTGGTTGGAAGGGAGTCAACGCGAATAGCCTGCAGTTGCTGGTCCCTGCTGCACGACAATCAACATACCTAGCATTCAAAAGACAAGCAAAACCAAATACAAAACACAACCCGAAACCCCGAAGAGTGAAATTACCGAAAAAACACGGATAAAAAGGAGAGAGAGAGGGAGAGAGGGAGCGATAGTGCACGAAAATAAGCCGAAATAGAAGCGAGAAATCGTACGCGAATCTCCCGACGGGCAGGGCAAGCGGCGACTGCAAACGATTCTACACTGAAACGAGCACACCTGAACTATTCCGCAGACCTGCGGAACCTGCAAACGCCACAAGGCACACACACACACACCCATACGTAGAGGCATCGGAACGGAGGACTGGAGACTATCAAATCGTAGACGAAGCGCAGCAGCAGCAGCAGCAGCAGCAGCAGCAGCAGAAGAAGAAGCAATAAAGCCGTGGCAGTATTCAGACAGCAAACGGAAGACATACCCTAACCCGCCAAGAAGTAGCCCGCTAGTAAGTAGCGAGCGAGTAGACGCGAGCAGACGCACCCTGCGTATCTCCTATACCATAGCAGAACAAACAAAACAAAAAGTAACAGAAACCAACTAGCACAAATTTTGCCGCCAGTCTCGTATCGAGCAGCAAGCAAGCAAAACAAACGCGCAAGCAACGAAAACGGCGGGGCATCTGCGTCGTGGAGACATTTTTTAAACCAAATTTAAAGAAACATAGCCCTGCTCCCGGGGACGGCAGTGGAAGGACGGAAACCCAACCCGGTGGCCGGTTGTACTTGGCTGTTTCAGAGCGAATTTTTACTACGACAAAAGTGCAAAGCACTTGGAAGCAGCCTGTTTCTTAAACTTCCCACAGTGTTTTTTGGAGCATTTGTGTGTGTTTGTGTATGTTTGTGTGTACGAGCGTGAGTGTGTATATTACTAGTTAGAGCGAGCGAGCGAGAGAGAGAGAGAGAGAGAGAGAGAGAAAAAAGCATCTGCTGAATATAGAGAGAGAATAAGAAAGACAAGAGGGAATTAGGAAAGGAAAAAAACAACCAGAGAAAAAAAACATTATACTAAACGAAATTAACGAAACGAAACGGTTTTAAAACGAAACGGAAAAGCAACAAAGAAAACTTATAGCGAAAGCACCACGGTAAACCCTAAGGCCGACGGCAAGGCAAACACAAACAAAGCAACAGAAAATCCATCCATCTCTAGTAACGACATTAGCGACACGATGATCTCGAACGGCTTGGAGACGGTGCAGCAGAACGGGCGTTCCGGCTCGATCGGGAGCGGCCAGGAGGACAGCAAGACGAACCTGATCGTCAACTACCTGCCGCAGACGATGACGCAGGAGGAGGTGAAGTCACTGTTCTCCAGCATCGGCGACGTCGAGAGCTGCAAGCTGATCCGCGACAAAGTGACCGGTGAGTGGGCCGGCGCCCGCATCGTATGCAACGCGCATCGCACACGCTAACGCACCTTTTCTTTTTTCCCTCACCCCTTCACCATCCGCAGGGCAAAGCCTCGGGTACGGGTTCGTCAACTACCACCGGCCGGAGGACGCGGAGAAGGCGATCAACACGTTCAACGGGCTGCGGCTGCAGAACAAAACGATCAAGGTGTCGTTCGCGCGGCCGAGCTCGGACGCGATAAAGGGCGCGAACCTGTACGTGTCCGGTCTGTCGAAGAGCATGACGCAGCAGGATCTGGAGAACCTGTTCAACGCGTACGGCCAGATCATCACCTCCCGCATACTATGTGATAACATAACCGGCCTATCGAAGGGCGTCGGCTTCATCCGGTTCGACCAGCGCTCGGAGGCGGAGCGGGCGATCCAGCAGCTGAACGGCACCACGCCGAAGGGCGCGTCCGAGCCGATCACGGTGAAGTTCGCGAACAATCCGAGCAATAACATCAACAAGGCGATCCCACCGCTGGCGGCGTACCTGACGCCGACGCCGAACCTGCGCCGCTTCCCACCGGGACCGATCCATCCGCTCAGCGGCCGCTTCAGGTGAGAGTTTCGAGGGTGCTGGGAGGGAGGGGGGAAGAGAAAGAGAAGAGGGCGCGTTTTCTTTTCACAGTGACCGTGCGTGATGGCGACGTGCACAGCGACGATCAACCACCACAGGAACAGCAATCAAACAAACCAACACCAATCAAAGCCCCGCCGCAGCTGCGACGTATAGTTGACAGATTGTGATTGGTGTGATTGTCCGCTTTGCGCCGCAAAGTATGCAATCTGTTTTAAAAGGCCTTTTTTGAATGAGCTTTTTAAGAGCCCAATCAACAATTTGTCAACCGGGGCGCTGTTGCATACCTTTGAGGGAAAAAAAAGTGCGCCCGAAAGGTATGCAACACGCCGAGCAAACTTTACCAGCACTGCGTCACGCACGGTTTTACTTCGGTCGTTATGGCCGCCAACGACAGGCAAGCACCGGGAAAAAATACATTACTTTAACTCCTGCTTTCTTTCTTTCCCTGCCTTCGCCATCGCCCCCGCTCCGAACTCCTCCTGTCATACGAACACACACTCGCATACTCGCACACATGTAGCCTGCCGTCGAACTTCAGCCGCTACTCACCCCTGACCGGTGACCTCGGCAGCTCAGTATTATCCGCGAACGCAATCAACGGTTCCGGCTGGTGCATCTTCGTCTACAACCTGGCGCCGGAGACGGAGGAGAACGTGCTGTGGCAGCTGTTCGGACCGTTCGGTGCCGTCCAGAGCGTGAAGGTGATCAAGGACCTGCAGACGAACAAGTGCAAAGGGTTCGGGTTCGTCACGATGACCAACTACGACGAGGCGGTCGTCGCCGTCCAGTCGCTCAATGGGTACACGCTCGGCAACCGCGTGCTGCAGGTTAGCTTCAAGACGAACAACACCAAGTCGAAGGCCAATTAAAAATGGGAAAAATTTTAAGTTTCCTTTAAAAGTCACACAACAAACCTCCCCTCACCCCTTCTCCCTGTCCCCCCTCACCACCACCCTAATACAAACCCACCCCACCCTTTCCCTGCTGGTTATCCTTCCGCTCGTGAAGCTCTCTGAGTTTTCCCTTATTTCGTTCTACATTTTATTCGTTGTTATTATTTGGATAAGATTTCATTTACACGGCACTATGGCAGCGGCTGCTGCAGGAGCAAACCAAAGCGCACACAGAGGCAGAGCTCTCGTACACAGTACAGCGGGTAGAAGTGGACAGGACAGAAAGCAACACACGCACAAAGATACTCAGTAAGAAACGTGTATCGGGACTCGACATCGGTGCAATATTATTTTCGCCATCTTCCACGGTGGTGGCACGGGTCCCAGTACACCCATTAGGCGTTTAAGTTTGTGTAAGTTCGCGATGAGGAAACTACCGATGCTACCGCGCGCCTCCACCCGAGCACATCCCGCGTCTTGCCCTCGCTTTTGTTATCGCGCTGTATTTTTTTTTCTCTCTATTCGTCTCTATGATGAGTCCTAGTAAAATTGATACTTTTTAGAGTCAAATTGCCCGAATACGCTCAAAAACAAAAAAGACAACTATTTGTAAATTAAACTATATTAAATGTAAAGATATTTTAGACAAAGGAAGGTGAAGGCAAAGGTGGGAAGAACATACCAAAAAAAAAACAAGTGACATAAAAAAGAAAACGAATGATATTGAGCACGAAACGCTTGAGAGCCCAATTAGGCAACAATCTTGATGGCCCCTTCTACAAACGTGTATACAAATATGTATACATTGAGTGAAGGGGACTGGTCAGAGTGAAGAGTCGGGCGGGAAGGAGGACACGAACTGCTGTCGGTGTATATCGTAAACAAAGCGGGAGGAAACGTCTAGAACAATGTGTGTTTGTATGTGCAATAATAACCAATCTCAACCTGGGCCCGTAAAAATTCGCGGCTTTTCGAGGATCCACATCCTGTGACGATTAATAATTATGATAGTTTAGTAAAAAGAGGAAGAAGAAACAGGAGGAAAGTAAAATAAAAAAAACACGCGAGAGCTACGAGCAAAAGGGGCAGACAGTGTAGATCATGCAAAGGGCAGGCCGGGCAGGCGCGCGCGCTTGTGTGCGTCGAGGAGATATTCCAGGATATAATATTTATTGCTAAGCATAAGTTTATTTATTTGCATCTATACTTCCCCATTCCCAGTTCCCACCCTTTTTGCAAACGAAAACTCGTATTAGATTTAATTGTAACAAGCTCGGTAAGCCCTGCTGCAGCATTGGGCTGAGAGAGTGCTCCGAGGAGTGCATACCTTTCGGGCGCAGATCGCGGGCTGCAGGGGTTTCCTGCCTAATTTTTTTTAAATTGGGGCACACAGGGCGCATTCAGACAGTCATACTCGTGTTTCGGTTTTTCTTCGTATCCACTCTTTCTAGCAGCCCCTAATTTATCTGTACTCCCGTATATCACTAGCAAGTCAGTATATTTATTAACGATCTTAATTCTTACCGATTACCGATTTATGGATTATTCTCAACGTACCAGCATTCACAAAGGGTGTGCCGGGCGTGGTTTGGGAGGCGAAACGCGTTTGAACGCGTCGCACCAAAACAAACTATTGATCTCCAGCTTGTTCCTCCAGAAACTTAATTAACATTCCACTATATTAAAGATTCTGCAACAGCAACACAAACGCAAGCAAGTGAAAAAACAAAACGCTTCTCGAAGCGGTAGACGGTGAAAGCAGCAGCAAGCGTGCGAGAGAATGAGGCAGAGAGAGAGAGAGAGAGAAAGAGAGAGAGAGAGAGAGAGGCACGGTAGGAGTGAAAAAGCGAGAGAAACAGCACGAGAAAAGAACAAGCAAAGCACGGACACGAACTATTTCGTTCCAAAGTAATTTATTTCAATTTTAGCCATTTAATTCTAATTAATCGAATAATTGTATCGTATTATCCCTATTTATATACAAACAAAAACGAAAGCATTATGAATAGTCATTTATACACACACTCCTCACACCAACACTCACACACTCCAGCATGGCACGAGGCGACACGTTGCGGTCGCTTCATTTCGCGCAAGGAAGGGTGAAAACTTAAGGATAAGTTAAGTAAGATGTTCGATAACATGAGTTAATATTTGTGTTAAAACATACCCTCACCCCCTCCCCCACCCCAGCCCTAGTATTGAATGGTGTGCAATGAAGGCGTATGGCGTGATGAAAACGAAACATCTCGGCATTCCCCTCCCCCCCCCCCTTCTCCTCTCTTCCCCTTAAATCACCAAAAAGATTATTTCGCCTGCGGAGGAAGGGAAATTAGTAAAAATTTCGATTGACTATCCGGACCCGGAGAAACCAAGCTAAAGGCGAGAGCATGTGGCAGGAGGTGAAGATAGTAAAATTTTTGTATTCTATGTCATTTTTACCATTACGTGTTTTTTGTCTTCTTCTTCTACTTTGTCTACTTTGATGGGTTCGATACTACCACTGGCAAACAAAACGACATTAGAAAGTGAAAACAGCAAGAAGATGATGAAAGCAAGCAAGCAAAGAAAAAAACAAACACACACACTCACACATTACGGGAAACCGGAAGCAAAAAAAAACGTTTAATTCATATTTAGCCGATCTAAGTTTAATAAATGAAATCTAATTGTGCTTAAAACTAATCAATTAAATCAATCACTTTAAAACCTTATATTTGAGAATATATGGCATAATCGTATACATCAGTTATTACCAAATATGTAACGCATGCATTGAAATACATGAGACAAACGAATCGAAAGTAACGAGGCAGAGCGAGAGCGATAAAGAGAGAAAGAGAGTGTGTGTGAGAAAGAGAAAGATAAAAAAAGATAGCAAAAACATTTAAAAAACAGAAAAATGATGTTTCCCTTGGTCCCCTCTCGCACACATATATTTCTGTATATGTGTGTGCGTTCGTTTTCCCCTTGTGCGCGTTGCGTTTTGAGTTCAGCATTTTGTTTGGTTCGTCCCCTATATCGCCCACCCCCAACTCGTCCACTTCCCGCCTCCTTTCTTCATCCTGTATCACAATAAAATATTCTAGTCAAAACAAGCGACAGGCAAGGCAGCGTGTGAACGAGTGGGAAAGAAGGGCAGAGCGAGAAAGAGCGAAACAGAGAAAGCGTATTGGCGTTTTATGTGCGATTAATAAAGCAAGAATTTACCTAATCCAAGAACTGTCTACAAAATTTGTCGTTACATTCGAGTGCGAGCTCGCTAGGATAAGTTTATCATTTTCTATCCCTCCGTTTTCGCAAAAGCGCAACCAAAAACCATAACATGATACATAACTATCGAGCGGAATGCCCAAACGCCGGCTAGTCGCTGCAATGAGCGCAAATTTGTTCAGAGAAAAACAACAACTATTCATTGCTGTATTGTACACGCTCACACAATAGTCAGACTGTTCTGGCAAGAACGGTGAGTGAGTGTGTGCGCGATGTGTGTTAGTGATTATGTGCTGCGTGTGTGGCATAACTTCCGGGCGTCCTCGTTGGCTACCAACGCCCGAAAGGTAGGCAATGCGCATGCGGATGCTATTTAATGCACAAAGCTAGTTGCTCGCGGAAAGACACGGACGGACCCAGCAGTTTCGGTTCCATGGCACGAAACGAAAACAAGAGACTGTTCTTGCCGCGCTCGTTGCACATCACTTAGTAATCTCTTCGCATCCTCATGGCTCTGATAATTGTTCATCGTATCGATCGTTTACTATTCGCAAACAGCTCCTACTTTAGTCCAGCGCATAAATAAGTGGGCAAAAAGCAAACAAGAAATTTCGGAAGGCGCATATGCTGTTCCATTGAGTCTATGTGTGTGTGTGTTGACGAATTTTACCCATACATTTAGCGAGCATATAAACCTATGGTATTTTGTATACTAATATATTCATGCAACACCTTTATTGATCGTTAATTCGTATATTATATATTTGCATCCAGAATCAATGTAATCGCAATCAAGCGCCAATCGAAGCAGGATTAGGTTAAGCTGCCTGTTTCGACACAATTTAACTGAAAAGCTTAGGAACAGTGCGAGAGCAAAGGAGAAGTAAAGAAAACAAATCAATAAATGGGAGATCTATAAACTATTACCATTAATATTACTACTACTACCACTACTGCTACTACAACTACCGATGCAAACAGGGTTTTGCTAGTATTTGACTGCACGGCAGTAATACATCGCCAAGATACTCTCTCCCCAAAGCTAACTATCGCGACACGAAATATCGTACCGTGAAGGAGACAAGATGTTATGTGTTTTATGGTGTTTTATTTTTGTGGTGTAGAAAAATGCCGCCAGCAGGCAGCCGAATGAAACGAGGAATTTCTAGACATGCAATCAACCGAACACAGGACAAAAAGTAAACTTAATAATAATAACTATGATAACAGACACATCCACTGAACCCCACGTACAATAGGTCAATCCAAGGGCTATCGAAATATGCAGAAGAAGGAGAAACAAAGCTGGAACGAAGAAACGTAACAGTTGGTACTAGGAATGAGATTTACTATTAAACCGTTAGTAAGGCGATAGAGAAGCGTTGTGTACCGTAATTGCTCTTGATTGATGCGTTATCAACGATTTGAGTTGGAAAGTCTTACCTAAGCCAGGGAGCAGTCTATAACACCAGATTACGCCGGAAACAATTGCGATAACTAATCGAACGTCTACAAAAACTGCTTTATCCAATTGTTAAATCATTCTCAGTCAATACAAAAATAATCTTACTATTTATTTAGTATACATATGTTTGTGTGTTTTTTACCGATTTAGTTTCCCAATACTCAGCACGTCGAAAAGCTGGACACTATGAAACCAACCTATACACGTGTGAAATAGTACGACATGCATCATCGCTGTCCGCAGCGGGAATTCTTGGTTAAATTGAACAAAACAAAGCGTTTCTGCAGCGTCGGTGTAATACAGATTGCATACCTACTCGGCGTAAATGTGACTTCCCAACCTGAATTCCAGTGTGTTCCAGAGTGTGTCATACGCATAACAAAAACGCTTTACAAACGATTCGTTTGCCTCCCGCCATCTTTTCTCACCTCTCCCTCCTCTCCCCACAAACTTACACACAGACAAACAAACAAATACATATGGAAACTAAAATTAATCTACATGAGAAAAAAACAAATACAAACCGAAAGCGAGCAGACGGTGAAAGTATCAATATTAGCAGAAAGTGCAACCGTCATGCGGAGGAGATAAAACTAATTTTTCGACTATTGATGTTATCCTAATGAAGTGAGTGCTTAGGCAAAATGAAATATACAAATATTAATGAATGTAGTTTCTTTAGGGAAAATTTTATAAAATCGTATAACAACAGCAACCGCAGCAACAAACAAACTAACAAAATCGGGACAGGAACCGTGACAGGCATCGTTTGCTAGGCGAGCAACACTTTTGATAAGCGAGCATCAAGCGTTTTACATGTATTTAATGTACAAGGCACCGGGTAAGATCGACGACTGGCGAGCTGGAGATGGGCGATCGGTTCGCGTACACAGGCGACCAGGTTTTGCTAAGATTTGCTTTCGAATGAGAGAGGCTGAGAGAGAGAGAGAGAGAGAGAGAGAGAGAAAGAGATAACGCAACAGAACACCAAATACGATTTGTGAGACAACCAACAGCAACAACAAACACGGATGAGTGATACAAAACAAATTAGGATTAAAGCAAATCAACCGCGGCTCTTGGGAATGGGGCAGTGTAGTCAAACTATAACGCCGTAGCGGCAACAACCAATCATCATTCCGCGGGACTCGCGCCGTGCTGCGCATTGCCTACCTGTGCGGGCACCCCTGAATCCGCCCGAAAGGTATGCAGCGCGCAGTGCCGCGCGCATTATTTACGCATTGATTTGTCCTATCCTGTCCACCGCTCTCCTAAATGGAAAGTTTGATTTTACCCGGGCAATTTCGGAAGCATCTGGAGGCACAACCCGAAAGCCCCTGCAAACGAATAAAGTATCATCGAGTCACACTAGCGGTAGGGATGTCTGTTTTCGGTTTTTGGTTCGGAAATGTCTTCACGATGAGGCTAATCTAAACGGAAAGGCCGAGTAAGGAACAGAGTTTCGTTTTACGCAGTGTCGGTGTCGTATTATGTGTCGATTATGTGTCGTTACTGCGCTTCTTGACGGCGTCTTGAGCGAGTAGAAACGTAATTTCACCCGTCTCCCGGTCACGCACGCGGAACTGGATGTTGCATATAGCTCTGTGTGTATAAACAAATATATGTTCTGGTGTGAATATGTTTCGGGTTCTTTCTTCGCGATCGATGTCCTGTGCGTTTATGTTTCCGTGTTAATTGGGTCAGCCACCCAAAACCATCTGTACCATCCATCCGGAAAGGTTTGCGAGAGGGTCGAGAAAACAAACGCAGCAGCTAATGAGATCAGGAGAATGAGTCAAGGGACGTTAAGCGTGACGTTCAGGAAATAGAAAAAAAGAAACTGAAACATAATGTGATGTAGTTGTGTGCAAAAGACAATTTAGCCACTGCAGCGCTGCTTCAACCAGGGGAGCGCGGTGTACATAAGCAGGTTTGGTGAACAAAAAAACCGTGGCTACAGCAACAGAAACCCAACACACTATCAGTATTCAAACCGATCACCAAAAATCAATCCAATCGATCCGTGCAGAAAAACAGAGAGCAAAATTGTGTGTTATTTCGGGTAACAATAAAAAGAAGAAAAATAACATACGCAGGCAAACGGCAAACAAACACACGTTACAAACAATTCGGGAAATAAATCAGAATCCAAAACCTACGTACTGTGAGCATTGTGTGCGGAAAACAACGGGTAAGTCAAGACTTGAGAACAAAAAATGTGAGTGTGCGGTTTTGTTATTGGTTTTGTTGCCTTTTGTGTGCCCAACGAAGAGGCGACTCGATGGTGCAGCTAGTTGGTGCGCTGCTTAGCGCACTGCGCGTTTGGGATCAAAATCTCGGACGCGCACACGATTTAAATAAAAAGCACAAAATAAAAAATAAGGTTTTCCAGCATACGAGGTAAGCTTTTGTAGGTAGTCCATGGTAAGTTGGAGAAAACGATAGGAGAAATATTCAGCATATCCTGCAACGCTCGGCCCGTAGTTATTAAGTCAGTCATGTTGCTGACCTAATTGATATTGAATTTTCTTTCGACTGTATATGGCCATTTTGCAAAGGCCATTTGGAGTGTCAGAAACTCGGGACCGGTAACAGAAATAGGCTTGTCAAGCCATCGGGAGAGTCGTCCTGTCTGTACGAGCGAAAGAGAGGGATAGATCGGAATGAGGACGCGCATGCTCATGCTCATGCGAAGAGCAAGGACACTCTACGAGGGACTAATTTCGTTTCCCGAATGATTCAGCGAGCGAGAAAGAGTGCAAAAAAGTTTCGCGTGAAGCTGTCGATGAAATAAAAAATCAAGATTTGCTCTCCCACTGACATGCGCCCACATATCCTTTGTGGCATCGTCTTTCTTATCTGCGGCGGGAGAGAAAGATAAAAAGGGAAGGTAGGAAGCTGCTCATCCTTTGGTGCGAAAAAGTGGCCACTCGCACACTCGCACGAGAGAGAGAGAGAGAGAAACAGAGAGAGAAGGAGAGAGAGAGAGAGAGCGAGTGAGTGAGCGGGCGCCCGATCGATCTCGCAATCGGTCGGTCAGCAGCGCTAGTCAGCAGCTTGCGTTGTTATCAGCAACAGCAGCAGCAGTTAACAAGCGGCCCGTACCGACAGAACGCCACGACGACGGTGGTAAGTGTGCGCTTTTCGCCAGGAGGTCGCCGCAGGTGACCGCAGGTGACCGCAGGTGTCCGAACGCTGCAACAACCTCGAACTCGAACCGTTCCAACCACAGGCCCTGCTACAATCACACCTGCGAACGGCTGCGAACGCACACATCCACAAGTTTTTTTTTTGGGGCGTGTTTGTTTGTGTGCGTGCGTGCGCTCGTGTGTTTGTGTGAGGAAAAAATCGATAAATCACATCCGCATGCAGCAACCGTCCCCGCTTGAGCTGCTCCGAATACTCAACCACTTCGTTACGGTTCGTTCTGTTTCCAGCCCGTCAACCACTAGGGCGGAAGCAGCAGCATCGGATTCCCATCGACCTCACCCTCGTCGACCCGTGCTTGTAATAAAAAGCCCTGTGCGCTGTTATAGCCCCGTGAAACCCGTGTGTGTGCGACAGTGTCCAACAGTCCAACAGGATCAACATAAAGTGTATTTGAGTGTGTGTGCGTGTGTGTGTTGAGGGCCTCCCAATTTGCCACCATGTCCAGCTAACTACATCCACGAACGCGAAGCGTTTCAAGAAGGCGTTTCCCCTGTGGCGTTTCCCGTTTCTTCTTCTTTTTCGTTTTCTTTTTATTTCGTTGTTTGGTTCGGCTCTCCACTTTTCCAAAACCCACCAACCCCCCGTTTCCGTTCTCCTTACCCTCCGCCCGTCTTCCAAAAACTCATCCAATTCCCATTCAATCACCACTCCCCACCAACACACACACACACGGCCCCAGCAACTCTTTCTCTCGGCCACGCGCGCTGACACTTCGCACACCTCGCACACATACACGCTGCGCTTAGGGCTCGGCTCGTGCTGCTGGATGCTGCTAACGCAGTCTTCCAACGTCGAGTAGTTTCGAAGTTCGCGTTAGTTTTCCGGTTTTTCATTATTTTCGGCACCCTTGGCCACCGTTCACCGGACGAGGGGAGGCGAATCGCAGGCGTGCCATTTCTAGCAGGGTGGCCCGCGGTGGGTGTTGGTCGTCCTAGTTGCTGGGCTAAGATAAGACGGCGGCAGGCGTGGTTATTGGTGCACCCCTTGTGACGTGGCTGGCGCTGGTGGGATCCGCCGAACGAAGCAACGATGCGCCCCAGACTGCTGATCCTGTCGGTGCTGTTGGCGCTGCTACAGTATCTCGGCACGGGTAGGTAGCCAGCGGCGGGGGAGCGTTTTCGTTATCTAATTACACCTGGCACACGCACACACCCACACCTCTTTCTTCACCGCAGGATCATGCTCGGAGGATGAGGAACGGTTGGTGCGGGACCTGTTCCGCGGCTACAACAAACTGATACGTCCGGTGCAAAACATGACCCAGAAGGTGGACGTGCGGTTTGGGCTTGCCTTCGTGCAGCTCATCAACGTGGTAAGTGCACCGGGTGGTCGCTGTTTCCCTCCACCCGCTTTCAAACAAAGAACACTGCTGATCCGTCCATAACTTGCCACCTTTTTCGCCATCGATTCGCGCAGAACGAGAAGAATCAAATTATGAAATCGAACGTCTGGCTGCGTCTGGTGTGGAGCGACTACCAGCTACAGTGGGACGAAGCCGACTACGGTGGCATCGGTGTACTGCGATTACCCCCGGACAAGGTGTGGAAGCCGGACATTGTGCTGTTCAATAAGTAAGCTCGGCGATGTTTTGAAACCGCCCCTATTACTACCCCGTTCTACTGCTCGTACTCCTTCCACTCTTGTCCACCAACAGTGCCGACGGTAACTACGAGGTGCGCTACAAATCAAACGTGCTGATCTATCCGAACGGCGAGGTGCTGTGGGTACCGCCGGCCATCTATCAAAGCTCGTGCACGATCGACGTGACGTACTTCCCGTTCGATCAGCAGACCTGCATCATGAAGTTCGGCTCGTGGACGTTCAACGGCGACCAGGTGTCGCTCGCCCTCTACAACAACAAAAACTTCGTCGATCTGTCCGACTACTGGAAGTCCGGCACCTGGGACATCATCGAAGTGCCCGCCTACCTCAACGTGTACGAGGGCAACCCGACCGAGACGGACATCACGTTCTACATCATCATCCGCCGGAAAACGCTCTTCTACACGGTCAACTTGATCCTGCCGACGGTGCTGATCTCGTTCCTGTGCGTGCTCGTCTTCTACCTCCCGGCCGAGGCCGGCGAGAAGGTAACGCTCGGCATCAGCATTCTGCTGTCACTGGTTGTGTTTCTGCTGCTGGTGTCGAAGATCCTGCCACCGACGTCGCTGGTGCTGCCGCTGATCGCCAAGTATCTGCTGTTCACCTTCATCATGAACACCGTCTCGATCCTGGTGACGGTGATCATCATCAACTGGAACTTCCGCGGTCCGCGCACCCACCGGATGCCGATGTGGATCCGCTCCGTCTTCCTGCACTATCTGCCGGCGATGCTGCTGATGAAGCGTCCGCGCAAGACCCGCCTCCGCTGGATGATGGAGATGCCGGGCATGAGCGTGCCGCCGCAGCCGCACACGCACCCGTCGTACGGTTCGCCGGCCGAGATACCGAAGCACATCAGCGCGCTCGGCGCGAAGCAGTCCAAGATGGAGGTGATGGAGCTGTCCGATCTGCACCATCCCAACTGCAAGATGAACAGGAAGCTGAACAGCGGCGATCTCGGTATCGGTGCCGACAGCTGCCGCCGGGAGAGCGAAAGCTCCGACTCGATTTTGCTGTCGCCGGAAGCGAGCAAGGCGACCGAGGCTGTCGAGTTCATCGCCGAGCATCTACGCAACGAGGATCTCTACATACAGGTAAGGAAGGTGTTATTTTGTGTTTGTTATGGACGTGGGGTGAGCGAGGGCAGCGGTAACACTGACCGGTAACACGATTTTGACAGACGCGCGAGGACTGGAAGTACGTGGCGATGGTGATCGATCGGTTGCAGCTGTACATATTCTTCATCGTCACGACGGCCGGTACGGTCGGCATACTCATGGACGCGCCTCACATCTTCGAGTACGTCGACCAGGACCGCATCATCGAGATCTACCGCGGCAAGTAAGCTGCTCCATCAGTGTGAGTGCGGCGTGCACAGAGACAGCCTTATACGTTCCTTATCACCAACACCTTCTTTACTACTCTAATCACCATACCCGAAGCACGAGGCGTGTATCCACAGGCACGCTCGACACACACAAGCAGCCCAAGCGTAGGCTGGTAACAGTTGCCTAAAAAGACAGACACGCCTACACAAACACATGCATGGTTCAGAGCTACCACAATGGTCAGGTAGATACTGGATCTCTCACAATTGATTTGCAATAGCCGCCCTGCCTGTTCGGTGTGTGTTTTGCTGCGAAGCGAACACACGTAACGACAGATATCAAACACACAAGCAACCGAAAGACCTTTCACAACACACTAGGAACGAAATCGCAATGCCAAAAAAGTAACCCTAGCTAACAACACAGGCTAGCATATGACCGTTGTGAGCGTTGTGTCTGCAGCCGAACTAACCAACTTAGGTGGCCCGGTTGCCATACCTCAAAACCGTAACACGTAGGCACGCTTGGAGTTAACTAGAAGTTAAGGCGCGTCGACACTACCGGAGTGGCGCTCCCCCACACGCACAAAAACATTTAAAACTAACGCCAAGAAGAAAACACAAACACACAGAAAGGGGTGTGTGGGCGCAACCAGCGCGTGGTTAGCGAATTTGCCAACAGAGGTCGTTGACTGTTAATTTTTATATCGAATACACTTTAAGTAGCACAAAATATTAATGATTCGTTAAAGCGTGCGATTGAGGGAAGACGCGTAGCCAATATCAGTAATCAGGCGGAGGATGTTTGAGGGCTCATGGGTAAACATGGAGATACTAACCACGAAAAAAAAACATGGCAATACGTGTTTGCGTCAGAGTCGCGTCAAAAGCTAATCTCAACTGCAATTTCTACAAAACAAAACAAACGTCGTGTTTATCGTTAAGTTGCATAGCTCAAAGGAGGTAAACAAATATGCGCAAAAAAAAACAAAACAAGCAAGACTATTTAGTGTGTTGTTGTATGGAGGTAACAATAAGCTCGAGCTTTCGGTTAGCGATGTTTTGGTTTGTTTACATTTGTCATGTTGTTCGGAGGCAAGTTAGCAAAAAAATAACGAACCCAAATCCTATAAGTTGAACTACTACTACCACTAAGCAATTGTATCTAACTGACAAAAGAAGCGAAAGAAAACTACTACAAGCAAAAGTAACAGAGCAACAAAAAACAAAGAAAAGCACGGTATACGTGCGAAAGAAAAAAAGAAGGGAGGTAAAGGAATAAAAAAGCAAAAAAGAGTATTTTATTATCGTCTACATTCTAGCAATTTCAAAAATAACGTTTATGTGCGAAAACCAAACACACTAAAGAATAAACAACAAAAACGATAAACACATGATATCATGCAAAAGAAATAGCAAACCGAAGCCATGACAGCGTGACAGGAAACAAAGAAAAAACACAGACAACCGCAATGCAACACTAATTACACTCACTACTCATGTACGCGTTAACGTATACATAAAACCAGAAACCCTTATACGAAACAGCAAATTATAATATTAAACAAAGAAGCAAACAACAAACATAGGACCCCTATAATAGCAATGCATACGTCGTAAGCCGGCAAAGTATCTGCGGAAGAGTGTGGCTAGCAGTGGAAGATTCGAATCTAGAATAAAATTTCATGAATGTTTTCTAAATGACCCCTTCGTAAAAAATGCGGATCGGCCAAATCGTCACCAACGGTGAGCGGTCTCGCGTAGCAGCAATGATGATATCGAGGTAAAAATGACGAACAAAAGGGTAAACACTCACGCGCACACACACAAACACAAAGAAGTAAACAAAAAAACTACCATAACATTTGCAACGTGATATACAATTCACAATAATTTAGTAAATAATAAAGCGAAAAAACAGAAAACAAGACAAAACGGAGCGAACGAAGTTACGTGTAACTATGTTAAACATTTAATAAGTAAGCTAATATAAAAAACGCGTACTGTCAGGACGGGACAGAAGTTATGAAACCAGAACACACGTTTTGAGACGATTTAAAAACAAAGTAAAAATATCGTGTGTGCAAACATTGGTACTTGTTAAACACAATAGTACGAAAATCGAAGCAACCAGTTTGTAAGGAAAAGTGCGTGCAATGAAGCTGCCGAAGAGCCAACGAATACATACTAGTGTGCGGTTCAACCTGCTCCCAGGTGACATACGAAAAGCACAATTGAAGAGACTGTTTTGAGGTGTTTCGATCGTGCGGTTTGCATACCTTTCGGGAGGAAGCAGCTCTCACCCGAAAGTTATGCAGCTCGCGACACAAACTACCTTTAAACGTTGCTGTCTCATTAGTTCTCTGTTTTCGGTTTTCCTATAAACTTGTGCTGGAGTCAGTTTTATAATAACTTCCACCAAACATTGTTATCAATATTACCCGTGCAAATGTGGACCCCGATTGTCTAGTATAATTAGCATTGGGTTACGCTCTTTCGAAGTGAACAAACCAAAATCGAATCAAAGTGAAGCACGAATCTAATTGAATCAGAGATTCATTTTCCCCATGAAAAGAACAAAAAGAAACTCACACATCACACGCACGCAGCACTCTCATTCCAACCGCGTTCTTCCGTTTCACCAAAACGCGTTCATCCTTCACGGCACAGAGTTAACCTCGACGAAAGCAACAACACGAGCAACGCACACCTTAACCACATAGGAGAAGCAACGCAAAGGAAACGAATACGAATAGAACCACACCAGCCGTTCACGTTTTCCCAAGAATAAGATTGAAAACAACGTTGGATTAATTGAATTGATTAACGGATACGCGTGGACGTTTGGGTGTGTGTTTGTGTGCATGAAGGTTGCGATTCAATTAACGAACATTACGAGTACTATATTGTATTGGATACACATTTTTAATGAAACATTGCAAAGGAAAAAACATAGTGGATAATTTTAACAAAAAAAACCAAACCAACGTGCGTGTTTTCCTTTCACCTTCATCTGTTTATGTTTTTTTCTTTTTGTTTTACCCCACAATAAACGAGTTTCGTATTGCATGGTTATCTTTCTGTAGTTCTATTTCGTGGCTGTAGAGTTGGATTTTTTTTGTTTAAAAACAAATTGGGCTTTCAGATAATTCAAATGAAAACCCTATATTTGATTAATACAACCGAACTCATTCCATTTCTCCACCAAACACACACACACGCTCAATCTTGACCTCTGCATTGCTTCAAGTTCACTAGCCGTAGATGGCTAGAACCTAGATTGCAACCGCACAAAGCTCCTCAATCTCCTCACAATCAATCGAACTAAAACACTAAACAAAACCGTAAAAGCGTTCTGGAACCAAGTCGCAGATGGTGGGTAAACGTGTCACCGAGTACACGTTTCTGTACACAAGCGGTGATGGCCGGAGAAGTACGTGGCAGAGGATCATGCGTAGGAGCTGGTCAGTTCGTGCTGGTGCCGGTTCTGGTGCCGTTGCGCTCGTAGCTCCTTTCTCGTTTCACGTATCAACTGTTTGGTGGTTGTTTCGTCCGCATCGTCCCAGCCACTTCTATCACCTTCGTTCCAGTCTTCTAGTTCGTTCTGTAAAAGCAGAAAGCGAATATGTCTCAGTTCGCTGTGGTTCTCGGGCGCTAGCTAGTACCTACCACTACGGGAATGTCAATTTTCGCCACCAGCCGGCTAAAATCACTTGACTCGGTTTCGGTTGCGATGCAGATTTTCGGCTGCGACGAGATCTGTGGCGCCATGTCCTGAAAGTAATCCACCTCCGGTTGTGGTTCGCTCGGTGACGGTGGTTGTGCGAGCGTCTCCCGGTATCGCTCGATGTGCTCCTCGACCGTTTTGGGCGAATCGTCCCACGAGTTCCAGTCCTTCTCCGTTACTCCTTTGCCGGCTCTGGAGGCGCTCGGATACCGATCTACACTGACCGAGCTTAACGTGCTCGCCTCACCAACCGACAGCTTACGGCGACGGGAGAAGCAGCACATCGCCCGCTTTAGCACGCCCACGATCGCTAGCAGCAGTTGTCGGATACGGTTCATCACCAGCTCTGCAAACATTCTAGCCTATTCCCGTCCGAATGGCCGGGACGTATCCGTTGCACGGTAGAGACTCAGCGCCTGAGTACCAACAGGAACAATAATGCATTAGAATGGAGAGGCAATAGCTGCGAGAGTGCTTCCAACACATACAGTAGTGCCGGCAGGAAACGACGACACTGTTTACACCCGTCAGGCTTGTTGGACTCCAGCAATGAAGTAGAAAATATCAACAAAACACTGCAATACTTACGAGGAAATAATGTTTAACAACCTTTTCGCATCTTTACTTTCCTACCTCCCGAGCACTGGAGACGCGACTGACAGGCAGCGGTAATGTTTACGTTACTGTTCTGCAGCCTGACAGCTAGAACTGTCATTCTTGGTGCACATATTTTTCTTCTTTGTAGCCATGCAACCAGCTGATACTGGCTTTTTCATATTCTAATAAGAAAACTAAGCGATAGTTCAATCGGGAAACTCCAAAATCTAATTAAAATAAACGCACATCGTTTTCGGTTGTTTCGCGAAAAGCGTTAATAAAAAATGCGTTTTCATTCTAGTATTCTGCACATTTTGTTGCATTATGTTTATTTACACTTACGTTTGATTCAAATTGTACCATTTCAGCATTAATTACCCTGCAACAAGTAGAAAAATGTTTTTTTTACATAAAGTATTTAACAACACTTGTAAAGAGTTTGTCGATAACCCTCAAGAACCACTCACAGTAGGCGA
The DNA here is from genome assembly GCA_000473445.2 of Anopheles farauti. Lineage (NCBI taxonomy): Eukaryota > Metazoa > Arthropoda > Insecta > Diptera > Culicidae > Anopheles > Anopheles farauti. Next base: position 1,682,173 of record KI915056.1, on the reverse strand, counting down.
CAATTCGATAAAAGCTCCAATGGAACAAATTAACTCAAGCACGTAGCGCTCCTGGTGTCGGGGCGAGAGCCAATGTTGTCGGCGTCAACAAAGCCCGGAATCGTACGGCTAGTGGTCTCAGAGAGCTACGCGGCACCGGGAGCACAGGAAACATGCTAGTGCTATGCGTCAGAGACTGCTGAACGCCTGGTACAAAACGGGGGAGTTATACACGCGTTTGCTGCCTCGCTCGCTCCAGCGGAATCGAGCTGTGTATGCTGAAGAGGGATCGCTGCTGCTGTGATTACAGTGTATGACGTGTGTTTAAAAGTACTTCGAATATAAATTATACAATTTACGCGCACACAAAATACTTCATTTTTTCTTAATTGAAAGCAGATATTTGTTTTCTCAATATTTATAAATCGATTTAAAAACTACTTAAGCATATAAATTAGCAGCCAACCAAAATTTAACATGGCTGCAACGGGCCCAGATGCAACAAACATATTAAGGCATACTAATTTGCTATAAATAATACGTTTTGAAAGTGAAGACATATCGTACATATAAAAAGCGCAGTCTGCTGCCAACATAATTTGGGGAAATCCGACTCGAATACTCGATCACCTCGCATGGAGTCGATTCTCAATATACGCGCCGCACTGTGCGCGTTGTTTACAAAATCTGACGCGAGTGAGAAAACCAAACGCTCTCATGCAGTCGCCTGCTCGCTCACTCCTACGTGCACCTACGTTACGTAATTGGCCAACAACCTTCACCGGAACCGGCAATGGACCCGAATGATCTTCAACGAGTCCACGTGTACCCGGGCCGCAGGATTGCCGAAGCGTTGCGCATCCGTTGTGAAGGAGAAACTGAAGCGTTGGACACAACCTACTGCCGGTCGGTGGCTAAACCTGCGTCCCTGTTCGAATGAGTCTCCGTGTCGACACAACACTTGCTGGGGAAATTTGTCTGCCGCTGTATGTGGTCACCGCAGAAACCAGCGACAGTGGAGTCGCACCCCCTCCCCTGACAAAAAAGTGAGCAAACGCCGAGCGAAGCGTGATCGGTTGCAAACAACAACGGGGTGTACTGTCGCGTGGTTCGAGCGTTCGAACGGAACGACATTAGAAACCTTCCCATGTGCTCGCTTTGCTAGGAGAGCAGCCCGGCGCAGGGGGAGGTCTAACTAACGCCCGCATCTAACCACACTTGCGCATTGTGAACTAAACTCGCATACATTGAGTGCCCATGTTCAGTTTTCCCAAGCCACGCGGTTGGGCGGCTGTGAAAACTATCCCAGGCGAAAACAAAGCGCCAACTATCGGCACCCGGTGTGGCCCAGGAGGCCCTCGCACCGTACGTGCCTTACTAATCCGGGCGAGCTTAATTCGAACCCGGCGGTGTGGTGCACTATAGTTTTTTTCTAAGCCATGTTGCTTAGAAAACCGATTCTACACAGCGAACAGGAGTACAGCGCTAGATGGAGCTAGACGCAACTACTTCGCTGCTGTTGTCCCTCCACAGGCGGGCTGGCCACCCTGTTTCGTCTAAATAGTGCTGCAAGCCCTAGACCAGCCAATCAACCACCCCACAAACCCCAGCGCTAACGCGCCACACGAAGACGATGCGCGGCCCTATCGGCCAGTCGGCACGTGTGAGCGAGGCAGACTCTCTCTCCCCATCCATCTCTCTCTTATCGAAGCGCATGCGCACAGCGCGAACGCCCCTCTACGGCATCGCTCTCTCTGTCTCTCCGCACAGTGCGTAGTGCCGTCTCGCTCTTGTGGCGCTTTACCGCGCATGAGCTAGACGGCGCAGCGAAACGTCACCACAAGAGGCACCTGCTGCCGAACCTGTCAGCCGGGTAGCAAAGTTAAAACTTGACCTGCATCAAAACAAGACCGAACGTGTCCGCGCGAGCACGGTCGGCGATGCCGACAGCATTTCATGCTGCACCGCTGCATGCGCTCTTAGTGCTCGATGAACGATGAACGACTTGTTCGCCCCCATAGCCGATGAACCTTTTTTCGCGACAGCGACGAACTTCTGGCGACGAGCGAACTCGCGCGATGCCTCCTCCCGTGGACGCTGGGATGGTGTTGCGAATGTCGATCGGCGGCGGCATGGGGTGGTCGAAAACCAATCGGCATCAATCGAAATTAGAAATTGGAAAGCAATCGATACCGCGAACCGATCAGTTAAAGCCATCGACTCGTCAAACGCTTATCAGGCGTGCAGGAGAGCGCAGGGAACAACAGCTGGACCCGCGGCGCGCGCGCCAAATGCAGCCCCAACAGGGCGAGAGAAGACGCCGCACGTACGCACGCACCGCTCGCGGGAAGAATGGGAAGCTCGTGGCTGGTTGTTTAAAAACTTGGAAGCTCTCTGGTCGGAACGCTTGGGAGTGGTCAAATGGGGCGGCTTGGGAACAGCAGCAACACATACACACAGACACACACACACATATATATATATATATATATATGTACACAAACATGCGCACGCACACTCATACAAGTGTGCTTCTATTTGGTTGCTTCAGTAGAAGAAGCAGCAGCTGCAGCTGGTTGCAGCAAGTCGGTTGCATCTCGTGCGTGCCTGGTGCCTGATACATCTCGACTCCGGTTGATCATTTGATAGTAGTTGGTCGATTGATTGGAGCTACCGAAGAAACGAAGAAACGAGACGGGAGTGTGCCGCATCATCATCTGCCCTCATCGAGTCGAAGACTGTATCTGCGCGCAACGCATCTCTCAACGCAATGCTCTGGCTGGCAGCGGCGCTCTCGACCAAATATGGTCGTATCTCGTGCTGTGGACGTCAGCGACACGCTTCGTTGCGCTCCACGGTGACGCCACTCGGTTCCTCCGCTCGGCACTATTTTCAGAGCACGCACACATGCGCAGTGCGGCGGTCTCGCCGCTTTCTTGCACCATGTCTTTGTGGCGTCTTGCATCACGGCCACCGAAACGGCGATGGGAAGCGATTGCGTTGGAAGCATTCGCCACCAAGCGTGCGCCTCTTCCCACCGTCTGGATTTTACAGCGACAGACTTGTTGCTGTTTTCCAATACTTCAGTCAGAGGCCGGGAACAGGATACGATGCTACTGGTAGCAGCACGGAGCGATCATGCGCATCGAAATCGTTCGAATCTATCCTGCTAGAGCTGGGAACCCGCAAGCATACGATGTCCGTGCGAACATGACTGGACGACCTTTTTGGCGGACTTTGGATGGATGCGACTAGAGTCTTTAGCGTGTCAGGTAGCGAGAACCAAACCGAATTCGGACTTTGTTCGGACATTCGGACCACTGCAACCAATCGACATCGACGCCTGGTACCCGCGCTCGTAAATGGGTATTGATTTTCCAAGCGCACTATTCCCCTCTCACCGCACGTGCGTAGTTGCCACGGTTTGGCGCATTGATTTTCCGCCCCGCAAGAACAACCACGTTGCGAGAAGTACGTCGCTAAGCGAATTAAGGCCAACCCCGCGGGGCCAATCTTGATGACTCCGACAAGACGTTCAGAGTGCGTATCGGATTTGTCTTCGGCAGAAGCAATGACCAGCAACCAAATCCAATTAACACCAGCACGCACGATATGAAAACTTGGGGAGGGAGGTGAATGTCATAATGCCCTTGTGCAGGAAGTGCTCATCAGCCGCCCGAATACCAGGCCCGACATAATTTGATATAGCCGGGCGGGACAATGAAAAGACGCGCCTGAGCTAATTGGTACGGAGTTCTTTCTAATGTTTTGCGAACGATACTGTGGACGTCCGGCGGGGTCTTGCTAACGAGTTCTCGGGATGGCCCAGTTTGGGTCATCCAAGGGGCTAGAGATCATTAGCGCGACCCAGTGCCGTTTGGAGAGTCATGTTCGGCGGCTGTCGTCATCGTGGAGGGCGTAAAAGAATCGTAACGCTTCGGTACCTTTTTACTGTCTTATATTTAGATGCTCAAATCACGAAGCTAAAGATACGGTATTACATTATAGATAGATCGCTCGTTTGTTACATACTATTATTGACACGTTCTACGATAAAAGGACAACACAACGGAGAGACGGAGAGTTTTCAAAAGAAACGAACACAAGTCACTTGTTTATCCGAATAAGGCATATATAGGACCGGGTTACTACGGGGTTTGCGTAATTTGGCAGGTTTCATTGTATCTTATATATATCCTAAAAGAGGCGGGAAGAGCTGGAAGGTGGAAGGGGATGTAGAACAGTGGACTCTGGAGAGGTAAGGAGGTTAGTATCAAAATACGGGACTACAATATCTTTATCTCCGCTCGAATCAAAACAACACCCGGCTAATGGCGCATTGATTCGTGACGTTCCTCTGATTTCCTCTCCCACCGCTATTGGGGTTTTTTTTGTCCTTTGGGTCATTTTGGTACTTGAATCATGCTGTAAATACTTCACACGCACACGCACACGCAAAAATGAATTACACGCTACTTGATCCTGTTCCGCCCGCCACGGCTATCTTACTGGTTTGCTGCAAATTATTCATGGTTTCTGTTCCCATTCTCCTCCACCCACGCAGAAGGCATCTCGGCTAGGCAATTGGTTGCTTCCGTTCTTGCACCGGTCGGTATAGTTAATCGTTCTTCTTTTTTGTGTATATATATGTAAGGCACACGAAACACATCGAAAAAGGTACGGATAGAGTAATGTGGAGAAGCTGAGAGAGACCGTTTGTTTGTGGTTTGTTCGCCGCGCACCGGCGAATCACTGACTAAATCGTAATCGTTACTTGCTAGAGCCCTTAAAACGTAAGACAAAGTTAACCCTCTATAAATCGAGATTCTTTGCAGGCACCGGCATCCGTTGACAGCGGCATCCGTTACGCTACGGAGAATGAGACACGGAAAGAGATTTCAACAAACGTCACTAATGCGCCCGAAATGAACGAATACACGAGCGCAATACGCAAGAGTTAAACCCAAATATTTGGCAACAAAATTACAGCTCAATCACGGACGACGCAACTGCCCGTGGCGTGGATCTCGCGGCCATTAGACCAACCGAGCGAACGTTGCGGTCAGGAGCAGGGTCACGAGCAGGACGAACGCCTTGGTACCACCACCGCCGCTGGTGATCATGTCGTACTCGTGCACGAACGGTACGTCGATCACGTGGATGAGCCCGTTGGTGCACTCGACGTCGGCCCGGAACACGGTCGTCCATCGGCCCGTTTCCTTCCACTGGATGAAGAAACGGTGGTCCTCCTCCTTGACGCGGATCTGCAAACTATCCACCCCGATCGTCGGCAGGATGAGCGAATCGTGCGACATGTTCCGCAGATCACCCATGCTGAACACGCGATCGGCGACAATCAGATGATGCTCCAGCACCATCCGTGACTGTGGGGGTTTTTTGTTCGGAATTCGGAAATAGAACAAACCGTTACTGGAGGTGGAAAGAAAGTGCTAGGGACGTGGCTTTACACACCTGTTCGCGATTGCGCACAAACTCGTCCAGGCTCGCCTCTGGATGCTCTATAAACCACTGGATCCAGGCCTTGTCCCGCGGCACGAAGTACGTGAACCGCTTGTTCGTCAGGTTGAGCTGGTCGTTGAAGTGGTTCAGCTTGCCGAAGTGGTACGTCAAACTGCATCGGGGAAAGAGCGTTCGTAAACGTTATTTTCCGTACGCTAAAAGCGCACAACGCAGGCACCTACTTGAGCATCGGATCCGTGGCGAGCTTCTCCTGCACGGTCATGTACGAGACGCCCAGCATGCGGTCGATGATGTGGATGTACCCGTCCTTGGTGGCGATATCGCCCAAGACCAGAGACGCGTTCACTCCGCCGCCCTCCACCGTGACGGTCTTCGCGTGCGTGGTGCGATTCTCGTTCAGATTGAAGTAGATAAAGCGCCGATTGTTCATCGTCGGTATCTGGTAGATCTGAAACGAGACAGCGGCGTTAGTACGGCTTTTTTTTACGAAGCGCTACCGCAACTCACGTGGTTCTGATTGTTGCGCTTGATCTTCTCGATCGTGATCGCGTCCGGCACGACGTGCATCATCAGCACCTCGAGCAGCTTTTTCCGGTTGCTCATGAAGTTCGTTTGCATCATCTGCGTGACCGCCTCGTCCTGCGGCACGAACAGCGTCATCTGGCTCATGCCGCGCAGCACGTTCAGGAACTCAGGCGCGTAATCCTCAATCAGATCGCGGAACTTGGACCAGAGCACGTTGCCGTGTTCCTGCGCAATTCGAAAGACCAACATCGAGCGTTTAGTGGCAATCGGAGGAGCTGGTAGCGCTCAGAACCTACCGTGAGCATCTGCAACCCGTGCATATCCACAACGACCAGCGGGCGATGGATGAGATGTACGACTCCGTTCGCGACCGGTATGTTGGGCTTGACGATCTCCGCAATGACCGCACCGGGCGTGAGCCGGGAGTTCGAGTACATCGTGTTCGAGACGACAAACACGCGCGCGTGCTTGCCGGTGTCGTGCCGGAAGAAGGTGATGGTCACCCGTAGATCCTCCTCGAACTGGAGCGTCTGGAGCGGCTGCCCGTACGGTGCCGGCGTGGTGAAGATGGCTTTGTTCGGTATGACGTGCCCATCGATGACGCGCTTATCGACCATGCTCAGCGTGGGAGACGGTGGTGTCTGTAATGCGACACGAAATCAATACCTCGAAACGACACCGCCTGGTAACCGGCGCCCAACCAACCAAACCTACCTTGAAGCCCGTCTCCACGGGTATGAAGAAGGTGGAGATGCCCGTTTTTTTGAACACTTGGTCGCGCTTCAGATTGAGTATCTTCTTCCGGAAGGATCTGCGGGTGTGTATGTGTGTGTTTGAACATGAGGAGATGCGGGGAGCATTGTTTGAGCAGTGTCCATTTGCTGGAAGTTCGTCCATTAGTGCGCTTACCTCACCCGGTGCGGTTCGATATTGATCGCCTCGACGCTCTGCAGGAATCCCCACGCGTCCGGGTTGGGCGTATCGAGCGTCTTGTTGAACACGGTCGTTATCGGCGTCAGGACATCGTCGATGATGTGCAATATCTGTAGCGGGAGGCATACGTTAGCACGTAATGGTGGGCTCCTCGCGTCCGCCAGCCTACCTGCGTGTTGCCGCGCGTGTTTTTAAACTCCATATTCGAACGCTCCCGGATGATCTTGGCGTTGTTCACGTACAGTTCCTCCTGCATGCCGCTCAGCGGGCGCATCCGGGTGATGTACAGCGGCGTGCCGTCATCGTTCATCGAGCGAACCGTATCGCCGAGCTGCGACAGCCGGTACGGCGTGGACGCTGAAGCGGACAAGAAAGCAGAACACCGGCAGTTAGGAAGCGGGTCAAGTTGGCCCAGCCACCACTCTCCATCTTACACATGTGATAGTTGAGGTGCGTCTTGTTGTTGAGGTAACGCTGGAAGGCCTGATTGGTGGGTGCGAATATTGTCAGCGGGTTGTGGACCAGCTTGGACATCGCGATCTCATCGCGCTCGATAAGGGAGTACAGCTGAAACCGTCGATATAGAGAGGTTATGTTTGGTTGTGAATATTGGAAATCCATTTCGCTGACGCAAACGATACATCCATAATGGGAGCATTCCATCAAACGGCGCATATCCCCGGACGAACCCATCGGCCATGAATAACCCATCGCCCAGTCTCCTTGGCGTCAGCACCTAGCGACCTAGCGTAGGAACTTCGCATCTCAGGATGTAAGAGGGGATAAATAATTCCACCATGTCCCAAGCCCGGACACATTCACCTAGCACACAGGACCACGCTGTCAGTGTGTGTGTGTGTGTGTGTGTGTGTGTGTGTGTGTGCACGCGCGCTTGGTGCGTTCGTGTGCGTAAGGAAGACATTCTGGCGCCAACGTGGTGCTCCCTTCCAACGTGGTGGCGGTGGTAGCAAATTTCATTCGATTGAGGAAAAACACCACCGAGAGGAAGCTAGCAAACTCGGTGGCGCCAAAAACACAACGCAGGCGGTTCGGGTGGTTTTTCTTCTTTTTTTTTGCACAAATAGTTTTTCCTCCCTAGCCCGTACCTAGGGGGTTTCGGTTCTGACGGCTTGCCGCTTCTCCCCGAACTAGGGCAGCAAGGATAATATAATGGCGGATGGGGTGAGGTTTTTAGCGCTCTCGCATTTCGTGCTCGTAGCCGAGCGTTTTGTTTCAGTGCTTTGGTGCGGGGCGAGGACTAGCGAAAGCAATTTAAACGCCGTGGTTGGTGTTGATTGCGGCATGTCCAGCTGGGATTCAAGCTGTGTATGTGCGAGCGAGTGTGTGTGTGTGTGCCGGGGCGAAGAGGTGAGTCACCATGCGGCGCGCGGCGAGATGATTTGCATTGATTTTGTGCTATTTCTGTACGCCAGGGGGAGGCCTCGCTGTGGCACCCTTCCGTGTCGGGATGACGAATTTAAAACATACAACGCCGCGGAGGGTGTCCTGACGGTTTCGTGTGCGATGGAGTTGCTTGAATTGGGCGAAATTAAGCGCCGCTATCTATCGATCTACCATCCCCGTGGACTGATGGTTTTTATCAGAATTTCGGCCGGGCGGGAGGGATAAGGGCTGCTCAGTCACGTGCGACGACGATTGACGCTATTGCCGGCGATGTATTTCCAACAAATGCCTACCCTTTCAGGCCTTTTTAGTGAGCCAGCGAAAGTGAACATGAAGCGTCCCGGAGGGTTTTATTTATTGCTCATATTTTACTGTATATGCAGCAATACATCCAGAACTGAATATCAAAACATAAATATTTTAATTCCCCATGTGTGCTGATTCTATTTTTGTTTTCCAAAAACAAAAAAACTAATTTTACAATTGCTTCCGTCAGTTCATTCTCAGCAGCAAATTTAACCGTAAAACTAGACTGTTGTCTATGGTGACACATGAAGAATTCAAATTTCTTCAGATATTTTACAAAAATCTTCCCCATGGGACATATTTCACACAAGGAAATGGATTTTTTCGTCCCCTTTTAGCTATTACGTTGAAATTTGAAGAAAACAATAAGGTTCGACAAATTTTATCCGAGGTGCATTACTCATCATCATCCAAGCTATGTTGAGACAATTATAGATTTTTTTCTTCATAATATAAAGGGAACATACAACCGACAAATCAACCGATTTTCGATTTTATTCAGAAGAACAATGAAGAGTTCAAAACATAAATATATAAGCGAAATATGCGGACAAAAAACTGTCTGCTCAATACAAATTTGCACAGGCTTTGTCACTTCATATATTAGAGAGGTGAAGAACATGAATTTATATTTTACTACAAAACAATTTTTCGTAGAACTATTAGCAAGCTGCTTTCCAACACATGTTGTTAAATTTTTTGCTACAATTTCAACGTACTTTTTTAAAGAATTTCATTATTATCACCATTTGTTTTCCGTCAACCGGCATTTAAACTGCCCAAACTAAAGGAGCTATAGGAACGTTAAAGAATATACTCCATACGTAAGGCCCTGCCCTGCTCGGATCGATACCAACCTCGGACAAATCCGGATCATCCCTCATGCGCATCTCCAGCGTAACGGAGGACCGTGCGATGGTGCCTGGCAGTAGCAGGCAGAAACTGGCCAAGATCACACCGAGGACCAGCTGCCAAGGCGCGTTCCGACGAGCCATGGTAGTTTTGGGGTTGAGCTTGCAGCGTTTGTTGACAGAACGATCGGCGATCGGTATGGCGCGCGCCTGGTGGAGATGATCGTTGGATACGTTGATCGCGTCGTACAACTGGTAGCTGGGCGGTATTGATGTGTTGGTTAGGCTACCATGCTAGCCGTGTGAGCGAGGGAGAAAGAAAACTGCACCACCACAAAACCGGTTCCCGCTCGGAATTTGATCCCGCGATCACCGATAGGCGGCAATCACGGCCCTCTCAGATAACCCGGACACCACAACGGAAACCCCAAAACAAACTTGCACGGCTTCTTCCGTTCGGCTTTTTCGGCGAGGCAAAGGTGCTTTCGGCGCACCGCTTTGACACTTGTTCGACACTCGCACTGCGTTTTGCAACACCGAAACCGTCCTGTGGGCTGCGAACGGGCGCGGTTCGTCACGTATGACGCGCTCGGGGATGGTTCCCGACACCCTAAAACTGACAACACGCGCTGCTGGTGGCTCGACGATGCGGTGCGAGCTTGACGCCACGGACGCGAAACACATCCAAACGGTGCGAGAGACTGGCTGGGAATGATGACGATTATGCTTCAATGCTCGCTTGGCTCTGGTGTCGCTGCGGTCGATGCATTCATATGCTGCCCGCACGCACACCACCACGCGCACCGAAGCTTTTACCAGTGAGATTTGAAACGAGTACAATTAGCGGGCGGCACTGACGAGCTTTTGCTTAAAAGCATTCAACATATTTAAAAACATCAAACAATAGCGAGTGATCTGCAGATTACTTTTTAAAATAAAGAAACCAAAACTGACGTTAACTGCGTCGGGTGAGTTACGGAGTTCGTCACTGTCCTCCGCACGCAACACCACCAACACACGCGCACGCCTATTCGAGCGAGCGATTGCGGCGAAGTGCTCCATTTCAAACAAAAGCTATTAACCTTCGAGTGCGCAATCGTTGCGGAGTTGGTGGTATTTCTTTGTCCTGCCGAGAGCCGCGCGGCTCCAGGGAAGATATTTTATTTTCAATCGTTATCCCGCACGGCCTTTCCTGTGCTATCAAGGGATGCCGGATGGCACGTGAATTCCGAAGTTTCGGTAATGAATCATCCACCGCACCGTTGAATTTCCAAGCAACCGCGCTGCGCGAGCTTTTCCGGCACTTTCCCGTGGAGCTTTCCGTTCGTTTCTTTCGCAAAGTACTGCACGCGATGGAAAACCCGGTGGTGTGGTGATTGGTTTTTTCTTTGCTTACAATTTATTTTTATACGCATAAACATCCGACATAATGAATAATTTAAAAATGTTCACGATTGGTGCAGCGCCGGCAGCGATTGGTTTTCTTCTACCGTCCTCGCACCGAAAGCCAATGTTTCTTTATATGATCTTAACGTAAAGGATGCACGTGCTTTGCGCGGGCGTGCGTTGTAATATTGCAAACCATGTGTTTTTTTTATTGTTTCGTCTTCTGCTGCTATACCTCGAACGATGCCATCGCTATGCAAACACAAACGCGACGAGCGCGGAAGCTTTTGTATTGCGTCGATACCGCCGGCAAACGCTTTCATGCTTGTACCGATGATGTATTGGGGAGTGATGTTTCGTCGCTTTAATAGCAATGCCACACGGGGCTGATACTCGTACGGCTAGACGAGAAGCCTACTGCGCAAACAAGCCTAAACTGCCATCCGGAGCGCGGAGCGAACACGTGAACGAGCCCGAGAAAAATATTGCAACAAGAAAACTAAAATAGAACCGTAAACTATAATACTTTTCTCCCCGCCGAATCCGCGCGGCCGCGTTTAAACCAATATGCGAATAAGATTATTAAAATATCTGCCATTTCCTGTCCGGGAAAAGGAAGGTATGCGTCAAGAAAACAAATTTTAAATAAGACCTTAATTACAAACAAAGAACATCGTTTTTAGCAGTTTGGTTTAAATATAACACAAAGAAGTTTCGCTAGTCGGTTCGGGATAAAAGGTGGTATTTAGTTACGCTAAACAATGATTTCGATTGATAAAAAAGTATGTAGGTATCTTTTTTTTGTGTTTTTTTGTGTTTTTAAATAAAACTGGGCCGTCGTCGAATCGGGCTCAAGCGAAGCGAATCATGAATCTTCTCAAGCTACGCGGTGGTCAAGGGGACGCCACACGCTGCGGGTTGCGTAGGATAGTTTTAAAGTTTAAATTAACGGAAATAGGCATGCTAAAACATCACGCTCGCGCGCATGACGATGCGCGCACTAACACAGGGCGGCGGAACTGCTCCTTTGCTGGATGCTGGTGGTGGTGGTGGTGTTTGTTGTTAACGGCCGGTCCTATTGGTCCTTATTTGCGCTGAGTAAGACGCGCCTGGCGTACTGCAGAGAGAAAGAGAACGAAACCAAACATTAATTCGCGTTCGAACGAGGGCTGCTGTTCGTTATTAAAACAGGCAAATGCATAAACGCGGAGGCGAGTTACGTTCAAGTCATGCGCGGTTTTTTTTTTGGCACTCTGGTGTGGGCCGAGAGGTAATACAAGCTGTTAAAAATTTGGATTCATGTTCGCCGTACAAAATCACACACACAAAAAATGGTATACAGTTCGCGTGAAGAGATTCAGCAATGATGAATGTTAGTTCGGTTTAGTGGAAGTGTTGCTACTTTAGATTAGATTACTGTCACTGTTTGACCGACAGTACGCAGCAGATTCTGTAGGGTTAGCAAGCAAACGAACAACTATTATTAAATGTTTAGTGGGTTTTTGTTTCTCTTCGGAGCAAACAAAGATGCAAACAAAGAGCAGCCGTAGAAAGAAAGTTCGTACACAATGTCGTCGTGTTCGGTTCACACGTGCGCTGCACTGGGTCCGGTGGTCCATATCGCTCCTTCTTCTGATGCCAGGCTGGTGGTATGCCGGTGTACCGACCCACCCACACACGCATAGACACATTCCCCGAGGACGTTTGATGAGTGACTGTATTCTTGCTGTCTCTTCCGGGCAGGATCGACAGACACGCAACTACTTCGCTCAACGCCATCACCAAGCAACGTACAGGCCCGTCACCATAGCAAAGAAAAGCGCAACCCCGTTTGCATAAACACAGCTGGCATCCACACGGAAGACGCAGGTAGTTCGCCGATCCGAGAGATCCGGGAGGTGGAAATTGATTTATGCGAACCAGGCGAAACAAACACACCAGCTGCCTGTGTTTGCGTACGATATATTCATCCTGACGTTCGGGGTTTCCGTTTCCCATTGATCCAAACACCAATATACACACACACATACACACGCAAAAAAAAACGTGTTGCTAAGGGCAGGTCCTTCGCCCTTCCCGACGCAGTCACGATAACAAACGGATTTTAATTGATTCCAAGTATATTCACGATAGTACTGCAATATATATATTCAACGCTATACATACATGTATACATAGGTAAAGCCAGTTAGCGCGAACAAACCGCATCACGCGATCGCGTGATAATTCATCCCAGGACGCCGCACGGAGTTTGTAGGCAAAAACAAAAGGGCAGGTATACAAACGAGTTTTGCAAACGAAATCAAAACAGGATGCGGAAGTTCGCACCACCCACTACACCGTGACAGGGAACCTAGTAGCTAGTGTTTTTATCCTTTTTTTTTAACGATATATGATGAGTATTATTGCTAGCGCGTCCGCTAGCGTGAGCGATGTTTGAAAGGAAAATATTGAAAACAAATTTAGAAGAAAAAGAAGCAACCCGGCGTGCGTGGGTGTTGGGAGTTTCAAACTACCTATGCAATACAAAAACGGTTCAATAATCAAAACGTTAACGTCTACGCGCGGGCCGAGAGCCCGCGTGATGGATTGGGGTATGCATTTCGATTCGTTTCGCTTGTTTCTTATGATATCCTGCTGGCTGAAAATGAATCCAACGTAACATTGCCCTGCCGGATATGCGAACGGCGCGATACGGAGTAATAACATTTCGTGTGTTTGTGGGTACTTGTGTATGCGTATATTCGTCAACTAAGTGGCTAACATGTTGTTCTAAGGGCTTTCATGAGGTTATCTCAATGTCATTTTCTTAAACTTAAACAAAACAGTAAACTCAAACGAGCAAAACTATGCTTGAAGCGGGCAATTAAAAAACCAAAAAACATTATGGCATCTCTCTAACTCTCCTCCCGCAGCCTCTCAGCCGGCGGTGGAGAGCCCGGCAAACAGCATGAATCGTGGGGACTGGCATTTATTTTACACGGCGCGGGGATGGCAATGAAGAGTATGAATTTACGCTCGCAATCGTATATGAGTTGCAGACAGAATGGGTGGCAAAAAAAAAACAACATTTATAACAACACATTTGTTGGTCGCTTACAAAACAAAAGCCCCACCCGATGTAAGGAAGCCGGCGCAACGTGCACAAGGTGTTGCATTTTTACTCGAGTACGGACAAAATCGGTGCAAATTGCCGAAAAAAAGGCCGTACGCGTACGTGCGCGTCAAACTATGCGGCACCAATTTCGTCAATAGCACGATTCGGTTTTTGTTTTTGTTTCTTTTCGCGGCATTCCCGCCCCGGGGAGTGGCTGAGTTTGCGCCGGGTGGAAAAAAAAATTACATACAGTTTATCCTTTCGCGTTTTGCTTGCTTGTGAATAGGTGAGTATTGCCTGTTTGTTCGTATGCTTACACCTGGGGACGGGGGAGCCACACGTCTAAATTACATTCTTTGGTATCTTATAATGTGATCTTCGAGCTGTTTTTTTGATTTCCCCCCAAATTCCCCGCACACATCATTTTGAGCAGGGCCGGCCGAACGGTGACGATGATGTTGTGGGTTGGAGAGAAAGAGAAGAAAAGAATTAAAAAAAGTAAATAAAGAAAGAAAAAATATATCAGGACGCTGTTACGGATCAAGTTGTACACTCAAGGGTTTGTTTTTTGTTTTTAATAAGGAGCAAAGACAATCAAGATCAAGCGCAAACAAGGCGGATGAAATCGAAGGATGGTACTTCAAGAACAAAACAACAACAACCACAACAACAGTAACAACAAAAAAAAGGTAAAAGAGTAAGGCAAGAATCAGGTTTAATAAGGCAAAATCAACACAACCGAGGTGTTCAACCCATGGGGATGGCATGACGTATAAGTGGGATGGTATGTGGGTGGGGCAGAGGAGAAAAGATAGCTCTCCGGCAACGACGAAGGAAGGCGGTATGGTGATGCAGGGCAGGCAGGATAGAAACGAGGGACAGCACAAGAGGAAGAGCACACGTCATTAGAAAATGAATACGAGTGAATCGGCGAGAACGAAGTTTGTTGTAATGTTTGGGTGGTGGTGTAATGGATGTGGAAAATGTTTAATCAAACAAATAAATACAAACACACGCAGCATTAGTGACGATAAGACAAACACGATAAAACACACAGAAGATTAGTTTACGTATTAACAGATACGACTGCGGAACTCGAAACAAAATCCCTAACCGACGGTATCGGTAAACCAAGGGCTAAGTAGCTTAGTAAGCCATTCTCAGAATGCTTCACGCACCGAAAAGGGGGAGGAGGGATGAGGAGTTGAAAACAACACGACAAAACGTTCGGAAAGAAGTAGCAGTAGTAAGAGTAGTAGTAGTAGAAGGCGTGTGAAGTGATCAAACAGGCACGAACAGGCGTCAAAACGGTTTACCTCCGTCCGGAGAGCAGTTCCGCTCGAACACTCTCGAAGTTTTTCCCCCCAACTTTGCTAAATAAACGAGTACCGGGCGAGGATGAGCTCATTTCGTTTTTGTGTTTTTGTTTTTTTTTTGTTTGTTTTTTGTTGTTGTATTTGTTTTGGCTAACACAAACGCCTTACGTCAAAGTGACAGTTCACTGTTGCTTCTGCTCCTCCGTTTTCGATTATCTACTATATCTCATTCTCTCTCAAGCTTCCCTCCCATTGGGGCATGGGCGTGTGAAGCTCTGGTTACTTAAAAAGTAGCTCGTCGCGGCGCCATTCGTTTGACCTAAACCTCGGGGAGTTGGAAGGATTGCTAGTCGTCCTTGTTTGCTTTTATTGTTGGTTGCTGCCTGTTGGTGCACAATCGATTGTGTTTCTGTTGTTCACAGTAGTAGCACCCTACTGGTGCTGAGTGGTGAGCGTGGTAGTAGTAGTAGTAGTAGCAGTGGTGGTGGTGGTGGTGTTGATGGTAGTAACAGATACAGAGTGAAGAGTGGTCGGATGGGGAGGTGGTGGTGGTGAAGGGGGCTGATTTGAGAAGAGGTCAGACGAGATGCGGCACCCGCCGCCGCCGCCGCTACTCACTGTATCATGGCCGTTTGTTTTCTATGCATGTTTTGAAAAAATCTAAACTGCAGCCGCTGTGAGAGATTTTTTCTTACTGGAAAATAGGGATGGGAAAGAATACGAAACATACGATCAACGACAGCTTCTATGCGTACACGCAACGACAGTAGCGCACATTATGGTACAGAGAGACGCATTGCACGTGTTGAAAGCGGTTGTTGTAGCGTGTGTGTATTTTTTGTTTGTAAATGCGAGGTGGAACCAGTAGCGGAGACGTAGCGCTCCTGACGCTCCTGACCAAACGCTCCAACGACTACTGGTTCCCGACGCCCGGCACCAGATTCGTGTACATCGTTGGTTATCTGGGTGGCTTCCAGTTCACGGTTAGAACACATGCTCTAACACACAGTCCGACACACTCTACTAGAACAGTTTCATAAATATACGCTCATAAACGCAAAACAACACGCAAACCGAGAACGCAAAGTACCGGTAGTATACAGAGAGATGATGGTTATTCACAAATTGTTGCGGAGGACGCTCGCTTCGTTCCCAAACTCGTTTCCGGCACAAAAAAAAAACGCGTCCTCCGCTAACTCTTCCCGGCTTTGTACAAGGTATGTTACAATCAACATTTAACCAAAACCAAGAAACCAATGCCAATGCATTCCAACACATTTGATACAAATTACAGAGCACACAGAACGGAGATGTTGGGGAGTATTGTGCGATGTGTTCGCGTGTCGTGTAGTTAATCTGGGGGAACGCAAACGTGATGAAAATCTTGCCTTCCTATGGCTGTCCCAGATTGATTCCAGCAAAAGTAGTACACCGGGGATAAGTGCATCGTTCCGTAAAGGGATTGAAGCGGATTGGATTACCCCGTCCGGATGACAACGGAGGCGATTTTGATCAGTTTTTACTGCTGTTCGGGTTCTATCTGTATATGTGTGTTTATCGCCGTTACAAGGGTGGACAAGATGGCTGTGGTAGGCATTGGTAGGACGCAACTCATGTGTATTCCAATTTGGGGATGGTAAAACAACGATTAAATGCAACTGAAGCATGCTCATGCCGCTCACACACACACACACGTACACATACATTTAAACATATATCTATAGACAGATGGTACAGATATTCTTGACATCTCGGAATCGAAACCAGAGACACTAAACGGGCGTAAGCGAAATTGAACAGCCATTAGGAGAAGCTGAGGCAGATACGGGTATGAAATAGGAAAGACTACACCAACAACAAAAAAATACCAAAATAAACTCACTCTTGCACGGAAGGTTCGCGACGAAAACATCAAAGTTTGCCCTGCTAGGGAAAGTGAACTATGCCAAAAATGCATCTTGGAGCAGGATGTAGACAAACAACAAGACTTTTACGTACGATTTAATAGCTAGAAATTGACTAGAAGTAACATCTCGACGCAGTATGATACGAGCGAGCATTGAGAACAAACCTCTAACACTCACACGTTGTTTGCTTTGGTATTTACGCACACACACACACGCATACGCTAGTAGTGGAGGTGCTAGTGCCAGACACAGAATGCCCTACCGCAACACGTTAAGTAGTGAGAGTAGCAGGTTAGGTAGTAGAATAGACACTTGCTAGTACTAGAAGGTAGAAAAGAAACAAACTAGGGATTTTTTTTTGTTATGAAAGGCTTTGCTTGTCTATTAAGGATACATTTGCATTATCCCGCTCACTCGTGTGTGATGTGGATGTTTAGTTACGGTGAGGGTACACGAGCGCGCACGCATAAAATCGGAAAATAGTGTTGGAAGATAGTGAAAGAGAGAGCCGTCAGGCGTGTATCGGTGTGTCTGTGTGAGCACAAAAGGCTAGCTGGTACATTTGGCATTGCAGTAGCGGCATTTTTGCTTTGTTCTGGGTTTCCCGCAGCCTCCTTAAGGAGGATAGTGGCGCCTGGCGGAACATTTACATATCTTCGTCGTCGGACGGTGGCGGACGGATCACCACATTGTCCGGATCCTCCTCCACGTCGTAGTCCACCGGCTGTACTTCCACATCCGGTTCCTCTTCCGGCTCCTCTTCGACGTCGGACATTTCAGCGAGCTGCTGTTCCTCCTCGATGCGCACCGGCCGATAGTAGCTGCCGCGCGACGAACGTCCGTCACGCTTATCGACTCGAACTGTCGGAATGGGGACGTGAAGGGAGTGAAAGTGATGATTGGGGTACGGGGGGCAGGTACGTGCGTGGGAGTTTGGTTGAGACGGATGAGAAAAAAATTGAACGATCGAGCGAGCGAAACGGATAACAATTGAACCGTTGGGGAGAGGATTCATCAATGAGAGGTGGTAAGGAAGAGGGATTGGAAAAGAGGGGGGGAGAGGTGGTAGTGAAAGAGGTGAAACGCGAGAGACATATAGAGAGTAGAGGTTTTAGTGCACAGAAGAACAAAACAAACAGAACGAAACGAAAGTAGATTAACAAAATAGAGAAAGAGAAAGAGAGAAAAGATCTCGGAACACATCTGTTACACATCAAAAGACACGAGATAAATGGAGGATAAAGATATTCGATCGTAATCCAGCTCTAAACAGCTGGCAAACTAGCTTTTAGAGCAACTTGCCGTTCTGGATACGCCATCAGTTTGTGTTCTGTACATAGCTCATGCAATTTCTTGCAGTATTGTTTTCACTTTTTTCACCTTCAATGTAAATAAATTTGTTTTAGAGGACATATAGTTGACAGCTGCTCAAACCAACGTCTACAATCGATTACTAATTGGCACTGGCTGTCAAGCTAAGCCATCGCTCGCACTGGAAGCAAAAAGCGGGCAGAAGCGCATGGTGTTCTAAAGGCGTTCACCATTTTCGTATCCGTAAAACTAGCCTATTTCAAGGGGAGATCAGTTAAAGGGACTGAACAGGAGGGTACAGACGGAACAGCAAATTAGACAACAAAAGGACACATATACAGATAGAAGAAATATTCTACATCGTGTGTGCGAGTTTGTGTATGTATGTGTGTGTGTGTAGGAGGGTTCAATTCGAGTGCAACGTTACTGGATATGGAAAACACCCATGACGCATCGCGAATTCAGGATTATCTCAGTTGCAAGACAAGACGAACAACGAAGATGGGTTTGAAGAGTTATTCCACTGGGAATGTACACGCAACGTTGAGTAGTGAGAGCATTCGACTGACGGAGACAAACGTCCGCAAACGGCATCCACGCCAACCGATGCGGGGACAAACCTGATTACTCGCGCTGTCAAGGGAGAACTACGGTGGGCGAACTAACAGAACCGGGCTAGGGCAAGACGAGAACCTAGGGCAGTTCTTCCCAGGTACGCTTCGTTGGTACCGGCTCGTTCGGCATCGGGACGTGCAGGAACCGATAGTACGGTATCGGATGACAGTGTTCCGGATCGTCTGTTTCGGCGCGAAGGGTGAAAAAAAGTCCGGTGGTTGCGGGACGAGGA
Source organism: Anopheles farauti (assembly GCA_000473445.2). Classification (NCBI taxonomy): domain Eukaryota; kingdom Metazoa; phylum Arthropoda; class Insecta; order Diptera; family Culicidae; genus Anopheles; species Anopheles farauti. The sequence goes on along the minus strand of KI915056.1, from coordinate 1,662,830 downwards.
AGCGCATTAAGAAACAGTAAGAGAGCAACCGTATAAAGTAAAGCACGAAATCGTTTCTGCCACCAGAAAGCTCGCCCGGATACGGAATCGCACCCTCCGCTCCCGCGACACGCTCATGTTCCCATCCCCTTCCGACTACATATCTATATGAGGTATTGCAACGGCAACAAATGGGACCTGTAAAGTGAAGCACCCGACGCGTTCGCTACTCACTTCTGTCAATGTTACGCTGCAAATGGGCGGCCACCCGATGCCGGGCATCGTTAAACTCCAAATGCAGGCCCAGTCGCAGTAGGGTGGTATTCTTTTCGACCAGCTCGGTGATCTCCATCTCGATCTTGTTGCCGAACACTTGCGATCGCTGGTGGTGGGTTGATTGGTGCACACAGTTGGGTTGATCGATGATTGGTGGTTGATTGCATTGAATTTGGAGCACGGAATAACACGTTATACAAACACATGGAACACGGAACAAGCGCGAGAGGGAGAGAAAGAGAGAGAGAGAGAGACAAAGAGAAGGATGATATGGATGAGCGGCGAACGTGGCGTTTCTCATCCCGCTCCCTGAGGAAAACCTGAGGAAAACGCAAACGCGCCCATACCTGGTTCGAAGCCCGGAACTCCTCGATCGTCATCTGCGTGAGCAGGCTCTTGACGAGTGTCACGATGACCGGCGGGCTGATAAAGTTCGTCTCAACGTTCAGCACGCGCAGCGCGTGGTTCTGCTCGAGGGCGGCGGCCAACATGAGCGCGGTCCGGTCAGTCAATCCAACGTTCGTGAGCGACAGCACCTCCAGGTGTGTGTTGGACTTGAGCGCCTCGAACAGCTTGTCGAACTGCTCGTCCGAGATGGTCTGCAGGAGGCGATCAAAAAAAGGGAACAATGTTGGAACCTGTACCGTAGCGTTCGAACCTCTGGCCGGAGACGCTTACCTTGATGTTGTTTAGATTAACCTCCACCAGCTTGCCGTCGTCGTTCTTGATGCGCTGGATCGTTTCCTCCGGGTCGGTCGTGTTCGGTGCCTCCGCCGGGAAGATCTTCGGTATCGCCGACTTGGTGATACCGTCCCAGCCGAGCCCGACCGGTTGGCCCTTGTTCAGCAGAGAGGCGTGGTACTGATCCTGGTTCATCATCGAATGGAACCCGAGAATGGCGGCCAGATCGATGATCTCCTCCTGCGTCGCGTCCGACAGCGCCTGCTCGTACTCGTCACCGAGATCGATCGCGATCTGCTCGTCGGCAGCCTTCAGGTTCGCCGGCGGTGGCGGTGGTACCCACTGCACGGAAAAATTGGGCGTAAAAACAAGCGCATGAGTTACGGGACGGCGTATAGAGCGAAAATTAAAAAAAAAAAAACAGGCGTCCGGCAACAGGTACCTTCTTCCCGCGCACGACACCAGGCACGAATGGTTCGAGCTCCGGACGGTCCGGCGTTTCGAGCGCCTGCTTGTTGATGTGATCGATCAGCTTCTTCCGGTCGAGCGGCCCGGTCGGTGCCTTATCGCACTCGTAGTTGGTGCGCTGGCTCGGCGGCAGGAACGAATCCTGCGGAGTACAAAAAAGTGTCATTTCAACACGCATGGGAATACGGACGGCGAACCGCTAAGTAGCACTTACGTCCGGATCGACCTCCTTCGCGAGCATGCTGATCTCCTCCGGCGACAGCTGGGCGAGCAGCTCGTCCACGTCGATATCGTCGTACGCACCGACATCCTTGCCGTACAGCTTCGCCGGTGTCGTGATGGTTTTGGTGGTGGTAGAAGACGACGTCTGCCCAGCCCGGACGATGACATCACCCGCGCGCGAAGGAAGCAGAAGAGACGGGGAGATAGAGAAAAGGAGAGAGATTAGCATCGAGCGAACGGCGGAACGGGTACCGCCCTTCCTCGGGTGCATCAAAACACCCCAAAATGGTCGTCGTCGAGTGTGGTCGGAGGGACGTCCGGGTGGTGGTGTGTTATAGAGTATGTGAGGATGTGTTTTTTTTGTAGTTGCTTGTGTAGTCATCACATCACAATGCATCACTCCGGCCGCTCGCTTGATTAGCACTTTATTAACACGAGTGTATGTGTGTCTGGGTGTGTGGGTGTGGGTAAGTGTTTAGTGTGTTTGTAGTGTGGAACGAGTACAGCGAGTTATGACAGGCAGTGAAACGAGCTTCTAGTGGTGGCCTCCTTTTTTTCTCTCCGTTTCCAGCGCTGCTTCTTCGTCGTGCCCGCCGTGCTCCGTTCGCCTTTTGCAGTTCAATGCTTCGCGCGCGCAAAAGACCCACTTTGCATCTGGCCGCAGCTTCTTGTTGTTTTATGAAACATGCTCATTCCGGTCGCGCAAACCGCGCGGACGGGCGCGTTCGTTGGACCAGATGGAAGAAATTGAGGTTGTTGGTGGTCGGCATGCTCGGCACCGTGCAGGGGAAGGGGAAGGTTTAAGCGAACGCATGTATGCTGAAGCGCCATCATGATCGTGATCTCACCACCCCGACATAAATCTATTTTGTCACTATTTTACCCTCCCCCGTTCGCCACTTCTGCTCCCCTCTCCACCACTTGCGATTGCCTTTCTGCATATTTTCACACGCACACATGCACACACACACACGCGCGCGCGGGCGCGCGCATTTATGTACGGTGTGGAGTTATGGGGACAGAATAATACAGGCGAGGCGAGTGCTGGTTGATTTATTTTGAGCCACCACCCCTTTCTCGCTCGCTTTCGGCTGCGCTGTCGTACGTCTAGGCAATTATGAATTCCCTTGATCGGTGTGGTTCCTTAGCCAAATGTTTTCCGCGAAACCGTACTGGACGGCTCGTTGAACGCCGTTGCACAACATGCCGAGTAAGCAAACAAAAAATTGAGCGATAAAAAAACACACACAAACACGCAGGCTGGTGAAGAGTGGAAGCGGCAGGCAGGCGGTAGTGGGCAGCGAGCAAACATGATCGATTGGGTGGGATGGTCGCAAGTGGGTGGGAAGGAAAACAACAACCATTCAGCTGCAGTTTCACCGTGTTCCGGGTAACCGAATTGGTTTCAATTAGGTTTGCTCTGGAGATCAAACCGATTTTTTATTGTTTTTTTTTCTTCCTTTAAAGTTTAGTATTCTGTGCTAGTTTCAGCGGAAATGTAGCCGCTGACAATAAATAAATAATCCAATTACGCTTTTCCAATAACACAATACACTATAACGTATTATGTAATGAAAGATAAAAATGTTCACTTTTTTTGTGCTACCTAAGGTAGCACAAAAAAATTAGATCATTCTACAGTGATGCTATTAAACATTTTCACAATCAATTAATTGTACTTGTCGTGGCCTACATCAACAAAAAAAAAATCTGTTTCGTTTCGTTCCTCTTAAAAACTGCACAAAAAGAATGTACAAATGTTGTTTGTTCAATATTTAATACTCTATTACCTTGCAGTAAGCTACCCTAGGAATAAAATTAAATAAAGTAGTAAAACTGCATATGATCGTCCAAGAAAGTGTTCAGTACGGTTACAAACTTTATCGAAGTAAGTGTATGTGGGGGGATTGCTTGTACTTGATGTTATTAATTAACCGGTGTTTCTTCGGGCGCGGAGAGAGCATAAAGTAAAACAGAAGATGAAAAAAAACACTATGCTGCTGACGAACCATTCGCATGCACCATACACGTACACACACACACACGCAGCAGAACACACAAGTCGTTGTTTCGGTGGAAAGGGTTGGTCGTAACATAAAATTGGTTGGTGGTGGTGGTGGTGGAAATTATGATTACGGGGTGCTGGGTGTAGTTTAATTTTTAATTTTTCTTATGTTGGTTCGTTGTTGTTGAAAGCTTACCATGTTGCTCTAGGGCTTTCGAGTACGGTAACAACAGTGAGGGCGACACACGACACAGGCGCGCGCGTGTGTGTGTGTGCGTCTTTGGACAGAGATAGAGTGGGAGAGAACGCACACACACCCTTCTTTGCTTCTTCTTGTTTCTGTAATGGCTCGGGCTGCGCCTCGCTATGATCTCACTCCCTTATCACGTATCTTTCTCTTAAAACCGCTGGTGGCTTACATACAAACTCACACAAACACACGCACACCGCAGGACTGATGGGGATGGGTTTTTGGAAAAGAAAATAAAAACGGCAAATATGTACAACCACGATCGGCGGAAAGGAGCGCTTTAAGGGCGTGCGAGTGTCGCGGGTGCTTCGGTACGAGTTGAGTACCGATTTTTCTTGTTGTTATTGAATGGAACTAGCATTATGCTCGGTGCGGCGGATTTGGTGACTTTCTGACAGACTTGCTGCACCCTGCCACCGGAGCCTTTTGAAGCCAAACACAGCGAGCTTTCACTCGGGGCTTCGTTTCTTTTCCACCGGGTGGCAGGAAAATGTGTGATGCTTTACGCCTATTGAGGTTGCCTATGAGTTTCGCTAACCCGAAGAATGCTCTCGTTTGTGTTGTAGAGAGAAACAAAAGCGGCTCGAGAAAGATAGCCAGCAACAACAAGAAAATTCGGAAAACAATCGAAACCGAACACACACACACGCGTACACGTACGCGCCGACTAAAAAAAAAAATAAGCCTAAGAGGAAGAAAACTGGTGGAAAACACACGCCGACCGAACGGTACTATTGAGGCCAATTGGTCTCTTTGGAAGCAGCTGGGACGAGCCCCGTCCCTGGCAGCACAAAAGTCCCTTTCTGTGCGTGTGTTTCTGCCAGTTGGTTTGTACTGGCAAAAGTAAAAGGAGCGGCCGGATTTGTCACCTTACGGAACACGATACAAAACACTACGGGGACACGCGCACGCACACAGCCACGGGCACACAATTCACAATTGTCACAGGATTAAAAAAAAACACAACGCACAGCAGACACACGGCGCGGAGAGTTTGTTCTTTTCTTTGCTTCTGCCTCTGTCTGCCTGCCTGTACCAGCGCTCGGAACGATATGCGAACCCTCGTTTCAAAACATCGATTCGCCCATCACCACACAACCACCGCACGGATGACATTCACTCTGCTGGACCATCGGTGCAGGAACGGCTACAATAGCGCGTTCAGTTCTCCAAACGACTGCACGACAGCGGCGAGGATTTGGTTGGCTTCCGAGGAAGGGGACAAACCGTGACGATTTGGGTTTTATTTTCCATCCGGAAAACATAACTTTCCAGAAGAATAAGCTTTTATTGTGGTTTTGTTTGTTGTTCGTATTTCTCACACAAACAGTTCACACGAAACCGAGGAGTCATTGTTTACAGCAGAGGGTTCACTTCTCGCTGGAATTCGGTTGTTTGCTGGAAGCGGAGAGATAGGCTGATAGTTTCAACGCGGAAAACAAATCCATCCTGACTGTTTGGTGCTATTTTGCGTAAAAAATTAAAGAGATCTCGCACAAAGAAGCTTTGCAGCTGGACAAGGGGCACCGACGGAGATGTTGGGAGAAATATGGTAACATCTACAGCTGCTACTTTAACGCGTGATGATTCATATTGCGAAACGAACAATGAAAACGTTGCGCTCCAAGGGCGCATCGTGAGAATGTAATGCCCTTTCTTAAGCCGTTCGTGTAGAGGTCACAACTAATAGCTCGCTCGTAAGCAGCGCCATCACGTTGCCCCAAGAAGGCAACGTTTTGGAGAGCCCATTGGTTCCCATCCACGTTGAAGATAGATGCACTGGTCCAAGGCTTTTTATTGCACCGAAAGCTGCACACGTTTCGAACCGTTCTATGATGGCGGTGGGAGTGGGGTTTCAACATAGGGGAAGCTCCACAACTTCTAGCTACATCAAGCACACACACACACACTTACACGCGGCGGGGGGTCACGAGCAGACGTGAGCGGTTTGCAGTGGCTTGTAATGAAGGTAATAAAATCACTTAGAGGAGGGCTACACACGCGCGGCTTTGCGGACACTCTGCCCAGCCCGCCAACTGTTAGTCGTTAACGAAATAAGAAGAAAAAGAAGGAAATGAAGAGAAACGAAAATCGAAGGGACACATGTATTCTATTTACACATTTACGGCACAAGTGCGCACGTGATCTTGAACTGGGGCGTCCTCCAGATGTTTGCAAACAGTTGGGCAACGCCAGTGTGCGGGATTAGAGGATGGATAGTTAGGGTTACAAATTGAAGCGTATGAAGTGGTTTACTACTACTGCCCTGCGCATCTCTTGCTTACTGCAACCTGCTCATCGATTGCTACACATGTGTGTTTGTGGATGTGGGTGTGTACCAGCGTGCACTACTAGGAGTACCGCAATTTCTGGACCTCCCCAGCCCTATCGGAACCACAGCTGGGAAACTACGCGCCACTGCACAGACAAACACTCGAACAAACACCCAATCTCCTCTAAAGGCGTGGTCATCACGGAGCCACCTGCCGGGAAATAGAATGCTGGTCGCTATAGGCATACATACAGCGCTTTCTAGGAGAATGCACGAAAACGCTCGAAGCGCAAAGAACGGCGAAGAACCATCGTGGTGTGGCCACCGCGAGATGTATGTCAAAACGTGCCCTCAAGGCCTCGCTACTGTTGCAGCTGTTGTTGGGAGTGGGAGTGACGGAATACGGCAGAAGTTTGCAGTTTATGGAGTGCCTCTATTGTACGCCGAGACCAGCACACCATTCTCTGGTTGCACGTTCCGTGCGCCGTTTGTTGCCCGTTGATTGATTAATGCTATTGTGTCATTGTTGTGTTGGGCTACCGCTGATAGTGACGAGCTGCAGCCGATGACTGGTTTTTTAAAAGATTTTTGGATTTGTTTTTTCTTTTTGGTTTGCTTTGGTTTTTGCGTGATTGGGTCGATTTTGATTGATGTTGCGTATTGCCGCACAACTTACCTAGAAGTCAGAGAAGAGAGAAAGAACGTGGGCGAAAGAAAAAATTTAAATGACTGTTGTAACTTCAAAACTTCGTTGGTCGTTGCGAAGCGTCAACCCGCGGTAGCATTACAAGTAAGCACGGCAAGTTAATGGCAGTTCGGACAACCAGGAAATTGCACGTCAGAAATGGTTTAGCATGCACGTAAGAAATCGCAACACTCTAAAACTTCCCGGGAGTCGCGCAATCGATTAGTGCGGTGATGAGCTCTCGCCAACTCTATCGGTTCGACCATGGGCAGTAGAAACCCGCCGCGTGTGTGTTGGTCGGTTATGTAAGATGGCAAGAAAAAAAAGCCGGTGTTGGAGCACTAGAACGGGCCGGGGTATGTGTTGGTGCGTCCGGTTTCGCAATGCGTGCAGCGTGCGTGAATGCTGCAGTCCGCCGCCAGTGCGCCTGATTAGCGCCCGAGTAAATAATACATCGCACATCGAAATAGAAAATTTCCGAGCGCGACGAAAGTCAACATCCGCGACGGCGGCAGCGAAAGGAGGACCAACAAAAAAAAAAAACGCGCAAAAACACGCATCCAATGCTGAAGATGTTGGTTCGCACGGCCGTGGCGAATGATTTGCTTTTACTTTTTCTTTGCGCTGCAACGGTGTGTCTTACGTGTTCTCATCGGAAGGGGCCATTTACCGTGTTTACAGACACACACACACGCGCGCGCGCGCTGGGAGGAAATTTGCCTTCCGCGGTGTTACCTCTGCAACACGGGTATGTTCGAAAATTCGTAAAGTCAACAACGACAATCAAGAAGCAGTGGAAGAAGAAAAACATGCAAAACATCACATCGGGAAAATCTGGGAGATCCCTACCCCCCACCCCCTTCGCCCAGGTTGCGGCGGGTAACTTGAACTTGTCCGTCGTCGGCCACCATCATTGTCGTCATTTCGCGGCGAGAGACATAACCTTTCACCAACACTTCACGGTCCCGGTGACTATTGGGTGGGCGGCGGTGAACCATCACATCCAATATCTGCTCACGGTGCACGAAGAGGAGAGAAAGAGAGAGAGAGCGAGAGAGAGAGAGAGAGAGAGAGAGAGCGAGAGAGAGAGAGAGAGAGAGAGAGAGAGAGCGAGAGAGTTTGTAATCCCTTCTAGCGCATCCATCATCGGACGACCGTGGGGCCGCCACAGTTCGTGAGTCCTTCCGTCCTTCCAATCGGCCATTGTCGACGACGGCGACGACTTTCGAGGTTATGTTTATTCCAGAACGCTTCTGCTTTGCGATCTTCGCTACACGGTTCTACCAGCAGCCAGTCAGGTGCGCGGGCCGGGCTGTTGTTTTTGTTTTGTGAAGCGTGTCGGTGATCTTCAACACCAACCCACACAGGTACCTCCAGGTAAGCACGCCCGGCAGAAGCGGCCGAAACACATGGCACCGCAAAACAAACTCCTCAGTGACAGTGCGGCAGTGTCACTTCGGTGGAGGAGGGAGGAAACCAAAGAAACACATTTGCGCAAGCAGCGATCCCGCATCTGACAGATGCGGAAGATGCGCCGCCACGTTGCGTTGTGTGTGTGTGCGTGTGTGTGTGGGGACAAAATGTGAGGTTATGAGCGTGCGGGTCGGTTTTCGAGCGCCGTTTCGTTACGCTAAGATGTATTATCTAAATTTAAATCCTGTACGGTATATTTAAAACAAATAGGCAACACACTGACACGGCTGGCCATGGTCGCAGCCGCAGCGGTTCGTTTTCCCAGCCTTTGCGCATGATGTTCGGTTGTCGGTCGCAGCCGCTGCGCTCCAGCGTTCCACCCTCCGCCCCGAGACGAGCAGCGGCCATCTTCGAAGGCACCCGGGGGAGGTAAAGGGACTTTCGCTACAAATGAGGCGACTGCGTGTGCGTCCGTAGACGGTTCCCGGTGGCGCTGCATATATTAACGTCTGGCGAGGTTCGTGTCACCCGGTGCCTCAGCGTATGAGGGTTGCGTGCGTGAACTGGGTGTGCGTACATGTGTGTGTGTGTATGTGAGGCCAAATACACACACGCACGCACGCACGCACGCATATACACAAACACTGGTTCGGCGGAGGAGGGAGAGGGGGAGCAATGTAGAATCAACATTTAAAAATAGTCAAACAGAGCCTGTTGTTGTTCGTTTGGCGCTCGTGCGCCGCTGTGGATGTTCTGCGTACACTACCCAGTACACTACAACGTCCCGGCTAGCGTGTGAACTCTGGCAGCCGCTGGGGCGGCTTCCCCTCTTGCAGCAGACCATTGGAGCCACTAGAGAGTCGTCGACTTTGCACTGACTTTTCCGGCGTGACCGGATAGGAACAGCTGTGACGCCCGTTGGGGGGTGGGAGGGGAAGGGGGGGCAGGGGGCGCTTGAGTGCTGTTGGAGGTTTGATGGCAGGGGAGCATATTAAAATCGAAGTCAAGTGTCTTGGGAAGAAAGCCGATGAGAACAAGCCGTGCGTTGTTGGGGCCAAGATTTCCGGACCATGAAGAATACCACCGTGAAAACTACACACACACACATGCACCGATTTCAGAGTAACGGTCAAACAAACGAAAAAGGGGTAAAACCTGACGGCGGACGTGGCGATGATGGCGACGGGACCGGGACGAATAAGAAAATAAAATAAAACACTTAGCGGGAGCAACAGGAGGCAAGAGCGTTTGAAAATAAATACTACACAATGTTGGAAGCGGCTGCAAAGTGCGCAATCGAGGAGGTTCGTGACTTTCGCAGCAACACAGAAGCGGTAGTAAATAGCATTAGTAGCGGCATTAGTAGTAGCAGCAGCAGCAGCAGCAGCAGCAGCAGCAGCGGCAGAAGCTAGAAGAAAGTTGGCTGGTGGTGGTGGACGCTGGGACGGGAGGGCAACCGGGGGTTTCGCAAGCATCTCCTTACTTACTTCCTCGATCTTGAAGGTGGTCACGGACTTTCTGGTGACATGATGCGTCTCCTCGTACTCCTCGTACGTTTCGGCCATAATTGGAAATCAAATTGGCGGCGTTTTAAAATCACTTCAATTTCTATTTTTATATGCCTTATATTACGTTTTGCTACCAGTACGGGAGGGTGATGGAGTGGGGCTGGGCGGGGACGACGTCGGTAATCCTGCGTGCGGCCCCGTTAACAGTTTGTGTGGAAGGATATATAATGCAAAATTTATATTTATATTTTCGTTAACGTACAGGATGAATTGTGTATCTGTACGGTTTCGGGCACAGGTGTTGATATCTTGTCTCTTTCGCTGTCGCGCTACTTTTTCCTACCCACACGCACACATACAGCACACAGGCGCCCGCATGCACACGTACGGACACATACACACACACACACACGCGCGCAAACACACCCACACACAGACACACACACACACGCAAGCACGTTCGATTCGGTTCGTCCTTTCTCCCTCTCGCGCGCGCGCTCCACCCTCCCCGTCTGTCTAGTGTCGCGGTGTGTCGAAGCAAAAGAGGAAAAACTCGGCAGATGAAAGGAAAAACACGCGTTTCTGCTGGACAGCAGTGTCTCAAACTGACCGATTAGTTCGCAAGCAACCGCGCACCGATTTCGGTCCGGCCACTAACTAGTCTGCGCAATACCCGCCAAATATACGCGCGCTTCTCCTGCCCTCTCTTTCGCTCCGTGTGGGTGTTTGTGTTTGCGCGCGCACGAGGGTGCGTGTGTGTCGGTCGGTTTTTATTGATGAGCCGAACGGATGGATGGATTACATAAATACGGAATTTTCCCACCCGTAGGTCACACACGGACGTCGACGATTATCGTCCAACCGAACGGTCCAAGTGTGTGCGAACGGCACAGTGGGCCCACGGTGTACGGTGGTCAAAAAATAAAAAAACGGCGAACAATCGCGAGTGGAAAAGCGGCGCAGCGACGTCGTCCGACACACGGCAAACAACGGTGCACACATACACATAAATAACGCATCCACTTACAGCGCACACACACACACACACACACACACAAATACAATCACGCACTATGTGTGTGTGTAGCGTTTTCACACCGAGTTTTCGGATAGCGTCGAAGAAAAACTGGGATTTTATAGATCGCGCGTGACGATGAAACTGATCGTTGGAACTCCTTTTTAGGCGATAAGAGCAGGAGCGGCAGCTGCTGTGACCGGCGCGGCCCTGTTCGCTGTGCAGTCCTTCGCTACCACATGCACCACTAGACACACGCACACGCGCAAAGATGGAAATCAGCACGCATATACAGACGGAACGAAAAGCAACGGCGGCTGCGATGCGAAACTTGGTGATCGGAAAAATAAACTGATTATTTTGCACGGTTCGGTCGGTGCGGTGGTCTGCGGAAATCTGTTCAGCGAGAAATTATTCTACACGGTACAAACACGAACGCACGCACGCACACTGGCCCACCCATGTTAATCCTGGCCCGCCTGCCTAACCGAATTAGCTTCAGTTCAGCTGCTCTGCGCGCGAGCAGCAGCTCTAGCTGCGCTGCGTCTGCTGCGTGTGATTTGATAGATGTTTTTGATCTCTTCCTGTTGCTGCTTTGTTTTGATAACGGCCGGTTTGACGTACGCGACAGCGAGAAAGACCGAGGCGCCAAACGCAGACGTTGGGAGGGAAAACTTCACGCAAGACTTCTTGCCGTGTGGAAAAACTATCGCGGTTTGCTGCGGTGGAGAGATTATTTTGGGAACCGGGAGGGGGATATGAAGCAACCTCCGATATGTGTAACCACCCTGAACGGAAACTGTCACCAGAACATAAGCACACCGAAACGCACCGACACATACACAAAGGATAACTTCGAATCGAATCTACAGCAGTAAAGCTGATGCCGCAATAAAATTACAAAAAAAAACACACACACACACACACTTAATCTGCGTTTTTTTTTGCTTGTAGCACCTAATCGCTAGCACGAGCAGGGTGCGTTCAATCAGCAGCAGGGCAGGGTCGTTGAAGAGAAGCAATCGAGGCAAACGCGAGTCGCGCACGATTTTCCAAATCTCACGGTAGCTGCTGCAGCTGCTGCAACCGCACCTACTACTCTGGCCTAACGCTGTGGCACCGGTACACTAAAACCGCGGCTCGGTTCGCTCGGGTGCGTGAAAACGTCGTGCAATCCACCGTGCGCACTATGGGCGGGGCACGCGCGTGCTCGTGACGATGCTGCGAAACCGCGTCACTGAAGCCAGTAACGAGCACCAATTAGTGAGCAGCAATTTATTGTTTCTATGGGAACATTTTTCTGATTTCTTCTACATGGCCACCAGCTGGCCCATAGTGCGCTCGCACTGTGAGAATGCGCATCACACAGATCCCCTTTCCCCACTCCCGGCGCTACCCAGTGGACCACCGCAAAGCAGGACGCGCAGTACGCTCTACTGTAGAGAAAGGAAAATCCCGCTACGAGCGTGATCCTGCCTCGGGGGTTCGGCTGCACGAGAGACACGATCGTTCGTGCGAGTTCTCACCGGGAGCGTCGTCCTCTGCTCGTGCCCAACTTCAACAATGGACACCTTTTCGTCATCTCCACATTAAGTTTATCTGTTGCAACGCCCGATTCAAGACAAAAGGAATAAAAAAAACGAGAGTAAATTTCGAGCAAAAGAGACGAATTAATATGAGATTTACGTCCAAATCGCTTGTTTTAGCCCATTTTGCGGTGCAGGGAAAGTGACTGGGAGCATTCTGATTAAATCTCACAAAAATTTTCGTCACAACAAAGAGAATGGAACAGCAAAACGTAAGGAAATAACATTTTTCGATGCAAATGTTTGCTCTTGAACAAACTTTATGAGAAAAGTTACAGTTTTGTTGGTTTACCTGATAACTCCACGGACATCTACAGAAAATAAGCAAGAAATGGTGGGAAAATGCGCTTTTAATAACTTTTTGTTACGCCCGATTTAAGAAAATAGGAACAAAAACAACGAGAGTAAATTTCGAATGAACGAAATGAATTAACATGCGTTTTACGTCCAAATCGCTTGTTAATTTCGGCGAATCATCATCATCTGACGTGCAATATTAGATAATTTAAAAAAAGTGTTTTGGACAATAGCAACACAAAACTCAACGTCACGTTCACTCACAAGAGATCGTTGAATAAACTTTTTGAAAACATAAAACTAGTTCTCATATCCGTGGGCAACGGGTTGTAAAGCTTTTTGATGGCCGTGTCGCTTTGTCTAGCGGTGTCAGCTTCCGTAGTTAGTCTGTCGGCAATGACCCTTTGTGCAGCTTTCTTTGTAACGATCGGTCGATGACGCAAACACAAGACGAGACACAGCAAGTTCGTTCGTTTTGCGTCGTGGTAGAGCAAACGAAAAACAAAAAAAAAAACAAAAGAGAAAACACACGCTTTGTCAGGAAGACAGCTGGTTGTCCCAACCCGAGCGGGAAATGGATTCCAGATTGATTCGCTACCGCCGCTTCCGGAATTTCCCGTAATTGAAAAGTGAGTTTTCCGGGTGGGTGAGTGGGCGGTTTGCTGTTTGTGCTTGCAAATCGCAAATTTCTAGCCTCCTCCTCCCACTAGTTGGTGCGCTCCGTGCACACACGCTCGTACAAGCTGGTGGACAAAAAAATACAAGTAAATGGAAGTAGAAAAATGCAGATCACCATTTATATGCCGGATTTTCCATCAAACCATCCGCACACAAACGCACAACACACTTTGCAGTATAGTGGGGGGAAAAGGAAACGCAAACTGTACGTGTATATGTGTGTGTGTGTGTGTGTGTGTGTGTGTGTTTGAGGTGAGACACGTATGAGGCACGAGGAAGCAGATGACATATTCGAGGGTGGATTAATGTTAAATCGTTTGAAAATTTTCCATAACTCATCTCCTGCGAACGTCACCGCTGCGAAATACGGGTTCGTTCGCTTGGGGATATTTGTTCTTGGGGCTCTCGGTTTTCATCTGCGTCTCAATTCCCCCTTCCTTTCGTACACACAAATCAACACACACTCCTGTCCGTCTCTTTTTATCCTCCTCTCGCTTACGCTCTCGCGCAACCGAATCCATCTATGAGAGGACATCTGCTTGTGTCTATGTGTGTATGTTTGCAAACGCCTGGTTGGAGAGAGAGGATTCACTGCAACGGCGGAGTGGCGAGATGAAGTCGGTTTCACCAGTAGTTACTACATGCTGGCGTCTATTTTTCATATTAAATAGTGCATTTGCACAAATATTCTTGATTTGCTTTCGTGTCGTGTCCCGCGCAGAATCTGTCCTCGGGAGCGACCGAGAGCGAACGTTGGATGAATGGGATAAACACGACCATTACGGGAGCGCTACGTTTCTATCGGTCTGTAGACAAGTGGTGAGATGAAATTGGGAAGATTACGGGTTGGGTTGCACAATGCGGCGGGATAGTAGTTTGCCCAGGAACTATTCGCAATGTGGCCCTTGCAATTGGAGCAAACAAAAAACACGTACATGTCTTTTACTTCCCGGAACAACCCGAGCGTTATTCCTGTGGGTACTATCAGGACAGACAGGTGCAATGGGACGTTCTTTAACCTGTACAAACTTGTTTCAAAACCGACCATACCTGACCTGACGGGTAGCGTAGGCAATACTAGATGGGACATTAGCTAGAAATGCTAGCAAAAGCTTCGCCCACGCCCGAACAAGCGGGCAAGACAAATCCTTGGTTGATGCTTTCACAAAGTTTTCCAATTTATGCCCCCCCCCCCCCCAGCTCACGGGTAACAAAAGGGCTAGCAGATGATGCTCACGTCTGCTCTGAGCCGCCGCATAGATTCCAGACTCCGCCGAAAAAAGTAACAAAAAAAAGAACGCACATACACACACACACA
>KI915056.1:1559867-1645032 GCA_000473445.2 Anopheles farauti | reverse complement strand
ACACACACACACATACATATCAGGTTCTTAATTTGATTGCTTTCACACACATACCGAACAGCTTTTCAGTCATATCTCCCAACCCGCCATTTCCCCCACCACCCATCTCCACCCCGCTTTCCACCCGCCTGTTCGTGACCTGAAAATAGACGAACGCGCGGCTCGCGCGCGAGATTCGCGAATCCAAGCACCGCGAATACACGAGTAAGATTAAAAATACGAGCATCGCGAAAAAGGTTCGAAAACACACAAGGCAGGCCAGGCAGCACAATGACTTTTGGCCGCGCGCGCTCGCCGCTTGGCCACTGTTTCCAGTTTCCGCAAACAAAGCGTCCGCCCAGTCCGGTGATACTTCCGGTCTTCTCACGTGGTGTGCGTGTGTGACTTTTGTCCCTGCCTGCCAGCCACCCCGTGCGCCCGCTCTCCCCCTCCAAAGCCACTTGAAACCAGCCGTGGTTCGAAGTGCGAGTGCGGCGACTGACTTCAAGGAGAAACCCCACATCCGTACAAGGAAGATAAATAAAAGCTATTTTTAATCCGATCAATTAGTCAATGTCGCCCTGCACCCGGTACGTTGCGCTTTGTTCGGGTGGCATCCTCTCGAAAATGGCATCCCGGTTTCGCTTTCGAATCCCTTCCCTAGCCAACCTTCGCCTGAGGTTCGTCCCGATGGTTTGGTTTCCTTCTCCGTGGTAGAATCCTGCGTTAGAAGGCACTAACGCCTGGCCTTAACCGTTAATGATTTTGCCGAACCATTTCGTACGGTTTTTTTTTTTGTTGTTGTTGCTGCTTCCTCTCGACAGACAGAAGCAGAAATAACGACCGCTGGGAATTTCGCTACGGCACGCTGGGTTTATTGATTTGCCACGTGCTCCAAACTGAAGCTTTGCGTGGTCGGCTCAATTCCGTGGTGTGTTCTTTACTATTTTTTTTTCTTCTGTTCCGCTCATCTTGCGATGGGAAATATAACACACAAAGGCACAAAAGAAGTGGTACAGTAGCACCGTTTAGCATTTCAGCTCCACGAGCTGCCAGGGGAGAGATCCCCCAGCGCGAAACCGCTCGGTGGAAAATATTGATCACCCGAAAGTGGACGACCCGAAAGGTGGACCGGGCGGAGGTGGTCGAGAGCCATGCTTCTGGCTGACAGGGGGGGGGGGGGGGGGGGGGGGGGGGGGGGAGTGGGGAAGGGGGAGAAGGGTGGGCGAAAAAACACACACATATTCCGTGTTGCGAAAAGGTAGCACAGCATCACACTCTACGGGCAACCGTGCGCCGTGCTGCTTTCCCGAACGTTCCGGTTTTGGTCCTTCGAGCCGGATTCGTATCATTCACCATTTTTATTGAACCTGTTTTCGAAAGCACCTGCTGGCTGGCTGGCAGGAGGGAGGCAGGGAACGCCGGGATATTTCATTTTCTCTAAAACCCCGAGCGGTTCATTCGCACCCCGACCCCACCCGCACCCGCCCACCGTTTTCCTCCCACCGGATCGCTGTAAATGGACGGACAGGATTCTGAGGAGCGCGCTGGCACAAAATTCTCGTAAAGCGACAAAAGGCGTCGAGCGATAGCGTCTTTTGTGTGCACGGCGGATACGGGAAAAGCGATAAAAAAACCCCGGATGGACGGGGTGAACCAGCGTCCTTTCGGAAGGGGCGCCGGCAGGAACCTCCCGGGCCTTCTTGAGGTAAGGTCTGCCACTAATCGCTATCGCCCCGGCACCGACCAATCAACGAGCGCGTCCAGATATTGGCAAGTGTGGGGCGGCCAGCGAAAGGATTAGGAAATAGTGCAACAAACACCGCAACGAAGAAGAAGCAAATTAAGTTCCATCATTCTTCTACCCACCGACGGTCCCGTGGGGTCGACCGCGATCGCACCCACTCGTTAGCACTGCAGCAAACTATTCATCCATAAAAAAAAATACTTCACTTAATGTGTTTCTGGCATTAGCAAGGATAGGAACCGGGGACCCTTTCCCCGGGGAATGAGATGGGGAAGAGAGAGGAAGAGAGAGAGAGAGAGAGAGGTAGAAGGAAACGAAAGCGAACATGCTGTACATGAGAGTTGATGATGATGATGAGTGAGCCACTGGATCTGAACGACCGAGTGCAACTGGGACTGGGACTGGGTTTGGGGAGGACGTCCAGAAGCGGAAGGTAGGCGTTGCACACCTGCACAGCCATGCTCGTGTATCCTGGGATTAGCCTCTCCTTTCCCTACCCCCTCTCACCCCGGGGTGTAGCTTGGTCAGCATTTGGGTCGACGTGCTTAAAAGGGTGGTCGCCGTACGGGAGCGGTCTAAGTTTAAAAAGAGCTATTTTTAAAAGAGCCTGGATGGGACGAGCCTCAAGCGGCGGAACGAACCGCAACTACCCGGGCTCATTAGTGTGCCGTGTACGTGTTAAGCATGGCAGTTGTTTCACAATCATGCACTCAGGCCTCCGGTGTCCGGGACGCTATTGGAACCGACTGCGAACTACATACAGCGTGCGAAATGGTTCATTTGCCAACCGCGGCTGGTTGCTCTCCAAACATTGGACCTCCAAACGCGACCCAGAATGCAAGAAAAAACGCTTCGTTCTGGCATCGCGGGAAGCGAGTTGCAAATGAGCGTTAGGCGAAATTACGCACGGAGGTCACTTTTGCGCCAACCTCCAACCGGTGCGGCTCTCTTACGCTCATCGATCGCCCGTAAGCCCGTAGTTCCGGAGCCTGGGTAAGCCCCACGGTGGTGGGATTCTCGGTTACGTGCGCTCTCAGCCGCTCTCACACGACTTCAGGCATCAGCAGCAGCAGCAGCAGCAGCAGCAAGCAGTCGGGCTCTCACCGAGATTCGGGTAGCCCCGCGTGTGTACTGGATGCCAGCCAGCGCTTTCAGTTGGGCTTAGAGGTTGCTCACAGGCGCTTGCGAGAGGTTGTCGTCCGAGAAGCTCTACGGGCCCCCAGATCCAAACGCACCGTACACCTGCAACGTCCCAGAAGCAAACAAAAAAAAAGTCAAGCGGTCGACACACATACACGATCGGGTGCTTTTGGTTTTGATTCGAGCCAAGAGCTTATCGCTCGCCGTGCCGTGAGTGTTCTGTGAGTTCGGATCGAGCATCTGTACGCCTTTCGGTGCGAGTGACGTCCGTCAGTCTAATCAGCATTCGAAATATTCCCGTGCCGTGTGATTCCTCGTGTGTCACCGTGTGTCACCGCGTGTGCGTGTGTGTACTGCTTCAACGCCATCAAGCTCGTGACGTTTGTGTGGAGCAGCAGCGTTTGCAATCAATCGCCAGCCCTAACACCTTGGTTTCCAAGATTTCGATTCCAAAAGTACGGAAACACCGCACCGCACCGAACCGAACGAACGAACCGAAAAAAAGGGAAAGTGAACCGCTCATTGTTGCTCGTTGCAACACGCATCCACACACTCACACACACACACCTGCCCAAGGTCGTCGACGCTGCTAGACAGCAACTCCAACCGAACAGGTGCAGAAATATCAGGCCCAAGGTGCTGGTTCGTGTTTTTGTTATATTTGTGCTGCCCGAGACAACAAGGCGCGGGAAAAAGTCTCCACTGAAATAACCGTCAGACAATCAACCAGGTCACGCACGCAACAACAACACCGCCACCAACAGCTAATAAAAACCAGCTGAGCTGATCAAACGCACACACCCACACACGTACGCACCGAACAGCCGAAACAAGGCGCGAGAATGAGTGGAGTCGACGAGATTCTGACGTACAAGCGCGACTCGAAGGAGGATCTGTACGCGCTGCTAAACTGCAGCGAAACTTCCACGGTACGTATTGCGTCTTGAGCGATGCAAACCGCTCGAAACGTAGAACATACTTATCGAATCGATATTTGCACCCTCCCGGTTGCATCGGCAACCTTAGCCCAAGCGTAAATCCCCGTCGGGCGGGCAAACTTTTCTGCTTCTTTGTAATTATCGTGCTTTATTGCAACGGAGGACTTCCTCTCGCTCTCTCTCTCTCTCTCTTTTTGTCTCTCTATCATTGCGAGGCAGAGGGGGGAAAGGGAGAAGAAGAAGATTGGAGTGAGATTAAGAATGGTACCCTGGATTTTGCACACACATGCACAATAGTCCCAAACGCCACGTCGGCGTGTTTGTGCTCCCAAATACTCAACAACCATGACCTCACAACCTGCCTTTTTGCGCATTCTGTATATAATTGTTTGTTGCAAATCCTTTGTTACCTGGGTTGATTGTGCTGCCGTGGGGTTTCCTGTGCCCTTCCCGACAGGATTGAGGGAATGGGGCGGACGAGATGGCCTCATTTCGCTTTAAATAATCCCCAACAAACACCGTTCGTAAATATGCTCCAGCTTCTCGGTGGGTGGGTGTTATATATTCAGCGGCGTGTGTCGTACATTATTTATGAAGCCGTTGGTCAGGTCGGTGGGTCCTTGGACTTTTCCCGGGCTGCGGGTTGGGTAGGGGAGGGGGGGGGAGTGAGGGGGGCTAGGAGACCGCTGGGAAATGAATGAATGCGGCAAGGAAGAAGTCAACGACTGACAGGTGTCAGTGGCGGTGAGGGTGAGGGTGGCTGCAGCAAAGGGAAACGGGAGACAGTTAAATACTACTGCACATGACATGGGGCGTGATGCTCATCCCGCTTGCTTACCCCCTTCCTCGTCCCCACCCCCTCCTGCAGGTGCACTCCGAATGCACGTTTCACTCACACCAACGCTCTCGCTCTCACCGAAACTCTCTGGCTTCTATCCGCACGGCGCACAGGTTGACCAGATCCAGGCAGAGTTTAAAATACTCGCCCTGCAGTACCACCCGGACAAGAACGACGGCGACAAGGAGTCCGAGGCCAAGTTCCAGCAGCTGAAGGTAATCGGTCGGAGCGGTGGTTGTGAAGTGATTGCTTTATCCGCTTGCTCATGCTCCCCGTTTGTTCTTACCCCTTCCGCAGGAAGCGAAGGAGATCCTGTGCGATCCGGAGAAACGGGCGAGCTACGACAAGTGGCGGAACAGCGGCATCCAGATCAGCTACAAGAACTGGCTCGGCATGAAGGAGCACGTCCAGCAGAGCATGCACTGGGCGATCCCGAAGACGAAGGATCGGATGCTACCGGAGGGCGGAACCGGGTCGGGGGCCGGTGCCGGGGCGGCTGCGTCCGGGCTGAGTGCGGCCCAACCGAACCCGGCCCATCGCCGAGCGTCCGAGGGCGGGGCTGCCCTCTACTACGGTGGGCGGAAGGGTGAGTGGGGCACGGAGAACTCGAGCGAAGTCGTCAGCAAGTTCCGCAACTACGAGATTTAAGGGTGCTGTGCGATGTCCTTGATGTCCTTGAAACAACATACGATGCGAGTGTGGTACGATGGAGGGGGGGGGGGAGCATCCATTCATTTAAAACCGTTCTTTTCAAAGGGGCACCAGGCTCCCTTTAACCACCCTTTCCACATGCCATTGTGAGAGCGCGAACTCGCGCCCGTTCTGCGCTGGCGTGTCCTTTTTTACCCTTCTCTTCGAGCGTACCTCTTTTCACAGCGTGGGGTGGTAGGGGGAGAGGGGGGACGTTGCGAATTTAATGAAGTCACGGTTGAACTGATAATTGGAGCAGATACGTTCTTCATATGCTGTTCTCTGTCTCGCACCCTCTCGCCATCGCTCTTTCGCTCTCTGGTGCGTCCTATTACGTTGTAGAAACGTTTGGGGACGTTACATGCTCTACTTCCACTAGCATTTCTGATGCTCTTTCCTCCCTTCCCACGCTCCGCTGAAGGCGGAGAATGGCGGTGAAACTGAAACCTCCCACAGAGGGAAGACGGCCAGTAGGTGCCGAACATAACTTAAATTGATGAAACTTTTGCTGGTGCAGGCAGAGACGTTGGAGACACAGATTCACATTTGATTCAACTGATTGCAATTGAATAATTAATTGATTAGAACGAGAAAGGACGAACACAGGCGGTAACAAAACGATAAAATATTCCTTGGGAAAGGAATGCAAAAAAAAACAGGCACACACACACACACACACACACACATACACACAAAACACAAATCTCATGAAGATATTGAATACCGCACCGTAGGCAAGCGGTGAAACTTCCAACCCCGCTTAAAGTGTCCCTAAATACCGAGTGCTCACTGCACAAGCCAAAACAAAAGTCATGTGTCCTGGACATTTTCTTTGAATCGATGTACTATAGTTGTTATTGTTGTTGTTAACACTAAAGAACACTCTCCCCCATGGTTACATTAAGCGGCGATCCCGCCTGTCTAGAGCGTTTGGTGTGGGAAAGCGGGAAGCGACATAAAACATATTAAAATAAAAGACAGATAATGTGCCACACTATAGAAGCACGGAAGATCAAGAGCGCGCAACAGCACCAGCACCAATGCGATAATGATGTAAGACGACAAAATGACAACTACAAGAGTAATGATTTCCATTCCGGTGCTGGGAGTGCTCGGCAGGCGACATCAAGCCGAGCACTGGTGGAAGACCTACGCACTGTGTTCCCTGCTACGATCAACAACTAATTGGTGCAGGTGTTGAGTGTGAATGAGTTAGCGCACACATACATCTTCTATCTCTATATTTTATAGCGAAGCGATATTGAAACAAACGGTGACAAAAATGCAACACATATGAACTACATTGAAAACATGACACGAGAGATTAATGAAGGAGAACGCTCTTATATTTAAAGCAAGATATTTTTGTTACCTAATATACCTATTACATACCTGCTCGAGGCGGGTGTACGTGATGTTGTGGACGTTGTATTTAACACTATTTCAATCAAGCTGTGTAGATGATAATATATATACTTATATATCAATTGGTGTTGCAATGATGAAAATGACAGCCTCTATCTTCATATTTCCACTGCACGGGTGTTATAGGAAACGATAATTTATTATCTCCCTCTGACTAGAGTGTATTAGGCACGACGTGCAAAGAGAGAAACACAATCACAAAATAAAAACCCGGCGCGCGTCGTACGCGTGTTTAGCGAGTAGGATATGGCAAAAACCGATCTTTCTTCGCCCGTTTTCGGAAGTGATCTGACAGATCGAGCTCAACATGTGTGCTGGGGCAGCAACACCAACGGCTGCAATGGGGCGGAACAGAAACACATGCTTGCGAGTCCAAGTGCTGGCGGTGGAATGTGATGAGTGCAGCTATTCTAAGACACCTCTTTACACACCTCCTGATCTGAACCTGTACGGGAAATATTTAACTTTACCCACCTACTGTCTCCTCGAGTTTATTGACATTTTGTAGACATTTGGAGAACCCATTTTGATGGTGGCGAAAATAGTATAGCGAAAACAAATAAAAGAAAACGTTATTTTACACTAAATTGTTACCTCGAGCTTAAAGCCCGAACAAATCATGAAGACAAATCAAATGCTCTCGGGTGCGCTCCTGCCACGGCCGTTGTGCTGGGGCAAGGCGCAACAAACGTTCCACCATCTGTCTGTCCAGGATGATATACATATATATTTCGTGCACAAACAGCCTGTTTGGGAAGAATGGTAGCGAGAAGGAAGGAGGAATGGTATTAGTAAGTAAACGGATTTGCCTGACGATGTCCTGATGTGATTGTTTCGTTGCCTCTCACTCCCGTTCTTCTCCGCGCAATAACCACCTCTTGACCACTGTGCACAGAATGCCTGTGAGAATGGGAGTTATACAAGATAAAAATAAAAACAAAGTAAATTAAAAAAAAAAAAGATATAAAACTGAGCAAATAAACGAGCGGTATGGAGCTATATACAAATGCAGTCAATATATGCATCAAATGTATACACAAAAGCAGACGCACACGTAATCATCTTCTTGTTCCCCATGATTGCTGTGGCAGCTGATACAAACCCTAAATCAATATGATAAACTATTAGCTGGATTTATTTGTGTGCGAATGATGTTTGATATACTATACAGAGTTGGATGATATGAAAACCACAAAACTATACACTCACAGCACACGGCAAACGAAACGTGTATCTTCACTTCTTACGAGCAGCGTAAAAATACAATTTAACAAACAAAGTAAAAGGACCCAACACACACTACTCAAACAAACAAAGCTTGATGATGAAAACAACGTAACAGATGAATTAATGTGTTGTGTGCGTGTTGCAAACGCTGTGCTCCTAAACGAATTGCAAGCAAGTAGCTCCTTTAGGTGTTGCAAAAACCCCACAAACCAAGTGTGCGTGTGTGTACTTTTCTTCGTTCCCCGTTTAGTGTGGCGAAAGCGAATCATCGGCATCTCCAACTTTTCTCACAAATGAGCAAGAACAAACCTAACAAACCAAATGAACACTGAATAAAGGCTATATTTCGCTACATACTTCCTTGTAGTATTCCAGCGTATTGTGTTCGTTGCTTTTCTTTCGATTTGCTCGTCGTCCCCACTCTCGAGACAAATGCGAAACATACAAATTACTTACAAATGAGTTTTACTTTCCGAATGGCATACCACTGGTTCCGTGTTTGTTTTTTTTTTCTCCAATTGAAACATCCCTAATTACACACAGAGACACACTATGCATCGTTCATGTCACGAATCCGGGTGATTTTTTTTTGGTTTTGTTGTCGTTACGAACTAGAGAATTTTTTAGCTTTTGGATCAAATATGTTTTTCAACTCTGCTCCTTTTGGGTTCTAGAAGCTGGAGAGGGGAAATGAGATGTATTTTTGGTGTTCTTTTGTTTAATTTAATTTGCTTTAACTGCGCCTAAAACGACAATTCGGGTAAGTAGAAAACAACCGATTAAAGTTTCATAATACCGTGGTAAAATGATTAAAATGCGCAAGTAAGTATCGTATGAAAAAAAGGCTTAATAAAACCATTAAAAGAACTATGCGAGTTTTGCTACGTTAATTAAATGTTAGTAATTAATGCTCTAAGCTTAGATCTAGCGTTCCCTGGCGTCCCCCAGCGAGCTATACGAGTCTACGAAATGGCATCTTATTTATAAACGTAAAGAGTACGATGGCAAAAATTTCACTAAACAAAATAATGATGCACTAGTCGAGTTTGGTGGCACGATTCGAGTGTTGCTAGCCTAGGGAAATACAGTGCTGAATATAGGTCGCACGACGTTGCATTGAACTAAACGCTATGGCATTGAAAGTTTCGTTTGGCTTTTGCGTCATGGTTTCGGATATTGTTCCTATTCGTCACCCGATCATGAAGCGATGGTCAGGCGTGGCTGCTAGCACGGATCACTATCAAAACTCTTCCACCGGGTGATCTATCTGCAGCTCGCACGGTCTCCGGAACTCTTGGCCTCGCTCGTGTATCCATTTGTTCGAGACTAAAAGTATTAAAATGCGAATATTTTTAAGATGCTGAATGTCAAAACAGGATGCACTAGGTACGTACCCCATTTCGTGCCGGTCAGCACGGGGCAGGCGGCGTGTCGTGTCGCGTAATCACCGTGCCCAGACGGGTGGAGATTGTGCCAGAACGCGGCCGTTCCCTTCCGGGGCCACAGTGCCAGATGCAGCGAGGGGAAGACGGTCGCTCCGCCTTGCGTGACGTCGCTCATCTGTGCAAAAACAAAAAAGACACACGCAAAACAAGCGCTATTTAATCCCACTGGCAGCAGAGAAAGCAAGCGTTTAACGTACGTAAAACAGAACAGTTGCTATCCGATTGCCCGTGCCGAGACTGCGGAACGCGTTACGCTCCTCGCGGCGGGCAAAGTCGAAGTGCGGTTCGTAGTGTCCGCCGATACCGTAATTGACCACCTGCAGCTCCTCGGCCGTCTCCATCGTCAACCCGGTCATATCCTCGACCCGCCGGCTGATCGTGCGTATCATGTCGTCCTCGGCGTCTTTCAACCAAGCCGATTTGCTGATGCGATAGTTGGCAAACTCGAGCTCGCCGGTTTTGTAGTTCTGCACGGTTGCGCGACGAAACCGGGGCCGAGCATACTGCTTGATCCGCTCAATCTCCCGATCGGACATGACGTCATGGTAGATGACGATGTACGGCCGGAGATAAGCTTCTTCGAGCTTCAGCGGTCCGATCAGCAGGAACGGCGACCGGTTGGTCGTATAGCGACAGACGAGCTTCGATCGGAGCGCGATTGGGGGTTGTTGTTCACCGCGGCACAGTTGTTCGTACAGCTTCCTCTCGTTGCTGTCGTAGATGTGCGGTTTGGCCTCTTTCTGGATCTTCTAGATGGGAAAGGTGAACCGAAGTGAGCGTGCGGGTGCGTTGAAAACGGTACACTCAAGGACATACCGTGGTGGTGTCGATAGGTACCTCCTCGCTGCCATCATCACCGCGCAGAATCTTCTGCTGAGCCTCTTTCTGGAGCTCCTTCTCGTAGTAGGCCTTGTTGCTAACTGCCCGCTCATGATCCGGCACCAGCTCGAGCAGCTCCTCGGTCATGGAGAGCGCTGTTTGAATATTACCTGCACAGGCGAAAACGAAATGCTTTAGAACGTGAACCAAATTGCGGTCATCGCGCACCCACCCTGCTTGAACGTGGAGAACGCAAGATACTCCAGCACATCCTCCTTCGTCGCCGTGCGGTTCACCTCGCTCGTCAGCCGGTCCATTGCCTCGCGCATCCACAGCACCGTGTGGTAATAGTCGCCGTTCAGGTAACTCTGCCTGCCCAGCTCGAAACAGTCGCCCGCCGACAGCTCCGTGCTGTACTGCACACCGTTCAGCATGCCCCGGGCAAGGCTGGCCGTGTCGAGGTTGTACGTGTCCTGCAGGCGCATCAGCGCCACCGCCGCCCCATTCAGATCCTCATCCGACGGGAACTTGAGCACGCTGCGGAAGCTGGTCACGTTCTCCAGAAACTCTTTCCCGACCTCGTACGTCATGAGGTTCTCGACGTACCGCCAGTCGGTCGTGAGACGCTTCGTCAGCAGGAACGCGTTCACCGGATTGGACAGGTAGGCGCTTACGTCACGCGCTGCCTCCGTGTGCTCGCGCCGATACTCGTACACCTTCCTGAAACAGGTCGAGGAGTGTCGAATTACAAATGCTGCTGTCGAGGTTTCTCCTCGCGCGTTGCTACTTACTGGCGCAGCTGCAAGAGCTTATCCTCCTGCACCTGGACGTAGTTGTCGAGGTTGGTAATCAGGACCGCCTCGGTTTCGAGCAGCTCCTCCATGTCGGCCAGTGCCGTAAATAGTTCACCGTCGACCGAAGGGGGATGTGGTAGCAGGGCTACAAGTGTCGCCAGCAACACCGGCGAAAACATCCTACCGCGCTGCAGCTGCATTACTGAAGAACGAAAGAACGACACGGCACGGGTTTTGAGGTTAGGATCGGAAGTTCACTAATCTGCAACCGATGCCTGCAAGAAACTGTTCAAACTTTGGCACTGCCTTCTAATGCTCGACACCCCACTCGGGCTTGCCCGAACACTATCTTTACCCCTTTGTCGTGCTATCTCGCTCTGTCCCTCCCGCTTTCCTCCTCTCTCCCTCTCTTTTTCTTTTGTATTGGCCGACGACATATGCTAGGGCGATATGCTGGATCGTTGCCCTCTCGCTGGGCGACGTGTACGTGCCATGCTGCACGATCGTGTGCGGATGCTGGCCTCCGTTCCTTGGCTTTGATAACGATCATAACATATGTCGTGCCGGCTGCCAGAAGAAACAGGAAACGTGCTGGAAACTTCTAATACACCAGCGTGGCAGCATGATCAAAGCCGCAGACACCAGTAGGTTGATAGTTGTACGGGGGTGGTACCGCCCGACGTCATCTGGCAAACACATTGCTGCGTTGACGACATCACGTTTGATGTTGCTTGCTGTGTGAAGTTTTATGATGGACGATGCCAGACAGGGGCAGCGATGGTTTTGATTGCTGAAGGGATCCTCCTACACAGGCTCTCCGGCCGGGAGAAGACACAAAGAACAAGCGGAATACACGGATAATACCTACCCGGAGCCGTCCGTCAGGGTATTGTTCGCACAGCTTTACGGCAGCAGCAGAGTTGGATGATTTTTTGCAACTCGACTAGAGTCTCACTTGCCCAACTGATGTCCACACAACCCTCAGGGACGCACGCTGGACACACTTCGCATAGCGAATCGCTGACACACACTCGCAACAAACTAGGTAATCAAACGCGGGCACCTCTTGACGGAGGGGTTCACCAGCGGGAACCGCTTCTTCAGGCCAGTTCGGTGTTCGACGGAGCAATGTTATGTGTGCGTACGTGCTGCTGCGCTTCACTTCGGTACTTGAAGCCATCGAAAGTACAGAACAGAGAGCATTTATCGCATTCGGGCGGAGGCGTTGGAATATTCTCTCACATGTCTGTCAAATTATTCCCGGCTCGGTGTATGTGTGTGTTTTGGCCGCAGAAAATAATTCCGCCAGAGAGAGAGAAGACGGAGAATGAGAAAGAAACATGAATAAGACAGAGTACGAGAGAGAAAGCGAATCGAGATTTGGGAGCACAGCTGCCGGGACTGAAAGAAGAAACGCGGAAATACGTTTTTGACAGGAACAAAAGAGAGGGAAACATTTTTGAAGATTTTTAACAGTGAGCACGCGCTCTCTTCACAGCCACTGATCACTATGAGAAATGGTGCGTTTGATAACCGTCAAACAAATTAATTCAAAAATTATAGTTAACGCAATCATCCATCAGCCAGACAGATTACAGGTTACTCTGTAAAATCGCAAGAGTCAATAAAAAAAAATGGTGATGGTGTCCCAAATGTTGTTTGATTTCGTGAGACTTTTGTATCAATTTTTGATCCACTTCCAATGCTATTCTCATATTACATATTTTACTAGTTTATTGATGCATCAATCATCAATAATAGCAAAACTCCAAATCTTTACACCGTTTCAACGAATGTACATGAAAATCGCGAATCACAAAGGGACGTTATGAACGCGGAAATTGTTGTTGCTAGTTGATTTGTTAAAATATAGCAACATGTTTAGCTGAACAAGAGCGTAAATTTGAAAAAGTATTCAAATAATGGCATAATTATTTTAACTGACTGCTGGCAAATTTTTCAAAATGTTTTGTGTTTAATTGTGGTGTTATTCTTGATCACTTAACAATAATAAACAAATCCAATCGGACGCTTAGAATTAGAAGAAGAACAATTGAGATAGTTGGTAGGTAAGAGAACTTTAAATGTATCACATTTTGCGAATCAAATTAGAATACTATGACCAGCTTTCGATGTAAATCCCAGTGTGTGTGTGTGAGGCTGCTAAATTCTGTTTGCTCTTCTCTTGCTGTTTGTGACTCTCATCGTTTTAATGTACGCCGCTGCATAACGACAAAAACACACGCACACAGCGAACGGCAAAACACAAAGTGTTATTATTGTTTACCCGAGAGTCTGACCGAAAGCGGTGGCATTTGTTGTTGTTTTATCGCGCTTAGTGAATTTGGTCCCGCCGCTGCTGGTAGTGGCATCTTCGTGAAGGTGTGTGGGCCGTTGTCGGAGAGACGAACAAAAATACGGATATCAAGGCGGACGGAGCTATCCTTTGATCATCAAACGGCCGAGTCGCTCAGCAGGGGCGTAGAAGTAGAGCATGGTGGTAAAGTCCGATCGAGCGTAGTCCAACCTTAAATCCCAGCGTAAGTCATTGCACGGTGCAAGGATACGAACAGGATATGTGCATCTGTGGACGAACTTGAATGCGTGTGTGTGTATGTGTATGTGTGCGTGTAAAGTGCAATCATCAAAGTGCAACCGAGGAGTCCAGGAAGCCATCAACAATCAAAATCGTGTACCGTGCCTGCGGCTGGGTGCTGTTTCTCCCCGAAAAATGCCCAAATTAATAGTAGGTATTAGGTAATGCGATGGTGGGCACGATCGTTGCACGGGGTCGCGGCAACCGGAGCAGGCGCGCGCCAGATAACTGGTCGCTGGCCTTTCCAAAAATCTGCCTCAAAAAGGGAGAAGAAAGCAGTGGGCCCCGAGAGCAGAAGTGGAATAATTGCGAATGCAACGAGTGGGGCGAGCGTTTTTTTTTTCATTCTTCTTTGTTGCCTGTCGTTAAACACATTAAAACCATAAAAAAACGATAATGGTACTGCGCAACGGTGACTCACCGGATGACATTTTCCGTACATTGTCAGCATCCGTAACGCGCACAATGGAGGAAGCTATTCCAAGCGCTCGATCGGTATAACGTCGGATCGAGATCCTCTTCAGAACATAAAGTTTAACCGAACAGCGCATAGGTTGTTAGCCTTACACGCACCGATACGGCCAAGCTCTCAACCTAGCCACCGTTGTAGGCCCTTAAAACCACTTGATTTGCCTACGCCGTCCAGCGGCAAGAACATTCCACTCGATGCATCTCTAGGCGCACTTGTGACTATTTTAATCGCACTCGCTTGATTACAGGAACCGCCGACAGCGTTGGAATGGTACAGAAACATCGACAATTATCTGTGTACTTGTTTGTTTACACGCGAAGACATACCTAGAGGCTGCACTGTGCACTCGATACTGCTGATCGGTATCAATCGTTGGTAGCAGATAACGTAGACACTCGAGAGAGGTTAGCTTGCTCTGGAATCTGTGCAGCCACTTATCTGATAGGCAATAGCAACCCGTACCAGTGGTCGTATATATTGAAAGAAGAGCTCAGCAGCAACCCATCAGTTTAGTTCTCGATGGTGAAGTAGGGTTATCCTTTTTTGCGAGCGTGTTCCAGTGCGAGGCTTCTCGCAGTTCCCAAGCAACACGTAGTGCGCCCTGGTGAGTCTCATCGGGGGAAGTGGCAGGGACTTGTCCGGCCGGGGGAAAGTCACCCGAAACCGAACACCGAAACCTAAGGCCAAGGGCAGACATGTTGAAGGTGCGAACGAATGTTAAAAAGGATTTTCGTTTGCGCCACTGCTGAGCGCGCTCACCGAGGTGCATATAAAACGTGAATCGTAGACACAATGAGAGCATGGTCAAAGCGTGGCTGCTCCACTAGTTGGCGGGCTTGGGGGGAGGAATATGGGACGATCGTCCGCCACGCGTTCGATCGTCAACTGGTCAACTTCAGCTGCCAGGGAGATCGTCGCTGGCACACGGAATGCAAACAACAACCCGACCGTATCTCGCACAGTGCTGGATAGAAAACGCTACCAGCGCTGGCCGTCACTGGCTCCTCGGGCGTTCGCGTCAGGAACGCCTGAGGATTCGGTCTGTATATCTCCGAGCGGCGCTTCACAGTAGCTTTCCGGAGACACGGACCTGCTCCGGGGCTGTCCATTGCTTCTCGGTCGTCCATCACTGTGCACTCGGTGTGGTAACCGATCGGTGGAATCGCATTACATAATCCATAAACGATACACCTATCTGGTTTGTGAAGCAGGCGTTCGAAGACTCCGGCTAATAATAGCGGCGCCCAGGCTTCTGTTTGTGTGAGTGGCATTGGCTGGTGCACTGGAGGGAGAGGGCACCGAAGCACCGAAAGATTCCGGATTATATTGGAACCGACGTGAATGTGTCAGTTTGCGCATGCAAACGATGCCTCCCGCGATGCGCGAATGCAGGTCAGTTCGATAGGTGCGCCATTGTTTTGCCCTGGTGGGAGGATAGGAAACTCCCGCTCTAGCTTGCCCTGATAAAGAATGCAATCACTCAAAGCGCATGACATGGTTGTCGTGCGCGTTCGGACAGAGGACCAGATAAGCCACCCAGTGCTAGATGAAAGTGTGTAATTTGCAGGCAAAAAACTACAAAATCTCTTCATCATGCGGCCCGGAAATGGGACTTGTGAAGTCGGGAGGCCTATCAGGGCCCAAATCGGTACTGCGACAACCTCAGCGTACGTAACCGCGTGTAACAACATGGACGTAGCAGGCGTTATCGCTACCGATCGTACTCCGTACCGCACCGGAGATGACCGGCCAGCGAAGAGCCTATAATTTGCATTCGCACGAAAACGAGATCGAGCTTTCGTGGGGTTTTATTTCACCTGTTGTTCTCCATTTTTACAGCGTCCAGCGTCGCAACCGGAATCAAACGCGCACAGCATGCCGGCCATCGACGTCGTCGTCGTCGTGTGAACGTGTCTTCAATAAACCTTTTCAATCGCTGCAAGCAACCGGCTAAGGAGGAAGAGTGAGAGTGAGAGTGAGAGTGATTTGGTAGTAGTGAAGCAGGCCATCAAGAAAGCGTTGGACATGCGTTGGAGTAGAATGGAGTGGAGGACAATCGGTGCGTGGATGCTACTGGGGATACTGTCGGTGACGGTCACAACGTCTGTACAAGCGTACAAAGTAGGCGTTGGACGAGCCGACTGCACTGGACCGTCGGTGGAGATTACGTTCGTAAGTAGTTGCAAGCAAGACGCTCACAACGGCTGCTGTGAGAAGCTCATGGTGTTATCGATATATTGCAGATGGGATACGCACAGCTGACGCAGCGTGGTACCGGCATTCACCTGCGCCAGTACGCCCGCTCGTACGTGATGGAAGATGGCGAAGGTGCGAGGGTGGTGTTCGTCAGCGTGGACGCCGGCATGACGGGGCACGCAGTGAAACGCGACGTCCTGGCCGTGCTCCAGAAGAAGTACGGCGATCTGTACACGCACGAGAACGTCGTCATAAGCGGTTCGCACACGCACTCGACGCCGGGCGGCTTCCTGATGTATCTGCTGTACGACCTAACCTCACTCGGGTTCGTGCCGGAGACGTTCAATGCGCTCGTGCACGGCATCGCGCAGAGCGTAATCCGCGCCCACAACAACATGGTCGATGCGCGAATCTACGTCGCCGAGACGGAGGTGCTGGATGCAAACATCAACCGAAGTCCTAGCGCGTACGAGAACAACCCGGAGGAGGAGCGGGCGCAGTATCGGCACAACGTGGACAAGACGCTGGTGCAGCTGCAGTTCGTGCACGCGAGGGACGGTACACCGTTCGGGGCGATCAACTGGTACGCCGTGCATCCCACCTCGATGAACAACACGAATCGGCTCGTTTCGAGCGATAACGTGGGTTTGGCGGCTGTGCTGCTGGAGCAGGAACGAAACCCGGGAGCGCTGGTCGGAAAGGGCGAGTTTGTGGGTGCGTTCGCGTCGAGCAACCTGGGCGATTCGTCACCGAACATAAACGGTCCGAAGTGCGAGAAGACGGGCCTGCCGTGTGACGTGCTCACGTCGTCCTGCCCGTCGGGAGCCGGCGCTTGTTTCGCGTCCGGTCCGGGGCGGGACATGTACGAAAGCACACAGATCATTGCCGAGCGGCTGTACCGTGCGGCGTCCGGACTGCTGGAGAAGCGCTCCGGCGAGGCTCGCGAAGTTACCGGACCGGTCGGGTTCGTGCATCAGTACATCGACATGACGACCGCCGAAACGGTCCACTTCGATCGGGCGACACGCAGTGCGGTGCGGGTGCGCGGGTGCCTGCCGGCGATGGGATACAGCTTTGCCGCTGGCACGACCGATGGTCCGGGAGCGTTCGATTTCCAGCAGGGCACCATCACGGACAACGTGCTGTGGAATGCGGTGCGCGATTTCATCGCCGAACCCACCCAGGACGACAAGGACTGCCAGGCACCGAAGCCGATTCTGCTGGCCACGGGCCGCGCCCGGTTCCCGTACGACTGGCAGCCAAAGATCGTGCCGACGCAGCTGCTTGTGGTGGGCGATTTTGCAATGGCGGCCGTTCCTGGCGAATTTACCACGATGGCTGGTCGGCGAATGCGTGGTGCGGTTGCCCGCGCCTCCGTAGCGGCCGGTGGCCGAGATCTGCAGGTGGTGGTAGCTGGCCTTTCCAACATGTACACCAGCTACATCACCACACCGGAGGAGTACGAGATCCAGCGGTACGAAGGTGCCTCCACACTGTACGGGCCGCACACGCTCACGTTGTACCTGGAGCAGTACAAGAAGCTGGTGGGGGCGCTCGTGCGCAACGAAACCGTCCCGGCTGGGCCAACCCCACCGTACGAGGACGACAAGCAGATCTCGCTCACGACCGGCGTCATCTTTGATTCGCACCCGCTCGGCAAAGACTTCGGCGACGTGAAGCTACAGCCGGAAGGGGCCTACGAACGAGGCGCCACGGTTAGTGCGGTGTTTATCGCCGGCAATCCACGTAACAATCTGATGCACGACAAGAGCTTCTTCACGGTGGAGCAGCTGCAACCGGATGGCAACTGGAACGTCGTGGCAACCGATGCCAACTGGGAGACTAGGTAAAGAAAGCAGCGTTCCCGCTGGCTAGAACTGTACTCATCGATATTTTGCTTTTTTTTTTGTTGCTTTCATACAGATTCCGCTGGGAGCGTACTTCCACCATATTGGGCTTCAGTGATATCGAGTTCAGTTGGACGATTGGAGCGAACACAGAAGCGGGCACGTACCGCATACGACACTTCGGTTATTACCGCTACATCCTGGGTGGGATTTATCCATACGTGGGCATCACCAACACGTTCAGCGTGAACTGATAAGCCATATTAGAGAGAATTTGATGATGAGAGAGAAAACAGTAAGATAAAGCGAAAGCGAAAGAGCGCAACTGAGAAAGGAAATAGGAATGGAATTACCCAGTGCGAGAAATATGAAAAAAGAAACAACATTCCATCGCCCTATTTTGCAACCAAATAGACTAGTCACTGGTTATTCGCGTTTAGTTAGAAAATTATTGTCCGATTTGGAATTTTAGATAAAATGCACATACTCCAACAAGATGTAGTTCTGATTTTTTCTAGAGTCTACAGCCAACAGCCCCAGTAACGTTCAATTCAAAATGTCCGATCCAGTCGCGTGAAACATTGCATACTGTGTACTTCAACAGCATGAAACATTTCATAAAAAATTTTCAATGTCGGTATGAGAGCATTAAAATCGCGAAAAGGTTGTAGTTTTGTTCTGATGTTCAGCTGATTTTTTCCATGATTTGCCTGAAGCCTTACAGAAAATCTAACCAACCCGAATCAGAAGTCGTTTTCCTTTTTACGTATGTGAAGAAGGATTTCGTCTCTTTACCAACTTTTTTAAATTATTTTAAAAGCGCTACCGGTGGCGGGAATTGTAAATCTAAACGATGCGTATTAGTACCAATAGTCACCACATGTGGCGCTCGCGGTGTTAGCTGTCGGAATCATACTTTGTTTTTGTTTACTGGTGTAGGCCCACGAGAATCGGGTAAACGTAATCTCTGTCGACGCAACCTACAGGCAGTTGAAGTAGTTTTACCTGTCGGTAAAGCCGTGCCGGTTGCTTATTTTAGTTATTGTGCGCTCATTTAAAGCTAATTATTATTGTTCAACCTAGTGGGGCTTCTACCGATTAACAGGCTTTGGCCGGCTTCGGATAACACATGGTACGGGTGAGTAAAAAGCAAAGCCTTCGATCGGACGTGAGTGGTTGTAATATCGTGGCACAATTTTCCATCCCCTACCATTTATCCATTCAGAATTCATACTATCCGGAAAATTCCGTGAAATTCTACCTACAATCAACCGCATCCGGAAGTGTGTAGATTGTGTTGCCCCGCAAACCGCATCTGTCGTGGGCCACTGGCTGCACAGGCCACGGAGAGACGCATGACGTCCGTCGCCTTCCTATGCTACTCCACACGCCCTCCATTTATGCGTTGCCTGTGCCGCAGTCTATTTTAGATATACTCTGCTGGTAAAAATAGCCTCTGCTGTGACAACGAGCTGCTGCTCCCCGTAATGCTGCTGCTCGGGACATACGGAGAACACGCACACACACACGCTGCAAAACGAACAAGACACCTGAAAGTCGTGTTCTGCCTATGATACCGGCGGGACGATGTCGGTGCTGGTGTTTCTAATAGCGGCCGCCCACTGCGTCTACACACCGTTCACGAAGGTGGAGGAAAGCTTCAACCTGCAGGCGATCCACGATCTGCTTTACCACCGAACGAACCTTTCCGAGGTAAGTGGCTAACCCACCTGTCCCTCTGGTGGCTTTACGGGAGCAACGTTCCTAATGCACAACGCTTCTCGCACCCACACGCACACGCAGTACGACCACCATGAGTTCCCAGGCGTGGTGCCACGGACATTCCTGGCGCCGCTGTTCATCTCTTTCCTGGTGTCACCGTTCGCGACGCTGCTCGAAGTGTTCGAGATCAACAAATTCTGGATGCAATATGTAGGTACGGTGGATATTTTTTGGTTTTACTATGTTTTGCTTATTTAGATACTTTAAATTGCAACCAGTAGCGCTGCAATCGAGCGTCGTTCCTGTAACGAGAAGCAATTTGAGGAACAATCATTGGCACCGAAATGGCATTTTGATACCGGTTTCGATGATGAATTGTGCCCTTGACGATTTTGAATTGCATATTCACAAGTGACGTCACTGGGCAGAACCTTTGCCGATTTGGCAAAGCATTCAACGTGATTTTTTCATCTTATTTCTGTTCTAGTTTTGTTGTTGGCATCACAATCGCGCTCTGGGAGATAAAGTGCGGTTTAATTTGAATAAAAAAGTAAATTTGTTTCTTTTCATAACCTTCCACATATAATTAAATAGACTTATGGAGTCATTTAATGCTTGAAATTAGTTCCCCTAAACTTAAACAGTTGTTGATATTTGATTAGATTATGTTGTATCTAATTTAAACATTTTATTTATTTTTAGTATTACGATGGCTAATAATATAGTCGTATCGCCCATATGCCAAATTATTACAATTTTTTAATAGGAAATTTTCATTTGCTACTTTTGACTTTCCAGAGCGAACTCATTTTTTCGTATTTCTAAAAATTTCTCCTTTTTTGTTTTGTTTCAGTTCGCTTCACCATCGCCGCGACCGTTGTGTTCGCCTGGAATCGGCTCAAAAAGACGATTCTGCATCGATTCGGGGTAACCGTTGGCGTTTGGTTCATGCTCATTACTGCCACCCAGTTTCACTTTATGTTCTACCTGAGCCGCCCGCTCCCGAATATAATGGCCCTGCCGCTCGTGCTGCTCGCCATTGACTACTGGCTGAACCGGGCGGTGAAGCGTTTCATCGTCTGCTCCGGTGCAGCCATCATCCTCTTCCGGGCGGAGCTAGCCATGCTGCTCGGACTGTACTTACTGTACGATCTGTACTACCAGCGCATCTCGTTGCCACTGTTCCTGCGCACCGCCATCCCGGCCGGTATCGGGTTGATCGCATTGACCGTCGCCGTCGATAGCTTCTTCTGGCGCCGGTTACTCTGGCCTGAGGCGGAAGTGTTTTGGTTCAATACGGTACAAAACAAGAGTTCCGAGTGGGGCACTTCGCCATTCCTGTGGTACGTTTATTCAGCGTTACCCCGCGCGATGGGTCTGTCAATTGTGTTCGTACCGCTCGGGTTGTATCTGGAGACGCGCATCCGGTCACTGGTTGTGCCGGCGGTTGTGTTTGTCCTACTGTTTTCCTGCCTACCGCATAAGGAGCTGCGGTTTATTATTTACGCATTTCCGCTGTTTAATGTTGCGGCTGCCTGTGCCTGCAATCGACTGTAAGTGTGGCAATGATTGGCGGAAATTATAAGTATACGATGTTAACATCTTTCACTTCCTTTGCAGGTGGATCAACCGGCAGAAGAGCCTGTGGAACAAGTTTCTCTCGTTCGTGTGCATTGGCCATCTGTTTGGAAACACGTTGTTGACAATGTTTCTGCTGCTGGTGGCCGGTACCAACTATCCCGGTGGTGTTGCAATCTCCAGGTAGGTCGAAACAAAACACAATAATTGCTTCATTTCCCCGCAGTAATATGTAAATTATTTGTGCAGTGAAATTTTTTATTACAATTATTAATTTATCTAAATTCAACATTGCTTAAATTATTAACATTCAATTGAAAAAAACATCCTGTCGACAAGTGTTCGATTTTGATTAAAAAAAAAACATAAGCTTACCGAATGTTAAGTGAAACCATATTTGATTCATTAGTTTTCGATTGTTGCACTAGAAATAAATATGGTGAGTAGATTTTTATATTTTTTCTACGCTTTGTTTGCAGATTCCATCGTCTAGCAGCAGGAGAAATGAATATATCCGTCCACATCGATAACCTTTCTGCTCAGAGTGGCGTATCGCGGTTTGCCCAGATCAACCCGGACTGGACGTACGTATTCTCGATCGCTTTTTCTTGGCTTCCTTGCGTTTCTGATCACAAAAACTCTTTCACAAAAAACCACAGGTACAGCAAGGAGGAAAATCTTCGCCCGGACGACGATGTGCTGCATCGGTTTGACTATCTGCTGACGGAAGCGCAGGACAAGTATTCGGACAAGATGCGGACATTGGCTCAAACGCACGAGATCGTTGAATTCGTCGAGTGCTTCAGCAGCATCGGGCTCCAGTACCGGTCGGTGCTGCCGGTGAAGATTAAAATGAAACCGTGCATCTTTATCATGCGCCGCCGGTTGGACTTCCTCGATGCGGAGGAACTCGGTAGTGCAGTGGGTGATCCGGAGGAGGAGAACGAAGAGGAGGATGAGATTGAGTTGGAAGATGAAAACGAGAACGACGAGGAGGAGAAAGAAGAGCAGGAAGATTTACCTGCTGACGAGCCGGTTGTGGAAGAACCGGAACCAGAGCCGGAAGTGCCGAAGCGACCCGAACGTCGCAAGCGTAACGTATTCTCACGGAAAGTTTCAAAAGGCGATGAACTGCGTCGTCGCACAATCAATACACCTCCGCTGAAGCCAGTACGAGGATATCGCAGTGTTCCCGACGACCGCTCAACGAGCAACAATCAACCAAAAGACAACGACGATCATGACGACGAAGAAGTGAACGAGAAAGACAGCGTGGAAGAGGACACAAATCGACGGTCCGTCATCCGGGAGGCCCGGAAGCTGATCAAGGAGGAGAAGATGCGCAAAATGGCTAACCGGCTGACGAAGGTGTCCAGCTTCGGTGAGGTGTGCAACCTCGACCGCATGTCGATGAAGGAGTGCCTAAAGAAACTGATCGACGAAGGCGACACGCTGCTGCCGGTGGACGAACTGGCCGAAGCGGACGAGCGCGGTGACTGACTGATGCAAAAGTGAGCTCGCAAAGTGCACGAAAAGCGAAACGAAAGAGAAAAACAATCAAACTCTTTATTTAGCGCAAATATTGAGTACGGTTTTCTTTGCTGTTGGTTTTTGTTTCTGTTGGGGCTTTCCCGCCGATGCCAGTTTGTTGGCTGGCAGCGACTGTTACTGTGAGGAGATGGGGGTATATAAGTATATATGCACGTGTATATAGCTATACAAATACAAGCTCCAGCAGGCGGTCGGCCAATGTCTCTGCCTGGAGTCCTCATCAATGAATGCTATAATGTAGTCATCGTGTGGTGTGTGCTTGCCTCTGCGTGCTCCTAATCTAAAAGCCTAACCATGTCTACAACTACAACAACGGATTGAACGAGCGCCGCAAAAGGACGAAAAATGAACCTAAATCAATTCGCTAAGGTTTCTGGGCCGGTTCGGGTCTGGCACGGTAGCCAGTTGTGTGTTCTGCCTTAAGTAATATCGTGGTCTGTAGCTTCCCTCATCGCTAACGAGTGCATCAGCTTCTTGTTCCCCTATTGGGTGACAGCAAACTTCCCGGTGAGAATGAAACTTGACGGTCCAAGAAATAGAACTAATGGAGCTCTGTAACCCGTTACAGATATTTTTTCGTTAAAGTAGTTTAAAATTCTTCCTTAGTGTCGGTAGCACCTCATTGCTTAGGAGTTGTGAACAAAGCGCCTCAGTACAACCATCTCTCATCAAAATGTATTAGAGAGAAAAACATTGATGTAATTTGTTCAAAATGCATAGTTTGCGTGGATAGGCTTCTAAACGTTTCTCGGCTTCCAGACCATTACTCCAGAACCCCCGAATCGTTCAGTGTGCGGCAAAATCCCTGTAAAAGTCGCCAGACCCCTC
Organism: Anopheles farauti; assembly: GCA_000473445.2. Classification (NCBI taxonomy): domain Eukaryota; kingdom Metazoa; phylum Arthropoda; class Insecta; order Diptera; family Culicidae; genus Anopheles; species Anopheles farauti. The sequence continues at coordinate 1,621,200 of KI915056.1, read as the reverse complement.
ATAGCGTGTCTCGTGTCTCGTGTTTGCGCTTGGCTCGGGGTTAGTTAAAACTGGTCTAAATTTTTAAAAAAGAAAGCGATTGCTTCTACTCTGGTCGATCCAGGAATCGGAGGTGTCTTTCCCAGTTTCATCGCGTGCCCACCGGTACACAACTGTTTAGGCCACAAAGTTACTCTCGCTCCCTCTCGCTCTCTCTCTCTCTCTCTCTTTCGCTCTCCCTCTCTCTGTTTCATTCTTTCTCTCCCGCTCGATGCAGGTGCTGCGAAGATGCTGTTTGCATTTGTGAACCAGGTGCGAAACTACCAAAGTCGTGTGGGTGTGTGATTAAAAACGTCTGCGCAGCCATTTTTGCTCGGGTCTGATGGGGTCTTTCTTATGCTCTTATTGCTGCTCGGTTTCGTCCGCATCGAGCTGAATGGTGGTATGATTGGAGTACAGCGCGTAGTTCCCGCTCTGCTCGTAGTCGTCGCTCGCATCGTCCTCGTCCGTGTTCAACCGTGGTCCGCTGTCACTATCGGATGTCTGCTGCTGCGGCTCGGGTTGGATCTGATACGAGAGCTGACCAGTACCGTCACTGTTTTGTTGCTCCGCACGCCGCTGCTGCTGGTGATACAGCTCGATCAGCTTTGTTAGATTGCTCGATTCCGCGATGTGTACCTCCTTCCTGATCTTCACGACGCGATCCTGCACCAGATTTTGATAGAAGCTGTGGAAGAAGCGGTTCGCTGGCACTTCGCTACGATTCGCCAACCGGATCGCGAGATGCTCCGGTATGATGAGAGTATCTGTCGGCGAATCATAGAAGCAAAACGGTTAGTAAACACTTGACCCATCACCAACCTGCTCGGATGTAAAAGAAAACAGCGTCATTCCACCCCAACAAACAAACACCAACCGATCGTTTGCGTTTTCTGCTGCATCGGGTTCGTGCTCGGATCCCAAAAGAAGATGTAGTACAGCGAGAGCATGATGGCGACGAGGGATACACACAGCACGTAAGCCGCCACCGTCAGGATGCGGATCGCTTTCTGGTTCTGCTTCGCCTCATACAACCGATCCTTCGAATCTTCGCCCGCGAGCTTTATTTTCTCTTCCGCCGTGTAGCTCATGGTGGCACCGTTTTCTGCCTCTAGCGCATCCGAACTGGTAGCGTGGAGTGCGTGGCCAATAGGGAAGTGAAAAACAAAGCGCTTTGGTGTATATATTTGCGTACTAATACATCCCGATGCGTGAGCGTTGCTGAGGCAAATGCACTCCGGTAAATATTGTTTTACACGCTTTGGAACGCGGCGCGTTCGAGCAGCAAATGTAAACAGATCTGTAGCCCTCAGCGAGTGAATTCTATTTTTTGCCTCCCCCCAGCTAATTGCGCTCGCGTGTGGAAATAATTATTGATTTTTCCAATACGCCACCGCCGCTGGCTTCTACCCGCACTTCAGAGGCAAACTATAGGAAGGATACGAATGCCTGTACTTCTTATCTTGCTTAGAAGCTTAGCAGGAGGAGCAGGAGAAGATAAATCCTGCTCTTATCTGTGTGGATAGCGCGAAGGGAACGAAAAATGGAAGGGCTGCAGCTCAAATTCTAGCTGCCCATTCGCTAAATGGATTACTTCGATTCAGTACAGCAAGGTAGCACGCACAACCACAAACACACACGTTCTAGCACGTCCTTCCATATGCCGTAGGTCAGGGCGAAACGTCATCACCGATGGATCCTGACGTACGCGCGACTTGAAATTGGGTTAAGCATCCACCGGACCTGATGATGCGATGAAAGCAAGATAATTATTTGCACTTCCAACCACCCGGCCCTGGCGCCCTAAATCATCTTCACACGATATGAAGCTGGCTTTGATCGGAACTCGACACTACGTCTGGACAGAGTGCATTTGCCTCCCGCGAACGCGCAGATTTACGAGCAGCGCTTTTATAGCACCCTCGCGATCTGTTTAATGTTTGCCTTCTTTTGAAAATATGGTAATAAATGTACATTTTACGCTCAGGCGCTTCGTACGGCCGCGGCTTCTAAAAGCGCCTACGTTAACGTCCGTAGTGTTGGCTTGTCGTTGTTGCGTGTTGTAAACGTTTTTCCTCACATCCTCGCGGTATCGCGGCGTTGTGGAAACCGTGTGGAAAACAGAACAAACAGAACAACACGGGCACAGCACTCGGTGTGCGCTCGGTTACACTTTGTGCCAGTGACTGGGGAGACGTGCGACTAGAAAAAAAAACGTAGCGCCCGGTGCTAACTAGGCGGAAAAATCTGCCACAAATCCGAGTACGGGCAAAGAGCGCGAGAATCGCCCATCGTTGGATATACCACCGCGGGACCAATCTCTCCCGAAAGGAGATAATTTTTTGCCGCTGTCTATGGAACGAAGGCGAGACTGGAGAAAATTTGTGTTTTTCCTACACGGAAGAGAACGAGTGCGAGCACGAAAAACAAGGGCGAGAGTTCACCTCGTCCCATGAGCGAATATCCCGTCGAAAACAATGCCGACTCGAGACTCGTATTTTCCCGCTCGTTTTTTTTCTGGATTGAGTATTTCGAGATTCAGGTGACAAAACAAACTATGAAAAACTCAAAGAAGTTACTTGACTATTATTATTGTGTATTTAATGCAAGCAAACAACGTGTTTTGAGAGCAAGCCTTTTGTTTTTCGATTAGAGAGAATTTGATCACGCTGGTGTACTCATTTAAGACATTGGTCATGCAAGTGTACTTTACTGCCTTAAGTAAGTAAGTTTAAGCCAAACCTTAAAGTGCGCGCGTCTCTAGAAACTGGTCAGATTTTATGTAATCACTGTTAACTAGATGTATTTTACAGAATGTGTATAAAAAGGACAAAACTTGTATGAAATATTAGACAAAAACAAGTCAAGAAACCAAGTAGACTTCAAGAGCCGCGTTTAATAATATTTACTTCCACCATTTCGTTCATCGAACGAATCATTCCGATGAAGAGCGAGCAATAAAACCTCTTAAATAAAACAACGTCCTTACAGGCAACTTCTTGATGCACAATCATCAAACACAAGAGCTCAAAGTCTCACGCTTGAAACGCGGCGAGGGCAATTTTAAAATAACACACAGGAAAAGCAAATATTGATTGAAAAACAAACGGGCAGTAATAAACCTTCGTTCCAGTGGTTTGTGTGCTAATCAATTGCTGTTACGTTTGGTGCTTTGTTGTGTGTATCGGCATTAACCTAAGGTCCTCCTGGTAACGGTGGCGGTGAGGCGTGGCGACATGTGTTGCTACTTTTGTGTTGTTGATTTTTTTTTATGTAAGCGCTAGTTTTTGTCGCTAATCCTGTTAAGACACCCATTCGGTGGACCTTCGCATTGCATAACGATTCCGATGACGTTTATTCTTCGGATTGGAGACGACGCCCGGTGTGGAGTCTATACTTACTACTTAAAAAATTACTAACTGTCAGCACAGGATGATCGGGGACGGGAACGGGGACGAAAATAGTACGTTGCGTTTGATTGAAGGAACTAATCGCCCTGATCGCACCCCGTTAACCGTTCGGGGCTGTCCTCTTCGTAGGGTTCGATTTTCGGGTGCCAGAAGAAGATGTAGTAAAGCGACAGGAGCAGGGCCGCGAACGAAACCGTAAACAGGTAGATGCACACGACGATCACTCGGACCCATTTGGGTTCCTCCTTTTTCTTCGCAAACACACCACCGTCGGCCGTTTCGGCGTCCCGTGCGTACAACGGCTCGGCTGCCTTATTATTCTCGACATTTTCCATTGCTTTATTCAGCTGGCTTTGTTCGGGTTATGTTATGAAAACAACTAAAGGCACTAAACACTAAGGCACTGGTCGTACTAGTTCGATACACTACCACCGTTCACCGTTCACTGTTCGCAACGGCTGCTGTCAGCACACTACGCTCGCATCGCGACAAGCAGATCAACTACTAGCACCGCCTCCACACGAGCGACTCGACAAGTGAAAGTGATATTCGGCAATACGTTACGCCACGCCGAGACCATCGTAATGGAGGCGCACACGCTCCTTCTGCTGCTATTTTGCGCAGTTCTTGCCCCCTCCGCCTGCAGGAACGAGGATCTCCCGTGGGAGGGAAAACAACTCGGCGCTCGCAGCAGTTATGGATTTAATCGGCTTTACGGTGGGCTTGCGGTTACGCCATTTCACGACACATAGCAAGACATGTGCGTCAACGTCGTCGAATTCCTTATTGGTTTAAATAAGGCGCATCGGCCGCTAGTGTCTTGGTCGCGAACGTTCCGACAGCCGCGTTGTGCAACGCGGGGGTCATTTCCGTTCTTTGCTTTACGCAACCGCTTCACCTCGTAAATTCTGCATTTGAGCGTGTTCGCGTAGAATTTTAATAAAATTCTCCCACTCTCATTTCATTCCATTCGATTCCAGTGAGTGCTGCAGCACCGCGAGCATATGATACGAACCACGAGCGGCTTTTCGTCGAGTAGTACGAAGGGTTAATCTACCGGATTCAATATTCTGTGTGTGCGCGCTACATATCGCCGCCGCAACCATGGTGCTGTCAGATGTCGTGCTGTCACTTTGCTTGCTAGCGGCTTTCAGCTGTCAAAACAGTACGCGACGTGATTGTTTTTGTTTGTATTTTGTTACTTTCCGGCTTACAAAGGGCACGTAACGATGAACCGGCTGTTGTGTACACGGCTCGCGACCCTTTCCGTACGCACTAGCACCGTCTCCCGGCCACTGCAATGGCGGACACTCTCGACCATGGACACCGCGTCGGAACACTCCCGGACAGAAAGTGCGCAACATTACGACATCATCATCGTTGGCGGTGGAATGGTCGGTACCGCTTTAGCCTGCGCTTTGGGTAAGAAAGTGACCGAAAATACTAATAGCTTTCCGGTTCTAATATCGCGCTGTCTCCGTCTATCATTATCACAGGTAAAAATAGTCGCCTGCAGGATAAATCGATTCTGCTGCTCGAGGCAGCCGGTAGCTTCAAGCGTCCGGCTACCGAAGCCGGGCAATACAGTAACCGGGTGTCGGCACTAAGCAAAGGCACGTACCGGTTAATGCAAACAATCGGTGCGTGGGAAGAGATCGAGCGGACGCGTGTCAAACCGGTGCTGCGGATGCAGGTTTGGGATGCTTGTTCGGATGCAGTTATCACATTCAACTACGACGATCTATCGGAGAACATTAGCTGGATCGTGGAAAACGATGTGCTGTTGGCCAGCGTCTACCGCCAGCTGGAGCAAGTACAGAACGTCCAAGTCCGGTACGGGGCTAAGCTGGCCAGTTGTGAATTGATTCGAGATGGAGCAGACACAAGCACCGTCCGGTTGACGAACGGTGAAACACTTCAATGCGACCTGCTGGTGAGTAGACGAGTGTTTACATTTTTATATTTTCTGTATTTTCCGTATTAGCGTATTAACTCGCGTATTACCTCGCAAATTTTGTGAGAATTTAAGAAATGTTTTTCTCATAAAATCTTAAGCTTTTGTAAACAGTGATCTAACAGTTACAAAATTTTAAGTGGAGAATTTCAGGCAAAAATCTCCAAAATGACACAGTATTATGAACAGCTTTTATGTAGAGCGTGTTACACAATTTTTGACGAAAATCAACTTACTCAGTTGATGTGCTAATTATGCATCATGAGCTTATGCGTCTTCATGGCCGAATATAGCAAAGTTAAAGAAAATAATGATTACCAGATGGCGTTTTTTCTATAGCTTTTTTATTCTAATTTTCACCACATCGAGGTCCTTGCTCAGCTCGTCCAAACGCTTTAGGATCGTTTGCTGATTTTCCTCGAGCGTTTTCCACGTGCCACCACCACCGGTGGATGGTGGCCGCGGCGGTGGCATCGTTTCCGGCCGGGCCGCGCCACCGTACGGATTTTCCGAGATGGTGCGCTTTTTGTTGAACGTCCGGAAGTGTTTCCGCCGCAGTGTGACGGCCGTATCGTCCTCGAGCAGGAAGTTATTGAAGGCCTGCATATTACGGTACGTGCGGCGTCTCCGGATCGATTGGTTGCGTTCGCGCCGTTCCGCCACCAGCTTATAGATCGAGGTGATTAGCTCACGGGGAATCTGTGGGAGGAATGTAGCGTGAAGTTCTAGTTCGTTTTTTTTTTATTATGTAAATCTCCTTGTCATACCCGTTTTTCGCGAGGATCGTTCGGCTTCACGCGGAAGTGTAACCGGCAGCGGGACGTCTTCAGCAGCGCTATCTTCTGGAAGATGGCCCAGATTCGGATCGGTGCTTTGCGTAATAAGCGCGAAAACATGAGACCCTCCAAGCGGGAGATTAACTCCGCCTGACGGGAGAGTCGATCGAGGCCAGCCGATTGTTGCAGGCCCTGTATGTCGCTAACTGCGAGACCGACGAGCAGGTTCGTCAGGATCACCGTCACGAGCAGCACAAATGCAAGAAACATACCGTGCGCCGTCGCCGGGTACTCTATCTTCAGGTTCTCACCGTAAAAGATGTCTTCGAACTCGAGTTCGCCCGCCATCATGACGATCGTCTTGAGTAGCGACCGTGGTATCTCCTTGAAAGCGATATAGTTCGGGAAGAGTACACAAAAGCTAAGCCCAAACGCGACCAGCAGACAGCAGTAGGCCATCAGGAACTTGGAAAAGTTGACCGCCACTAGAAGTACAGAAATGTAAAGGAATTTTGTTTAGACATTGGTGGATTTATCGCTTAAGAGTCCATGAGACCTTGGCATGAGTAAAAGGTCGGTTGTAGTTTAATTCAACATGACCAAACTTTTTAAATTATTTTCCAAGTCTTAAGTGGACTAATTTCACGGTTCAGGTCTCTTGGAACTCTTCAGTTATAATGACAGTCTGATAAGAAATCCCTTCCATCCAACAATGAAGTCTGCAATCTTTATAGAAGACCATCGAAAGTCTCACATGGGCTGCACAGAGATGTTGCCTGTCCTACCGGTAGTGAACATTTGCACGTACAGCCCGAAGATGGGAAATCGTCCAACCAGCATCATCAGTTCCAGCCACGCGAGGAAGATCACTACCGCTGCGACATGATGCTGCCAGGGCATGACGGCATTTGCATCGCTGAGCGTGTTGTGCTGCAAGTTGCAAAATTCAGTTCAAATTCAACATTCAAACGACGTCCGCATGAATCAGTCGTGCTCTCACCGTGCAAAGAAATATCCCGATGACGATACTCCACTGCAGCCAGTTCTCCCAGTACCGTACGTAGCTCACGAAGCCGTGCATCATCTGGAAGATTTCCTTCGTCAGCAGCACCAGGTTGAACAGCAGGATGATGTAGCCGATGGGGGGCACGTACGCCGGACTCGGGCACGGTTCTGCCCGGCAGTCCCGCACGTACACGCTCAGCACGTACGCGGTAAACAGCAACACAAACAACCCGTGGTAGAACAGGCTGAAGATGAAGAACTTCCGTATGCGACGCCACTTGAGCAGCAGGAACGTCTCGCACAGCGGGTGCTTCAGGATGCGTTTCTGACCAACTTCGATAAACGCCAGCAGCAGCTCCGTCTCGCCCCGGTCGTTGTTGGGCACGAGCAGCCGAAAGTCCAGCCGTATCTCGCAGTCAACGTCGCCGATCTCGTGTATGCTGTTGACGCTTATCGCCGCATCCAGCTTATCCACGTAGCGCGGTATGATCTCCGGCGTTCGCCTGATGATAAACGACAGCGCCGAAACGCCCCCGTTCGTCCTGGCGGTTATGTCCGCACCGTACTCGATCAGCATGTACACGCACGTGCTGAACTCGTTCAGCGCCGCGATGTGGAGCGGCGTGTAGCCGAAGTTGTCCGCCCGGTTCACGTCCACCTTCGCCTTCAGCAGGCTTAGCGTGCAGTCCCAGAAGCGGGACTCCTTCACGATCGATGCGTGCAGCGCGGTTCGCCCATCCCGGTAGACCGCATGCACGTCGGCCCGGTTCGCGATCAGGAACGTGACCGTCTCGTGGCACTGGGACAAGCAGGCGAGGTGGAGTGGTGTCTGCTGGTCGCGGTTCCGTGCGTCAATGTTGGCACCGGCCGCCACTAGGAGCCGCACGCAGTCGAGGTAATTTTCGGAGGCGGCAAGATGCAGGGCGGTTATCTTCTTCTGGCCGTACTGAGACCGGGCGTCGGCACCGTGTGCCAGCAGCAGCTCCATGCAGTCGGTGTAGCCGAGGGCGGCCGCCACGTGCAGCGGGGTCTGCGTGTACACCTGCGGTGTGTTCGGGTTCGCACCGTGCGTGAGCAGATACTCGACGCAGCGTTTGCTGTTGCGCATGACCGCGTAGTGGAGCGGTGAGTGTTTCTCGATGCCGGCGTTGATGTCGACGGACTGGGCGAGCAGCAGCGTCACGCACTCCAGACTGCCGCAGCTGCAACGAGACGATACAACAGCAGGATTGGAAAAGCTCACTCCTGAGGGAAGTCTTGAAATGGTGTTCATATACTACGCCTAAGTACGGACATACCTAGCCGCGCAGTGTAGGGGCGTAGCCGTCTTGTCCCGATCCCAGCACTGGGCCTTCGCACCGTGCTGCAGCAGCAACTCCGTCGCCCGGTAGTCGCCAATGTAGCACGCTAGGTGTAGCGCTGTCCGGCCAGCCCCATCACAAACGCACGCACTGGCTCCCTCCTGCGCGAGCAGCTTCCGCAAGAGATCGTGCTTGCTGTACCAGACCGCCATCAGGAGGACCGTGTCGCGCTGGCTCGCTGTATCCTGCAGGATGTCGCCAGTCGGTACGAGACTGCACAGCAGCAGCTCCGCGATCCGCTCCCCGCCCGGCAGCTCCTTCAGCCCGCTCTCGACGTCCGCATACGCCCAGATCTCCTCCTGACCCTCGCGGCTCGTCCCGAAGTCGTGCGGCTGATTCGGTGATGAGATCTCCACCCCACCGACATCGCTCTCGCTCGAGATGCTCAACCGGAAGCGACCGGTAGCGCTGTCCGTTGGCTCACTGCCATCGTCCGCATTCTCCTGGTAGTACATGCGATACTCGTCCTCCCAGCGCATCTCATTTTCCTATCGAGAAGGAGTGTGTCAAGAGTGAGAACCAGGTGTTTCGCGTGTGCTGCGTGTTGCGTGCGTACTATAATGGAGAACCGCACCGTATCCATGCCGTAGGTCGCCGATGCTCCCCGGTAGGGATGCCCGCAGGAACGCTGGTCATTCAGCTCGACGCCCGATCGTAAAACTAGTCGTCCAAATTGGATGCGCTAGAAATACGAGAACAGAACGAACGAAGAGACATTAAGCGCTACCTGCACGCAGCTGTGCCCAGCAGTTAAGTGCCAATGGTGGGAACGAGCCGACACTGCTCCAAGACTGACACTGACACTGATGACGTGCTCGTGCGAGCATTCTCGTGCATCCGATCCGCTTAATCTTGTGAATAAACCCTCCCGTGCGCCCCCATTCTCCCACTGGACCACCCTTACATAAACAACCCGGAGCCGGCGTCTGAGTGGGAAACATAAAAATAAGTGAGCGGAAATGATCTCGGCCACCGCCGCCAGCGGGAAAAGAGCGCCCGGAGTTCGCTCGTTTCTTCGCCGCAGCGGTTCGGTTCGCAAACAGGGCGAAAAAAAAAGAAACACGCGCGTTCGTTGGCTGTTTAGCCCGGTGTCGCGCTGCGCATTCGCGGTGAAATCTCAACCCGCGCTTCCACGAAAATTGCCACTAGCGGCAGGCAACGGTGCGACGCTGCCGGGCAAGGAATTGTTTCGCGCGAATGTTTATGTAAACGCTGCCAACAAAACATCGCTCCATAACATATGGCAGCGGCTCTCGCCCGCACTCACTGCACGCTTGGATCAGCAAGCGTTTTATTTTTCCCTTCCTCTCCCGCTTTTTTTATTGCTTGGATACTTTTTATTCGGTGTGTAATGAAAATCGACGATCCTGATCCATCCGGTCGAGATCTGGAGCACCTCAAACCAGATCCATCTACACGCCGTCTGGCCGGCGGGGCGCGTGTTGTGCGTAGGTTAGCGTTATTTAAGCAGGCAACGAGTGATTTGTTTAGTGTATCACACCCGTAGCTCATTTCGCCGCGGGGAGATCGGGTGATTGCGTTCCTAACCCCACTTAGCACCGATCGCCGAATCTTGGAATTGGCGCTTGAAAGTACTTTGACCAAATTCTTCAGCACAGTGCTAGATACAAGTGTTTGGGATTAGATTCTTATAGATGCAGCAATCGGTTGAAATGGCGTCATAAGCACTCCACCTCCGGAGCAGCAGCCCACTGGAAGCGCGCTGTGTTTGGTGTGGAATTTGTAAACAAAATATTAATTCTCCCGCGGCCTCTCCCGCAAAGGAGGTTTCGAGTGCGTGTGTTTAGCCCAGGAGGATGTTTCAGAACCAGGCAAAAGCGGGTGCCAACTTTAATTAGCAATATTTATGGCATCCGATAGGGTGCGGTGAGGTTTGGGAGCAGCGTTCATAAATCTTACCCGGCGTGATTTCAACAATGTCTGTGAAGTCGCACACGGGGCAAGAGCGTTTAAGTATTACTGCTTTGGATCATCGGTGTTTTTTGAGGGTGCGTCTGTCACCGGTCGAAATGGATGGTATCCTTCTTTTCCTTCTCTTTCTCCACAGTCTGACGCCTTCGTTCGCCGACGTTCGGATGCGCTCTCGTTGGGTCTTTGTGTCACCGCGGAACACTTCTTCCAGATCTGGGGTTTATCGCTGTGGTCGCGCAGGATCGTTGATCGGTGAATGGCTGTTGTCACTGTCAAGACTTACCTTATCCCAAACTGAGCAACTTGCATGAGCAAACTGTCACTAATCTCTTCTCACTCGCGTTTAGATACACAAAAGAACATCCACCGATCAGTTGGAACACTTTGTGCCGACTGAAACAGTAGCACGGCGGTGCCGGACTGCCGGTGAAACGCTACCGACACCCAAGGACGACCGCCGGCACCCCACTTACCCATTTTCTAAGCCGCACGTCCGCCACAGCCCGGGACCGAGAAAAATCAAAGCTAGATGTGTGAGCGAGCGAGCGAACGAGCGAATCGGACGATCGGTTCGGAGGATACGATCCGGGCGCTCCGGAGGTGTCGTGTGAGGACGGAAACACTTCTTCTCTCGCGGCGCGAATCTCAGCAAGGTGCGAACAAGCATACCAGCGACGGAGACGGCGGCTGCCACTTAGCTCGGTCGCAACGCTCCAGCATCACGTGTGTGGGAGAGCGAGAGAGATATAGAGCGATCGAGGGAGAGCAAGAGAAACAGAGAGAGATAGAGAAAGACAGACCTAATGTGTGGTGCGGGTGGGTCAAAAATTGGATGCGAAATGGAAAATCTGGCATAGGCACGCACGTGCGAGGCGGAGCGGTAAAACTAAGATGGTAACACACAAACACACGTCCTCCACGTTGGATGCCGCCTTCTGGACCTCCTGGAGTGTTTCACCCACGGGTTTTTTTTCCTTCGGCGTTGGAATTAGCCAATGGGACTAATTAACACTCGTCCTCCGCTGGTTGCTCGAAGCGCCAAAGGGCAGTGGAGCAGTTTGCGGACGCATGGTTGTCACCGCCCTGAGAGACCTGACGACATCCAGCGGATTCTAACGAGCCCATGCTGATTGGTTTCCGCTGCGCCCGTACAACATCCGGTGCGCACGTTTCGGGAGCAAGCGGCTCATCGTATGTCAAGATGTTATAATTAAGACGCGTTCCATTTCTCCCCTAGAGCTACTCTTGCTCGCTGGGCGAAGCGCTTTGGGATTTTGTCTCACTTGTTTTCAAGAAATGAATTGGGGAAGAGTGTCATCGCAAGAAGCGTTGACTCACTATGCGCGTGTGAAGCATTTATAAAGAGACGTTCCTTTTGATAAGGCGTTTGTCATACGTACAACGATTTTATCGGTACGATCGATGGATGCGACATTTGACCACTGTGACGTTAGCACATTCTAAATTTAATTAAAAACGAACCCGTGTCGCATATAACCTGTCATTATGAGCTACTTTTTTGAAAACGTCAATATTTACGTTGTAAAATATTAATTTGACTATATTGTGGTCGATCGCTTATTCAATACTGGTATCTTATCCTATTAATTTTAGATCGGTGCCGATGGCTTTAACTCTCTGGTGCGCCGGCAGATGGGTGTCCAAAATTTTGCCCTACCTTACAATCAAATGGGTGTGGTGGCCACACTCCGTTTGGCGCACGCACCCACCGATAACGTGACAGCCTGGCAGCGATTCCTACCGACCGGACCGATCGCACTGCTGCCCCTGAGTGACGACACCAGCTCGCTCGTTTGGTCAACCGGAATGGCGGAAGCGAAACGGCTCCTCCAACTCGACGGAGACGCGTTCGTTGCCGCCGTTAATGCCGCCTTTGTAAGTTTGTCTGCACGATTCGCTCATTACCCGTCGCTCATTTTGATTCTCATCCGTAGCACAAACCGATGCCGAGGAATACGCTCGTGGACGATATGGTGAAGGGTGTCCAGGCGTTGATCAAACATTCCACCGGTCAGCGGGTGGAGGCGGCACCGGTCGTTGAAGCGGAGTTGCCCACGTCCAGGGCCGCATTTCCTCTCGGTCTTGGTCACACCGGCACCTACGTTGGTCAGGGTGTCTGCCTGATAGGGTAAGAATAGAGGCTTTCTTAGAAACGTATAGAATAATTACACTTAACTATATTCAAACACAGCGATGCTGCACACCGCGTCCATCCGCTAGCCGGGCAGGGCGTCAATCTGGGTTTCGGCGACGTACAAACGTTGGTTGATGTGCTGGCCGATGCAAACTATTCTGGGCTCGGTATCAGCAACGTCGGTGAGCTACTCAAGTACGAACAGCAGCGTCTCAAGCATAACGTGCCGGTGCTGCTGACAACGCACAGCCTACAGCGACTCTACACGACCGACTTCGCACCGACGGTTGCCCTCCGGAGCGTTGGTCTTACGCTGACCAACGCCTTCCCACCGGTGAAGGTATGTCAGTTGAGGTCTCCTTAGAGCGCATAAGTTACAAAATTTCATTTTTTTCTCCATTTTAGAAATTCCTTATGAACTACGCCATGTCCTAAAGAGAAAGAGAGTATACGCCAAAGAGAAACCATCGATGAGTTCTGCTGCGCGGTGTTCGTTGAAATCAGTTGCATAAACATATAAATTTATATATTAAAATTAATCATCAAATATAAGAAAAAATATGCCTCAGTTTTACATTCCAAAGATATCACGCATCTCTTACCGTTCAAGTTGGGTCGTCATCTTTTTTGTGGAAGCTTGTCTTTCATATCGAATTTCTTTGGTTTGAGCCTAATCCTATCGATTTGAGCTTGCGATGATTTCATTTCAACATCTTTAACTACACATTATGTACATAGTTTATAACGATCAGGTCGCATTATTTGTCCTTATAGAGTCTGCGAGAGCTTAATAAAGTTCTGTTGAGATGCGCGATTGCGATGAGGAGCAATTCTACAAAGCGATTCACGGGATTAATAAGAAGCACCTTTGTGCAGATATTTTTAAGGGTGCTACGGTATGTGATGTTTTTGCTATTTCGCTCGAAACACAGGTTCCTGGTTTATCGTAGCTGGATAAAGCTAGCTTGGGCTTATTCAACGAAAAAATAGGAACACTACTGCATGAAATAACAGACAACGACACGTACAAACGACGATTCCTTCAAATTTTAGATTGAAATAGAAACCATGCTAAACGCTAAAGTACGCTTTCAGCTGTTGATTACAAATTCCTTCAACTACTGCGTATGCTTAGTTATGTTAAGCGTGAACTGCTTCGAAAATGTTCAAACACAGCTCATTTCCGTCATAATAACCATTGTTATTACGTGCATGCTTGAAGGATTCGCTATCAAAATTGTGTTACCAGAAAGATAACCCATCATGTTTCTAGTGGTAAACTAGTGAATAGGTAGATAAAGTTGAGCCATCTTGTCGAGGCCAAAAGCGATGTCTTTGCAAAACATCTGCTCTATTGGGTTTGGAACCAACACAGATGGGACATGTTCGTATTGAAATTGCCGTACGAATTTTGCAGCCACGTTTCTTTATCCCCTCTCGCCCCACGCAGAGCTGCATACACGCACACCTAGGTGCAGTGACTACACATGCCCAATACGTATTTATACGAGCACAAAGAAGCGCATCTTCTTTTTCTTGGTGATGGCTTACTTTTACGCGTATTTTACTTTCATTTAGAAACATTTTTATCGTGCTTTGCTATTAACAATGTTTGCTATTAAAACCCACGCAACCAGGCACGATTGTTGGTTGTAGTAAGTTTGAACCAAAACATTTGCGGACTTTGTACGATTAAAGGTGGACCATCTCTACCAGCTGGATTGATGCGTTACTTACAAGAGGGCGAACAAAGCGCCTGCTCTGGCCAGAAAGGTGCTAGCCGTCGACGAGACTGGTGTTGTTTGCTCGCTCTGTCTTCTACGTTGAACGTGAAAGAGTGTGTGCGTGTGCATGTGTCCGTGCGTTCGTAGTTTCCTTTGTGAAAGTGTGCCCCTACGATGCAGGGAAAAACAGGTACGTAGCTATTACGTTTTTTTTCTATAGGTGTCATATTGCCAGCAAAGAGAATCGTCCCAACTCGATCGTTCTTCAATCAAACCAACGCATTTGGGAAAGAAAAAAAAAGACGCAATATATATTTGCGTCGCGAACTTTCGGGGTATTGGTGCCGAAATTGAATGGTCCGGAATTAGATCATGGAATCGTTTATTTCCGTTTCCAAGCAACGCTTCGAACGGACGGAGCTTATGGAGGTCAAAGGTGAAACAGGTAGACTGGTTCGCAGAGGTGCAGACCTATCAGACAAAAATATCACGAACAAACATGTTTTCGTACGGGTGTGTGTTTTTCAGTCTACCTGGTACGCTGTTGGTGTGTTTGTCGAAGGCCAGCTGGCGCACTAACACCACGATCATTTCCACATGGCCTTGTTGTTGCAATCAACCATTGTTGGTATGGTATGCTACGTGATCAAAATCACCATTTCTGGCTCATTCCTACATGTTAATCATCTCAATCCACACAGGCTTAAGCGATGAAGTTTGAGCTTCAAAAAGATAAAATAATACATGGTAAAGCAGATCAATTTTACCAAGTACGGCAGGGGTGGCATTGTCGGTTCACCCAAAGGGTTCCAACCCTCTCGGCAAACCCCAAGGAAAAGTTTAAAGCTGGATGCATTCGTTTCACCCTCCCCTCCCTTGGGCACACTCATACAGCGCCAGACAAATCGCTGCAGTAGTGCTGCATGCTGCAAAACGCACACAACCATAGGGGTGGGTTTACTTGTAGAAGCCTGTCGCACAGATGGATCAGAAGGGTGCTAGCCGTCGACGAGACTGGTGCTGTTTTCTCGCTTAACTCCGACCACTGCGTCGAAACACTGAAGTGTGTCTGTGTGTGCGTTGTGTGGATGTGGCGAGTGTGCGTGCGTGTGCATCCGTAGTTGGTTTTTTCGTTTGTGAAAGTGCCTACGATGCAAAGAAAATCAGGTGTGTGTTGCAACATTACGGATGTAGTATTAGCTATCTTTCTTGCTTCTCTTCCCTGTAGGTTGAGACAGTGGTGGAGTTGGGAATGTCGTCTGAATTCATGCGTACGTAGTGAACAAAAGACGCAATACATGAAGCGAGGCACGTAATTACGTCGTTCATGTTGGCTGGGCTGGTTACGATAAGCAAATAGTTAGGTTTGGATGCGCCACTTTGCTTTCAATGAAGATTTCGAGTTGAAATAGGAAACTTTCGTAGTTATGACTAGCTCATCTAAGGTGGAGGGGACCCCCTCCCCTGCTTCGGTGCGGAATAGGTAAATGTCAAATTAACTGCTACGTCGCAACTGTTGAACCAGGAAACAATAGACATGTAGCAGAGTATAGCAGAGGGAAAGAGAGCGCTTGACGTCTAGCTTTACCGTATACTTGTGTAAAGCAATGAACGAGACAGAGAAGGCAAGCGAAGGAAAATGCTGTTGGCTTAATTTAAAGGCGTATTATTCCTTCTCCCTCCCTCCTATTTTATTGGCTTTCTTGTACACTGGCCAGCTTATCGTTGTTTTTAATTTGTTCCGATCGACGCGTCCTCTGCCTATTTATAGCATCCCCGAACGGCCCAACTAAGTCAACAGAGGCATTCTTCCATGGCCAAATGGCTTCGCCGTGTTTGTACCCGAAGGTTCTGGTACATTCCACTGCAAGCTGATTCATCACAGCTTCGCTGTTGATTGATTTCTTTGTGTCTGTGTGGGATGAAAAGATCTGATACCACCTACCGAGACTTGGTACGGCCAATATGTCGTTTTTATTTGAAAGATAAAATTGAAAGATACCATCTTGGTCTTGTTGGAACTGGTGGCACGTGAAGTAGATGATCTCTGGTGACTCAACGCTGCCACCTGGAGTCTCCATTGTGACGTCGTATGGCCTTTGTACCGCACGCCATTGGTGTCGTGGCCAGTTGCGTCATTACCCTTCTCCTATTCTACAGCATACAATTGCCTTGGGAGGTGAGCACATCAGCGGAATCATTTAAAATTTTAGACCCCTTGATTTTTCCATAAAATCAATGTACTTTAGCGTGATCAAGTTTCGATCGATCGTTACTGCTTGACAGCAGGTAAGAATAACGTAGCTTTTAACCTACCTAAATGGTTGGCTTAGAAATCTATCGATGTATTCGTCGGTAAACGGCACATGCTCATCTCTACGAAACGAAATGCGTATATTCAAGCAAATCCTCAACCAGTTCCATTCTGCAGACTCCTCACCGATCCATTTACTTGTCACTCACACTCAAGCACTGCTGTAAACGCTGGCAGACGTGTGCATTAACGACAAAATCCCATCGGACCCAATACATGCGCTGCAATTGAGGCCACCATTCGCTGGAGCAGCTTTCCTGTGTGCGTGAGTGTGTACCTGCGTGTGGGAACATAGATAAACCCTCACTACGGGTATGGCTCTGTGTCTCTCTGTGTGTGAGAAGGTATTTGAGCTCTAGTTCATTGGTATATCCCCACCGTCACCACCAGCTGGGCTTTTCTGCGATGCGTCTAGTGTCGATGACTCCGTGCGGGTTTTGCGGTGGTCTTCGACTCGGTTAGAGATCAGCCTCTGAAGTGAAAGTAGAGTTTTATTTTTAGCGATCCATTTTTTTATTTTCTCGATTTGTTCCGTCCGTGTGGTGATGTAAAAGGATGTAGGAAGCCATTTTTCTTATTTCGCAACCAAGTCTAATTCAATATCTTTTTTCTACTTTCAGCACCAGTCGAGACCGCTATGCATCTTTCTCGACACCTAATTTTACTTTTCCTTGTCAGAATCTTTTTTGGAACCTGATCTTCTCCAAACTCTTGTGTCGATGTGGTTTGCCATCGCATCGGTCGATTACCAGAGATCGCCATGAGAATGACTCATAAAAAATGGAAGAGGGAGACAGAGAGACAGAGAGGTGAAGTAACCGGACCGGAGTTTACCCTTGTATGCGTTTGCTCGACCGACCTTTCCGTGCTTCCGAGGAAGGAGGATGGCTCTGATGAGTATCGTTTACGGCCCACCCCCGCGCCAGCATGTCAAGTAGAAGGCGGGTATACTACTACCGTGTATCTATAACACCTTACATGCAATGCAACACATTTCGAGGCAAACGAGGGTTTTAGCCTTTCTTTCGACAGCGAATCCGTATTCTGCTCTGCGCAACACTCCTCCTCCACACACCCTGCACGAGAATCGCCAGTACGCTTACGAATCAGGGGGACAGCTGTGTTGAAGCATCCCAGAGTATCCAAACTCGACGACGGGTCTCTTGTTGGAGTTGGGTCGGTTCCGCTGGACACAAGCCTCTCACGTCTAAGTATTAAAACCTCTCTTACCCATTGTGTTTGACCGCCGTTTGTCCGCCCTCGGTGAGAAGTGAGTCGTGTTCTCTTGGGTGAGAGTCTTCGCACCATCACCGCTCACCTCGGTGAGTGTGTGTATAAGCTAAGTAGCTGGTGGAGCATACTTAACCTAACACGATTTTTCTTGAAAAGAATATTGATTCACATACCTGCATGATTGCGCAGAGTACGAAGATCTCATTTCTAGTTTGGGTGTTTGTGTGCGTGCGCGTCCTCACTTACGCTTCTCACATCTCACCGAGCGGTGTCGGATTGGCTTTGTGGTGGCAGCGACCAGTTTGTATGAGTAGTTGTATGAAATATCTCTCGGGTTCACCTGTGTGTGACCCGCTTAATGCACGATAAGCGTTTAGCTACCTCTTATAGATGCCGTGTTAAAGATGTTCTCGCAATGGAGACGGCCTTAACAGTCCTGCGTTCCGTGTGTTGAAAACACTTCTTCGATTGGCGAAGCTGTACCTAAACGAAGACGGTTCTCGTCGACTTAGACGTATGCGGACAGCTTGCTTGGATTTGAGTGGATTTGTGCAGCTCTTGGGGTCGTCGAACGAAACATTGGAAGTCGCGGCGACAAGGATGTGACGTACACGAGACGAACTCGTAGCAATGCAAAAGGCAGGACAGGATACGGCTACGGCTTCTGCAATGGTTGGATACAGAAGGCCTACCAAGAGAATCTCGGTGACTGCGCTTAGGCGTACCAACGAACGTATGGAATATGGAATACTTGTACAGTTGCTGGTTTCAGATATACATGCACTCTTCCCTGCCCACCTGTAAGACGGGCGGATTGCCATAGTGACCGATTGGCTTCGAGATTTCAGTCAGCAGCATCGCGTCGCTCTGCAGTCCATTCACGCAGTCTGTTCTTACTACACTCTTCAATACGTGCCATGATTTATTTTTACATTTTTGCCGACGGGAGGCAGAAAAGACCTAAAAGCGTGGAGCACGCCTGACGGAAGGCAGTAGTTCGGAAGTCCGGAATGGACGTGGATACCAGCTCGTCTTCACCAGGATATAGTCTCCTTGGTGTTCGTGTTTACTACATCTATGGGGTTTGTTTTGGCACCGGTGATCCGATCGGAGATATGGAGCACTTCGGCGTTCCCGTCCCTTTTCGGTGTCTTGTGGAGCTCCCTGTTTTTCACCGACGGCGTTTTTGGAAGGAATTTTCTCCGCTTGGTATTTGTGTCAGCGAATTGGCCCAGGCTAGCGTGAAGAGGATGCAGAAAGTCGCGAGAAGATGGGCCCATCGTGTTTAGGGCGTTTT
Organism: Anopheles farauti; assembly: GCA_000473445.2. Taxonomy (NCBI): domain Eukaryota; kingdom Metazoa; phylum Arthropoda; class Insecta; order Diptera; family Culicidae; genus Anopheles; species Anopheles farauti. The sequence continues at coordinate 1,602,021 of KI915056.1, read as the reverse complement.
TTCGGTTCTTCTGGGAGCGGCGGTGGCGGCGGCGGCGACTTCTGTAGGCGTAATAGGCGGGGATGGACCTAGGATCTTGGACGGAGCTGACGGTTTTGCTCGTACCAGCGAGAAGAGCTCCTGCGCACGGACGGTGCCAGCGAGTGGCCAGCGAGAACAGAGCAAAATCCAACGATGTTTTCCAGTAGCAGCGACGGAAATGTGATGATTTTTTGCGCTTTTTGCCAAGCGCTGCTTATGTCACATATTTTAAACTCTGACAACTCGTCGGGAGATTATCCAAGAGAATCGAACCTCTCGATGGATGGATTTACCAGCAATCGATCGTATGCAACTCCATAACTGAAAGAGTTTGTTGAGGAATATTCTGGACTGGAGGGGATAACATCATCGTATAAATTTCACCTTTGGACGTTCGTGATGATACTATCGACCCACTGATTTCGGATGATAAACGGTCCAGATACAACTCTAGCTACCTGAATTGCTACACGTTTGGGTTTCAACGCTGATAAGGAGCATCAATTGAATATATTGTATATCTAAGAGACAAGTTGCCGTATTCAACACACACGTTTGGCATACTGGTTCATCATGAAACTATCCCGTACTCGATCCTGCGGCGAAGCTTATTGGTCTGTACAGATTCTAAGTAGCGGCGTTTTACTGTAGCTGCTCGACTAAAAGGGTCCCGACGAGTTTTTGACGTAACCCTCACAAATACACACATCGCTTCTCCAGTGCACGTACATAATGCTTATTTATCATCAGCGCCTGAGAGATTTTGAACGGAACGTTTGCTGTAGTTAAGCATCATCAATCAATGGTTGGTCTCATCTCACTTGTTGGGCGACCTTCCAGCACGGTCTCTTTAAAATGCTGGTTTATGTCGACGAAGTCTACTGCGAGTATCGCTGGTCTACCTCAAGGAGTTATGTGAATGAATCTTCTTCTTTCAAATGATATTATCCTACCCCTCTTTTGGCGTTACAACACACGAGCTTAATAATGGCGGTTATTGCCTCTTGACACCTACTACTTTCGAAGAGCTGTTATCTGAGGGATCCAAGCAATATTGGAACGGGGGATCCGTCATTAAGATGTGCTGCCAAGAGGTGTCTTCAAGCAACGTATCCTGAGTTAATAAGCAAGGCTTTACGCGGATCGTCTGAATTCGCTTAGGCGTCAAACCGTTGATCACGTGTTTACACGTTTGCAGCGTCGTTTGATCCTTCGCAATTCGTTGTTACCAAACGTGGCTTTGCACTTATAGTGCAGCTCATCGCTTCGTTCTGCAGTCAGTTCGTGTGCTGTCTGGTCTACTAGACGCCTCCGACCATGCAATGGTCGCTTTGGTTAATCCGTAGAGGGACAGATCAGACAAAACGCGCTGCGAACGCTCCGATGGAAGGCCGCCATTCGGAAAGTTGGACGGATGGATACACCAATCATTCATTATCAGAGATATGGAGCACTTCGGCGTTCCTGTCCCCTCTCTGTGTGTTGTGGAGTTCCCTGTTTTTCACCGGCAGCGTTTTTGGAAGGAATTTTCTCCGTTTGGTATTCGTGTCAACGAACCCCGGTCCAGGCAAGCGTGAAGAGGATGCAGATAGTCGCGAGAAGATGGGCCCATCGTGTTTAGGGCGTTTTTTCGGTTCTTCTGGGAGCGGCGACGGCGGTAGCAGCGGGGAGGACCTGAACCTGAACGGAGCTAACGGTTTTGCTCGGCAAGCGAGAAGAGCTCCTGCGCACGGACGGTGCCAGCGAGTGGCCAGCGAGAAGAGAGCAAAATCCAACGACGTTTTCCAGATGATCCAGATTTATTGCGTTTATTGCGCGCTGCGGTGCCTTTTTCAAGTGTCAAAAGTTGTGTCATCAATGTCAGCGAGAAGTATTTCACGTAGAAACGAGGTTATTTTAGCTAAAACCTCAGAAGCGACGCTGAGTGAATCGCTGGAAGAGTTCTTGGTCAATACTCTATCACTCCCGACAAAGAGGCCAGAGGTATTCCTGTGATAACACTACATATGCATTGAAGATACCGTATAATGGCTTGGATAAAACATGTCTTGAATCGTACGAAGTGCATGAATCAAAGATGATCCAGAGAAATAGCTAGCCGATTTTCGGAATTCGTGAAGGCTACTGACACAATTGCCCAAAGCATGTCTTATGATCTGTTGCAGAGATATTACCTAGTTTCTATATTGAAGCTGCTTTGCAGTACGAACATCGTTGTTGCCAGTTGTTTATCTGTATGGCGGAATGCAAAAATGCTGTTAAGTTCTATTAAAGCTACATCTGCTTACAATATTATCGAATATTCAAAGAAAAGAGACAGAGGGAGAGAGAAACAGATTGCATAATATTGAAATGCATGAGTTAGGCTCGCAACTAAGTTTCATTTACTGAACATTGGAATATTACATACACCTGTACACTATCACGATGCTATGATGATGTGATGAGAATCGTTAAGTAAGATTCGTTCAAAGAGTCTTAACAACAACAATCCTTAAACAAACACAATACAATTCGTTTGCGATAATTTAACACTAAATATTTACTACTATACGTATATAATTCGAGCTTCGAAAGCAATCGCTTGAGCAATGACGTTAAATTCTTTTGGTGAAAACTTCTGAACGCCATAGCGCGCGCGCCACCTGGAGGAATTAAACCGCACGATCAAAATGAATAGAAGTGGACAAGCAACAAGGACCTGTGGGATTGTGGGTGGGATTAACACAAAAAATCAGATTTTATTAGAAAGACGACAGAACGAAGCATATGAAAAACAAAACCCATTATTGAAAAACCCAAGCTGCCAACGCGAGCGAATTGAAATTGCAAGTATTTGCAGATATTGTGCTGATCTTCTGAGACCTCGTGAGAAAAGATTTAAACACCCAGTGACAGGGCAACTTGTTTGTGACAGATGTTGTTGTAAAGATACACAAGGAAACACACATCCCGAATGTTTGTTTCGACTTCTCTCTCCGCTCCATGCTGCATGCATTGCGAGCGGCCACCATGTTGTTGCCCACTGGTGCCCACTGAGCCTCTTTCGCCCACAACAGGGGCGGAGGGCGTTACTTTGGGTGCCAAGAAACGAAAACGAACTCTAATAAAAAAATCAATTTTCATTTCCAAACGAAACCGTTCTTTTTGTTGACGCCTTTTGATTGGTTCAGAAGAAACGCGAGCTAGTCGCACCACCATTACAAACAACCCTTTCTCCCCCGAAAGCCTTGCTGTTCTGGTCCGTTTCCAGTTTCCTCCTCCCCTCCATAGCGATCCCTTCTTCTACGTAATTCTACCTAGCAAGCAATTGTGTAGCATTGGTATGCTACTGCTGCCTGCTGGCAGCGCTTTTCCATCCGTTTTTGTTTTCTATCTATCAGCTCTGGTCCCAACACACAACGCACACATTAGATCGCGCCATTTTGCGCCGGTGCATTGAAGGTGCGAGATGAGCGTGCGTGTTTGTCCTCTATACCGGCAGAACTGGCTGGTGGAACTGGCCACCGTATCTGCCGCTATACCGGGCCTGGTTGGACTGGTTCTTTTTTTTTGGCAGCAAGCCCCCCGCGTATGAAAGAAGAGAAGATGGCGGCAGTGACTGCCAGCTACACCTTTGTACAAACACAAACACACACACAGAAAGATTCGCGAAATGGAGAAAGGATAACATCCAACACACCCACCAAGCGGAACGAAACGAGTGGTATACTAGAAGAGGAGGAACAGAGGCAAAGCAGCACTAGCAGAAGTGCAGACAAGCTTTTTACCTGCCAGTGGGAGAGGTATAGTAGAACGCGCAGGTAATAACGTGTACGCGTGAAAAAAGCCCTATAAAGCCAATCCTTTTGAATCCTCTCCCATACGCCCGTTACAGAAGCGCTAAATGCCTAAACGCCGGTGCACTACTTCTGTTTCGATTTTAGTCGCTATTAGAGAAGATTAACACGGTTTGTGGAAGCACGGTCGGCTACCGGTAAGCGAGAACACAAAAAGTGGAGCAGACCCACGCATCCGCGGGAGATGAGACACGCCTGTTAAAGGCGAACGATACTTATTAGAAGACGCGTCTTACTCGAACATCGGTGGTAGGCCGTTTGTAGGCAACATGCGTCGCGTTGGGCAGGACGTGTTCGTGAGACGGTCGTGAACGGTGTTTTCCTCTTCAAATCGTGCCCCTGATCGGTTGCTCCAGCTCCAAACACACATGAGGGGTCAAGCCTTTCCGGGCACTGGGTCGCCCCGCACCACCACGTACGCCGCAGACATCGTGAAAGTCATCGCCGCTTCTCCCGCCAGTGTGGAAGAATCCAACCCACTTTTTCTCTTTTCTCTCTTTTGTGTCTTGTGTGCGTTTGTTTTTGCGTTTGCTCTTTTCACCGTGGGATCGACCGGCTTCGGTTGGGGGCTTTCGGTCCTGTACGTGCTACCTTGCGCATGTATGCGTGTGTTTCTGGTCTGTTTGTTGCGGTTGTGTGCGCGTGTGGTCGGGATCAGCACGCATGGCCACCGGGATCAAGCACTCGCACTCGCAGTATCGTGTCCCGTGTAGCCGACGTGTTGAGCCAGTCCCACAGCAGACAACCCGAAAGAACACCGGCACACCATCCACCACTCTTAGCTCTCTTGAAAGTTTTCAGCTCCAACACCACCACCACCACCACGAAACAAAAAGCAAGTGCGTCTGTTGTGCGTCTGTTGTGCGTGAGTGTGTCCGGTATGTGCGGAAAAAGAATACGCGCTTGTAAACACAGCTACTAGCTACTAGTTTGATACTCCGATATGCACCGTAGAGAAACAAAAAAAAACATCATGGACAGAACGCGTACAGTTCCATCGAAATCGCCGCAGGAGTTCAGCAACACGCGCCGGCTCCTCGTATACACTCTATCTCTTAAGTCAGCTCTCCTTGTGACCCCTTCCCCCGCTCACAACCACAAACATCTTTCCACGCGCTGCAGGTGGGAGAAGAACGACGGCTTCGACGATGTGGAAGAGAGCGTACCGCCGGTACGGTTTGGTGCTCCCGTGTACTAGCAGAATTGCGGCCATCTTTCCATGTGTGTTTTGTGTGCGTTTGATCTACACCACTCCCATGCGCGCGCGCGTGTATGCTCGCCTGTACACTCCCACACACTCGGCGCCCGACTCGTAGCGTCGTGCATCTACGGAATCGCCGGTGACGTTTCGCAACTGTCACGTTAGTTTCTAGTTCTAGTAAAACGCGCCCTCTATAAGCGATAGACTAAGTAACGAAGAGCTCGATCCAGCAGCATCCCGTCTGTGCCGTCGCTTCGTGCGTGCGTGTGGAGACGGGGCGTACTGGTGGGATTGTGTGCGGGGCCTCTGCTGTTCACACCCGGCTCGGGTTGGACAGCGCCGGGCGTAACGCAATCACACTGCGCCCCTCGTTGGATCTGCAAAACGAAAGTGTTCCTCCTTTGAGAGAAAGAGAGAGTGTGTGTGTGCGCGCGCCACAAGCAGCAGAAACAACAGCAGCAGCAGCAACAGCAGCAGCAGAAACAACAGCAGCCACAGCAGTAGTCGATACTATCAGAAATGAAGTTTTGATCACTCCCTCCCCCTTGGAAAGCCCCAAACGCAAGCACAAGAGTGTGACGTGTGGCAGGAGCGAAAGTGTGTGTGTGTGTGTGTGAGTGGCAGGAAGGTGGGAGGGAGATGGCAGCGACTTACTGGATGAGTATCCTAAACTAAAAAAGTTCCAAACAGCGAGCGAGAGAAAGCGATATCGCGGTAACACGAGATTTTTTGTTTTTGTCCCTTTTATTGTTTCGCCAAATAGTTTCCCGTCCCGTTCGCTTGATTCGGTGCGCGCGCTACGAGTTGGGTGTTTTTTTTCTCGGCAGGAAAGCAACACGTTCGTGTGACAATGTGTGCGCGCGCACGCGTGTGTGTGTTTCCCGGTGAACGAGTGTTGGGCGTGTATGGGTGATACGATGCGAGCGCTCCGTTTCCTCTTCGCTGAACGGTCCGCTAGACAACGATTGAACCGATTTCTTCCGATCGACATGATTCCGGGTCCAACGGGGAGGGAACCCGTCGAGCACCATCACATGGCCACCGGGAGGTGGCTACGCTCCCTAAGATCATTTACCTGCGTGTGTGTGTGTGTGCGTGTGTGGAAAGCAAAGGACCTCCCTTGAATTGAAGTCTTCGAGGGGATGGATTTGGGACAACCACTGGGGGAGAGTTTTCGCTCCGGAAAAACGGCATCGGTCGACCGATCGGTGACGTTTCGCTACGAGCCTGCATTCTTCCGGAGCGCGATCCAAACCCATTTTGACAGCTGTCAGCGTCCTAAGTGCACAAAACAACAACAGCGAACAAAACAAAACTCAAAACAAATTACCCAAAAATCAGAAACAAACAACAAACGACGACGTGACTGGCGCGTCACCGCGTTTTTTGGTAGACTGCGTACGCATACATGTGCGTACGGGACTGATTTCCACCAATCCACCTCCACTCCACCAACTATCTTTAAGTTCTCCAGAACGCGTTCTGCGCACGAAATAAGCAAACGAACGACAAAAAAAAAGAGAAACCCATACCGTGTCACCAGCCAGCCCAGCAAATCGACGTGTACTCTAACTCTAACCCGCCTATCTACCTATACATCTACGTCCGGTTCACCTTCCGTAGCTAGTAAGAGAACGTGCCCGTTCAATCGCTCTCCAGCGGTTTTCCAGCTTTCAATTTTCGGCCTTCAGCGGGCGTAAAAGCGATTCCCTCCCGGTTTTAATGTGGCTGGTGTTGGTTTGCTTCCGCCCGCCCCAGGGACTGATTCGGGGATTCTGTCGATTGGAAGATTCCGGTGCCGCTAGCGGGGATGTTTTCTACTCACATCACACACCAACACATACACACACACATACTTGTGGACCTCAAAGCGCCTATACCTCCACGCGATGCTTTCATTCCGAACGGTACGGTCAAATTCCGGAGTTGATTTTGGAAATATCCACCCCGTGCCATCCCGCGCACTCCGGCTGCTCGCTGCCGTCCTGCGGTCCGTCCGCCATCTTCCCTACCACTTGGGGTCACTGTTCACTGGTTTTTAATTCCACCTTTAGTTTCTCTGTTTTTTTCTCCTCCGTACTCTGCAAAACAACTACAACAGGCAAAGCAAAACAAAAAAAAACGAAACGAAACGAAAGCGTGTTCCAGTTCAACAGCGCGCGCGTGCAGCGGTGACTCTACGCTACTCCTTTCCTCCTTAAAACAAACCAAAACAACGTGAAACCGGTGGGCCGGTGGGCAGCGGCTCCATCGTGCCCACACGGAAAGTGCGCTAAAAACCAAAACAAACCACGTGTCAACGTCACCAACGAACGCGCGCGTGTTCGCTGCTGCTGCTACTACTACTACTGCTACTATTACTACTATTACTACTACTACTACTATCTGCCACGACCGGGTTCGGGATGGGCGTGATGGCATCTGTCGGGACGGCGGGTTTTCGAGATGGCCGGCCGGGTTCTTGGGTGGTGTTTTCCTAACGCGGGGCTTGAAGTGGGCCGGTGGTATAGGTTTCAAGTGGAGGTGTGTTGCGTTCAGTCGTCCACAAACACTACATGCTGAACACGCTTTCCTATCCTACACGTTATCCTTTTTCCTGTCACTAGTTTTTGATGGAGCAACTGTTCGGAGCTGGTTTTGTTTAGGATGCACCTGTTCTCGACCTCGCGATCCCGCGCACAAAGCTAAAGATGCAAACTGAAGAAAGCCTCCCCCTGCTCAATGGTTAAGAACATCTGAGATGTCGATCGAAAAGCACGCGAGAAATAAAAGCGAACAATCGAACCAAAAGCGGAACGGAAAAAAATTAAAAAGCGAAGCAATGCGGAATAATAATCGAAACCAACCCAGCTAAAACCGAACCACCCGATAAAACAAACCAACCCGATAAACGAAAAACAAAACGCAGGAAAAAAGCCCAAAATAGCATTCGCTACGGGCGCATAACTAATCGAACCACAACAAATATAAAAGGACAAGTGGGAAGAGGGCGGGTAAATAAAAAAAAAATTAACTAAAGCTCTTTTATTCCTTTCTCGCTCTGGTGAACGCAACACACGCGAAAAAAAACGCGAAATAAAGAAGACGTTGCGAGTAACGTTAACTTAAGGAATGCAAAAACTATGCTTGGTTTGGCTTTTGTTAGCAGTTGATGACATGAGCGTGTGAATCTGAAAGAAATTTTATGTTGGTAACGTCGGTTGCGCCGGCGTTCGCTCGTTGGTCCGTTCCTCTCGGTTACGTATTTGGTTGCTTTCGTTCCATGGAGACGCCTGGTAGCTTTCGTCCAGTGGAGACGCCAGGTACTTTTCGTTCTATTCCTAATAAGATCATTCCATGCTTCACATGGACACGCCTTGTGGATCCTTATTAAATTGACGATTTCTCGCAGTACAATTTTGTACAATTTTGTACAACTTTTTAACAGGTTGCTAAAGCTAAAACGTTCAGATCCTACATCAAATAAATTTCTTCTCTTAGTTAAATAGTTGCAAAGAGAACGGCGAGAGCAATTGCTTTTTTCATATTCGTGAGCTGCACTGAGAGCGAATGAGAAACAGAAACGAAATCTCTCCTGGATAGCAAAATCTGTCAGCCTGAGCGGGCTGGCACTGAAAGTGTAATATGGCACTGAAAGTGTAAAATAACTGCTACAAAAATTATGTTGCTGAGATAAAATTGATGCCTATAAATTATTAGTTAATAAAATGTGATTGGCACTGATTGGATATTTAATATCGATGTTTCAGATGTGGTTCCTCAGATCTTCCTCTTGACTTGACACATCTCTCCAGCTCTTTTAATCTAACAACTATTTAAGCAAATATTCTAAGGCCCAATTAAAACCTTCCATCAAGCTCGTTAGAATATCTTTTGGAATACAGCACAAAGAAATCCGATAAAAGCGATATTACATTTTAATTATTCCTTAAGTAGTATCATGAACTACAACCATAGAATGTGTTATTTTAATGAACATACAAATACTACTTAAATAGACAGCATCATAATAGACATAATGATATCCAGACATTTGTTCTGGATGTCTACAGAAACTACAAACTAAGCCAAAAGAATAGTAGGAATGTGTGTTGTTGTGTTCCTTTGGATTATTTTGGGAAAAGACACAGATATATGACACGTAGGCGCTTAAGTAAACCTTTGTACCCACTTCAAAATTATAATTATACTCGGACCTGATTACTCTGGGTATGCTTCATAGTCACGAAGATGTGTAAACTCTACCAGAGTGGTTCTATTATAGTCTTGAACGACTCGATTGGACTTCTCAAAACGAGTTTTCATACATTCCCCCCTCGGAGAATTAGGAAGTACTCGTAGAACTGGTAGTTACGATGTTTTGTTACGCTATTTATTGAAGATAAATTCCTACACTACATTAGGCGCATAAGCAATACTGGCGTGGAACGGCAAATAGTAGTTTACTGGCTCGGTTAGATGATTGGCTTCCAGAAACCACTGTTCTAAAGATGTCTGGATCTTGAACTGACTACCATTGCAGGCTACCAGCGTGTGTTTTGATGGCGATGGTGGCGTGTTTGATCGTGGGCAGACCGGGACCGGGAGTTCAGTGTTGGTTCGTTTACTTGTTGCTGTAGTAGTCAGCGAAGAGCGTCCATATCGGATCCATATAGCGCTCCTGCATGTACGGATCCGAACGGTGCTGGTAGTGGTGAGCGTCCGGCGACGGATGGCACGGATCCCGGACACACTTTCCGTTCAGGCAACCTATACATTTGCCATTGCAGCACTGCAGCCCTTCGGCACATTTGCTGGTGAGAATGATCGAGAGTTCCTGCGTCGAGCACTTGTCACCTGGGCCCTATTTTTGGTAAGACAAATTTGAATATCAACCATGTGAGCGTGTCCGTTGAAGCTACCTTGGCAAACTTACATTATAGCAGCTATACTGCTGACAGGGGTCTAAGAAGGAACCGTATAGACAATTTCTGGCGTCGGGTACCGGACGAATTCTACATCGGATCTCTTTTACATTGGTTCTACGTTTGTTTAGAAGGAAAGAATAGGAAAGAAAGGGTTGTAGTTCTAGCCTTTCACCAAGCCTGTAAACTTCACTAACGGTTGAGCCAAACTCCAATAGATGTATCCCATGAGTAGCACGGTCAGTAGTAGTACGCTTCCAGAGGACATTTTAGAATTTGGGGTTTTTGTTTTTTTTTATATGTAGCTATAACACGTAGACACAAACGGACACAATAAAACAGCAAACGCAAGCGTGGACAAGAAACTGGCTCGCGGATAACACTGACGAGGTACTATCTACACTTATAAGTATACTTATGCTATACACTCTCCCTCGAAACGTTGGGTTGTTTCGAGCTCCCGGACGAATCGCTCGAATCGATGCACAGGATGTGTCTGCCTGTTGCAAGGACCGTTCGGTAAGCTTTTATAGTGGAAAGCATCGTCCTGTGCGTCCGCACAGGCTCCTCGGAAACCGGGATTTTGGATGACCGCGTGTCCCGGACATCAACGTGGCCTTCACAGACGGGTATATTTTTAAAATTTCTCTTTCCCACATCCTTGGCGCACGGAAGAACGGCCACGCTTGTCAGTTATAGAGCGCCTGTCTGGTGTAGCGCCATGGTTCCGATTCGCTCATTAGCATCTCCACTAGAACTCCGCCGGATGAGCCACACTAATTGACAGTGACAGTTCGCTCTGGTCAAGTGGAAGCTTTGCCTTTTTCGCTGCCTACGTTCTTTTTCTTTTACTCGCGCTGGTCAGTCAGGGGGCGGGGATGAGTACGAATAAATATGTTATTTTAATCGGCATTATAGCATCACATTGCATGCATAATTACGGCTGGCCGCTCCAATGGGTCCGGACGCTTAAGATGCACGACATACGCTTAGTTCGTATCTGCTAGGATCATCTATATCGCAGCGATTGATTTGCGATAGAAGCCTTTCGAGAACAGTCGATAGTAGCAGGGATTAGATTTTGGAGAGAATTTTTATTTACTGAGTGTGATAGGCTCGCGCGATGTATGGTGGAGTATCGAATTGCAAGTGACAACTTATGGGATCTAGCAAGTCTACTCAACAATCAATGCAACGTATATCTTGAATGGTACAACTCTGTACGCTCCTCATTCTAGTAGGAATACATGATGGATTTCACATGGTAACTAATCGACTAATTCGGATTACAGATAAATGTGAGCTTTCTATTTCATTTTCATTTTAGTCAATTTAGACAACAGTGAATCTTCAACGATACTTGGAGACAAGCTGATCAAAAATGTTCTTAAGGCAAGATTTGATTTCATGTGCCGAAAAGAAAAAAAAAGAGAAAAAACATTATGGTACTATCTGGGAAAAGTTGCTAGTGATTACATGTCGCGACATTCCTGGCTTTAATATGAGTTCTACAGATAATTTTAAGGCTACAGACAGATTATCTCCATCAAGAGCAATTTTTCTAATGTTATGTAGGAAAGCGATTTATTTTTTATACGTCTATTAGTTCTCCATGTAACTAAATTGAAAATCAAGCATTTCGGATTGTATAGGTCTACCAAATTGGTAAACTTCACACACGGTTGCAGATTATTGTTCAAAACACATATTTATTTGACGATAAATGCAAGAGCAAATGTGCATCGTGTCGGTGCAGTTCATGGAATCGTTCGTTCATCATTGCATCCCGTATATAGCTTGCATCACGATAGCTGAGCCATTAGTCACAATCAAACACAAAGAAAAGAAAATTGGAACATTGATACGGGGTTATTTTTAGGCAGAAGGGTCTGCATGGATTAGGACATAAAACAATTTCCTACACGCTACACACGCGCGCACACACACGGAAAATTTTCAAACACTACTCTTAGCAAATTTCGATCGGCAGATAAATATCGGTTTTGGGCAACAAAGTTTCCAACTACCAGCTGCTGCTGTTACCAGCATCCATCCTGCCTATTATATGGATGTGAGAGGTCACTTAATCCTCCTTCGCCGGGTAGCTCAATTCGTAGAACAACTTGCCGATGCCAGCGAGACCAACCAGACTGAGAACAATCGTCACGGAGAAGAGCGCGTTGTCCATTGGGCCACCCTTCAAGAACACGGGCTTTCCATCCGGCTTCTGCAGGTGAAACAACACCAAAAACAGACAATTGTATGAGCAAACTGTAAGCGCGATTGTGTGTTCCGCAATTACTCACCTGGAACTTCTCCTGGATGTGCCGGAGTTGCTTGTAGCCTTCGGCGACCTCACCGGACGAGGCGGTCGCAGTGCGGGACAGCTGGCGGGCCTGCTGCTGCTGCAACACTAGGCGGACGATATTCTACGGAAAATATGGTCAAATTACGTAATGTTTTGTTGGGGTTAGATTTTTTCCCCTCGCGGTTGCATGAGTTCCCAGTTAATGCACAGTTCATCTGCATAGTTTGACCAACCAAATGGATTATCTGACCAGGAAACTGTGCCCAAACGGAGCGGATATTTTCTGCACTTACCTTGTAACTCATGATGCCTGACGATTGGGAGACGTTGAGTCGTAGAGAAAAGAATGCACTTGGTTGTGTCCAAAACTCGTCTGCAAGTGTAGAAAAGGTGAGAAAAATTGATCGACATTTCAAATGTCAACTCGGACAATTCGGCTACACGCACACGGGCATGGTGCGTTTATAGTGGTTGGATTTGATTGGTTTCATAAATTTATTAAATTATTAATAATAACGCTTTTGCGAATAACAAAGAAAAACAAAAAACAGAATATTTTAGGCATTTTTAACAACCCTCTTCAAATGCAAGGCATCCAAAGTAACTGTATAATTGTTTATTGTGAAAAATATTTCCATGCGCATTCCATTCGTAGTTCCAGCAGCTGCTCGAACAGTTAATGATTTCGAGCAGTTTCTGTGCTGTCAATTCGTTGTTATGAAACAGCTGTCATTATAGCAGCGCATCGGGCAACATCGCGACTGTGTACATTAAAAATCGCGAGGGTAGCGATTTTTTCTTCCGTAAAATATGTTCCCCATTTCGGCACTGACCCGGTAAAGTATTGATAATTCCCGAGGGAAAACCATTCCGTAAAGTAAATAATGTTTCCTATTTGTTTCAGTGTGGCTCCCATGTTGGTCGGGCAGTGGCGTTCCGTGCACGGTAGTGCCGGGTTGCTATTCCGCAGCACGCCGGTCCTTTGTGCCGAGCCTCTCAAAAAGAAGAAAAAGCTCGACCCACAGATCGTAAAGCAGCGCGAGGAGCGCAAACGTAAGAGGCTAGAGAAGCAAATTCGCCGTTTGGAGAAGAACGCCCGGCAGTTGAAACCGATCGAGGAGCTCGAGGTACCGATGGAGCTGATTGATGAGCAAGGGTTAGTGTGGACTCCTGGTAGCAGGTGTGAAAAACAGTTAATCCTAACACATCCTGTTTGATCTATAGCAAACGAAGGCGAGCCGTACCACGACCGACACCGGAGTTGATTGAAAGCCGGGCGTTGCTAGAGAAGCAATGGGCTCGTTACCGAATGCAAGAGAAACTGGGCGACTATCAGCTATTCGATCGCATTGTGGCCGCACAGACAAAGGCACTAAATGAGTTGCGGCTCGAGTCGGAGCCACTGTACCAGCAGGCAATCCAGCCGGACCAGACACTCGTGCCATTTAGTGCGCAAGGCCCAGTCGCGACACCACCAATCAAAGACTACGAGCAACCGGACGGCGAATACATCGATGTGTCGCGGAAGTGGGAATAGTGTGTGAGAAGTCATAATATATTAGTTTATTAGAGTGTGATTCTGTTAAGTGCAAACAGATAACGGTGTTGTTTTTAGGTGAATAAAAAGAACAAATTCTGTAAAGAGACAATTAAGGCGCCGTCAAAGATTTAAACCTAAATCATTGGTGCGATGAACCGAATGCTTACATAGTAGCCATCTACGCTACTCTTTTTGGATTAAGTATGGTCCTGGCTATTTTATTCCTGTTGCAGAATTTGGTTGTTTTTTGTTTTCGCTATAAACCTTATTAATGAAATGTTCATGTTCTCATGTACCAACGAATTCGTCACATCTTTATAATGAAAGTGATTAATTTATTTCAAGCAAGTTGTAATAGATTATTCAATTCTATTTACGTAAATGAGGAAAGGAAGAATCTATATATTTCTTTTTTTTTATAACATTGTGATATTACTGCAGTTGGAAAAAACCTCATGCCTCATCCGATTTAATGTTTTTATTCTTTTATTTGAACTCGTTAACACTACTTCTGGTCGGTGGTGAAACGATGTACGGAGCGTGGTGCACTGATCATCGCTTTCGCCCGTGACGCCCCAACCATCTCCGCCAGTTGGTGCATATCGTACGCAGTGTACAGTACCGTGACCGTCATCGACGCATCGTCCATGCCGTCGTTGGGGTTCTGGTTCTCCTTGATCATAAGATTAACCAGCTCCGGATAGAAGTGGGGAAAGATGGGCGGTGCGTAGAGTATTAGATGCCGGACACCCCGAATCCGATGGCGCCGGAAGAAATGCGCCCGCTCGGAGTATAGCATGAAGTGTTTGCTACCATGGAAAAACATGTCACGGGCACGAGCCATCTTCGCGTCCGTCGTGTACTCGCAGATTTGGGTGAAACTCATCTCCTCCTGTTTGAAGTAGTTGCGAAGCCGAACGTAGTCGAAGTAGCTCGGTATGTAGATGAGACACCGAGACATAGCGACAGAGCGGGCCTGTGGTAGAACGACGTTTACGAAGTGAGTGAAGCGTGCGTTGCCAGCACCGTCGAGGGAACGTGTTTCGATGCGCTGGAAGTTTTGTGGCACTCGGACGACGACGTGCCCGATCGTACCGGCTGTGACGCGCCGCACAACTCGCATTTTGCCGCGGTAGTTGTGGAAATGTTTGTTGAAAAGCCCACGGAAAACGGGTAGCTCGAAGGCGGTAAACAGTACCGTTTGGCGGTAGAATTTGGACCACCCATTGAGGCACCATTCGCGGACGCGCGAAAACTCAGTGTACTCAGTGCTGGAAGGTTGCTGGTGCAGGTGTTCCATCACGTGCAGTACGTGGTCCCAGTTCTGGGCGTAGCATACGTCTGCTTGGTCCAGCACAAGCAGCTCGATGCTGGCGAGAAAGTCGTAGTCGCGATGACGCTCCCCTTTAGCACCGATCGCCATGCGCAGGGCGAGAGGTGACGCGATCATAATATCCGACGCGTAGTATGGCGAATAGAGCCGCATCGACGACCGATTAAGAGCGATGCTGAGCCGAAAGTTGTCATCGATATTTCCTGCAAACGTGCGCTCATAATCAGCCGGTTTAGGATTTTTGCGTGGAAAATGCAACGAAGATCCACCGCCGTACTCATCCGTGAAGCGCTTGTAGTTAACTACCATTTTCTCGTTATCGCCCGCAAATAGTTTCTTCAGAACGTTCACACACTGCAGTGCGGACTCGCGAAAAGGCACCACGATCAGTACTTTTGGGCGCACGAAACCCTGATCCCGGAACTCTACCAAACCGCCACCTACCGGTTGAGTAACTTCCTTCTTAGGCGGCGGCAAACGCCTTCGAAACGCGTCCTCCGTCACCGTAGGTGCTTTCTTCTTTTTGCCGCGACGAGCTGCCACTGCCGCCGCCTTCACTTCCGCCAGCTTCATCGTATGATGCTGCACCTTGCTCGTCGCTTTCATCACATGGTTTAACGCGTGCAGACAGTACACGTACCGCAGTCGGTCAGCGTTTTCGTGCGTACGTTGCGGATAGTACAGATCCTGGTAGCCGTTCAGGATCGCGAACATATCACGCTGAAGTGCGTCCAACTCACCATCGTTCATGTTGCGCACGATACGATCTTTCACGTGCAGCGCCGGCCACTCCAGTGGAACTGTTGATGAGAGTGGTGTGGGAGGTGTGCCAGGTTTCGCGTACCGTTCCCGATCGATAATGCCTTTCGGCGCGGCACGTTTGCTAGCTGTGCCACCGGCGTTTGCTTTCGGTAACTCAATGTACACATTTCCGAGGCTGCCGAATGGGATGGTGGACGACTCAACACGCGGTGGCTCGGCTGCGAGTGCTTCTAGCATCGCTGGACTTAGGTTGAAAGCAGTGTGAACCATGTACGGATCGGTAGATGTCGCCCCATCTTCATCTTCGTCCGATGAGAGATCACTTTCGTGGAGTGAGGCTTCCTCTTCATCCTGTTCGATTTCTTCAAGCTCCTCTTGGTCTTCTTCGGAGGAATTTGCTTCCAGTTCTTCCTCTTCCTCCAGCTCCTCATCCTCGCCCTCGTCTAGCATTATTTCATCTTCATCATCTTCATCGTCTTCCTCCTCGTTCATCTCCTCATCCGATTCATCGTCACTGTAGACCGGTGCTTGCCCGATTTGATCGTTAAACGCCACAGTTAGATCATCAAATGTGCCGCTCGGAACTTTCTCTTCCTCCTCCTCTTCTTCCTCACTGGACACGGCTCCCTCACCGGTAAACGAGTCATTCATCTGCAGGCGGTACTTTCGCTCTGCCTCAATTTGTCGCTTTTGGGCCTGAGTCGCTTCCTGGCTACGTTCGATGTGCTTAATGTTGCGCTGGAACCGTGTGGGTGGTGGACGCTTTGCCATTTCTTTTTTCATCTTCTTTTTCATGTCCTTGCTCATGTAGTCCTTCCTGCCAGTACCCTTCCGAGGCTTCTTAAACAGCGTGCGGCGCTGACCCATTGCAGAATGGATTCGATAGATGTGTTTCTTTAAAATAAACTAAAATAACAATAATGTTAAGTAAGCTGAAAACATTCTAGCTTTCCGATAAGAACGTACCGAAACACGCGACAGTGCTAAACGAAAACAAAAACAGACGGTTTTGTCTTTGTTGACTTGGAATAATACGCGCTGTCGAGCACCACGTGCACTGCTCGAATCATTCCGAATTTGAACACAAAAACAAAGCTGTCAGTTGATCATCACTCGACCAGTCATGCTTTCCTCTTCCCTCTTGCAGGAGCAAGATGAAAACGTCAAAACACCTTGCTCGAGCGCACCAGGTGTGTGCGTGTGTGCTGTGTGTTGTTTTTTCTGTTTTATTTACTGACACCCGCTTTTTCACGCTGGAAGAGGGCTGCTGGGGCATAACACTCCAGCATTAAAACATCGCGAGGTGGAGTCTAGCGGTGTGTTGTTTTGTTTCTTTCGATGTATTTTAAGTGTTCACAAGCTCGGTCTTCCAAAACGTTGTAACCTCTCCCCGAGTGTGCCTCTGCGAAGCGTGTCGAAATTCGGGGACAGAAGCGCAGCATGAGCATCAGCAGCTAGCCCGATTCCGCGAGAGTTCCGAGATCAGCAATCAGTAAGTGTTTTACGTAATGTCGGACTCGGGACCGTCGGGAGCGGTTAAGGACACGCAAAACAAACACACACACGAGCTTCTCTTCTCGCCACTACGTGCGTATCGCGAATTGTTTTTATTGTATTTCTATATAAATCGCTTATCTTCCGTGTTTGCATGACTTGCAAACATCTCGCCCGCAACACTTCTCTCCCTTTTTTGCCTAGTATACTAGCTTACAAAACGGACCTTCATCTCGCAGTTAAAATGCTTCTATCAATATTGCTTCCACTAACCGCCCTCCGTCCTCCTGTGTGGGTGTGCGTGTATGGATGTGGTGTGTGTAGTGTAGGTGTGCAATAGACCAAACGAAACATTAAAAATCCAGCGCGCCTTGAGTATGTACACACGTTCGTCCGCTCAACACGGCACCTTGTCCTTCTTCTCCTTCGCCGTCCGCTTCTTTTTGTGCTTCTTACCAGTAACCACCTTTACGTTTCTCTCCGATTCCGTCTCGCTGCAGAGTGTCGTCAGCTGGATATCGATACTGGTCGTGGGCAGCTTGATCGGTGAGGCGGTGCTCTTCCCCCGTGCTGCATACGATTTGCGCACCTTCGGTAACGGCTGGGCAGCCGTCACAACGATCCCGCCGGTCCGGAACTTGCTCCCACCCGTTTTTCCAGCAATTCCCGGCGACGGTACACCCGCTCCCACCCCGTTGATCGTACCGTTCGGTCCGGTGCCATTGGTGGGACCGACCACACCACCGCCACCGGCAGACGGTACGCTCAGCAGCGCCTTCCGGGGTGAACCGGCCGTCGAGAGGGAACTAGTGGTGAGCAAGCGGCGCGACTGACCGATCCGTGCACTGCGCGACAGGTGAGTGATAATTTCTGCCTTCTCCACAATTTTGCTGAGCGTTGAGCTGCAATGTACAAAGAAGTAAATTAAGGGAAACTGCATAGATAAGGGAACAAATTACTTACCGCGTTTTTCGTTTAACGCGCGAAATGTTACCACTGGTGCCACTTTCCGTGCCAGTTTGGTCTAATTTTTTGTCGCCGATCAGTTTGTGTCTGGCGGTAACCGTCGCCGCAGCCGCCGCGGCCGCTGCCGCCGCAAACTGCTCCGATCCGACCGTGATCTTCACCCGGACGCTACGATTCTCCTTGTCCTTATGGGTGCCAAGCGCGTGCGAATGGTTCTTCAGCAGGCTCTTGTGATGTTTTTCCTTCATGCTACGCTTCTCGTCCTTCCAGGCGGCTAGCTTCTGTGAACAGGCACTGGAAAAAAATCGAGGCCAAGTGATTGATGGAACAAACGGCACGAAAAACACAGCGAGGTCTTACGTGAGCAGTGCCTCGTTGTCGTAGTGGTTGGATTTTACAAGGGTTGGTGGAGCGCCCCATGAGATAGGGCGCGGATTGTAGCAATCGTTTACGTAGCCGTCCGAGTGCGTCCCGGTCCAGATCGAGCGCTTGAGGGAGAACCGCACCTGGCAGTGGTCCGGGCTGGCCGACTTCATTACGTCCACCGTGCTGCAATCGAGGGATAAATCGTGAAGAAATTCGATTGAACGAGTTGTTGGCTTTGCGTGCTCGAAAGTGTGCACTGTTCGCGAGGAAAAGTAAAGTTTATTATTCATCGTCCATTTATTTACTTGTACCCTTACTAATAGAGTTTTGTTGAATGTTTTTCGTTTTAGTGTGGTTTACCTGCAGTTCACTCCAATTATTCGTCGATCAAAAGACAACTATATTCAAATGAATTGAACAATGAGATAGAATGTGACGTCTTGGGACGATCCATCTTGGTCGGAAGAGATCTTGGTATTAAAAATGAGGAGGATTTCTTGTAATATTCTGATTCTTCATATCAAATGTTAAGCCAAGAGTATAACATTTGTTCTAATATGAAAACCACTTCTGGTTTTCCTTGACTAGATTATCATACACGTAGCAGGATAGTAAGTTTCGTATGATCCTCACATTTATAATTTCGCCATAAGCTAGTCTTCGCTAATGATAATTACATATCATATAGGTCGCATACTAGTAAAGTAGCAACATGAATAACTTCTAAGAATTGAAGTCTTTGAAATTTCGAACAGAATATACAAGACTTGATGGATATTATTGGCTCTTGGCTCAAATGTCACCATCGAATATACTTCATGCTCATAACCATCGGACCGGTGTAAGCTAATATGTTTGGAGCCGTAAAGGAAATGTAAAAAAAGAATATCTCACCGCTCGCTTCCGCTCGATCGCTGCCAGACGCGCTCTTTCCCGAGCACCGGTGGAAACTCCTTGATGATGCTCATCACCATCTTGCTCTGTTCGTCCTCGTCCTCCGACTGATACCGGTTCGCCGCCGACCGCACGATCAGCTCCGGTGGCATGAGGTATTGCGTCTCGCAGCCGAGCAGCGTTAGCTTGCGAATGTTGTCGGTGCGACGAGGTCGATTGCGCCGCCGGTACGTGCGCTTCACCGTGTTCTCCGTGTCAGAGGCGGCCGCCGGCGGCAACAGTAGTTCATCCTCCGACGTGTACTCGAAGAAATCGCTCGCCGGCTCGGTCGTCGGGATGTCCAGCACGATGCGCTGCACGCTATGTGATTTGCGCCGATAGGCGGGTGGTCGCACCAGCGGCACGGTTTGCTTCTTGCTCTGTGGAAAGCGATACAGAAGATTGCAGAAACCGATTCAGAATTTGGGTAATTGGATACTGCAGAACCCGGTACTAGTGATCTACAGTCTGCTGTACAATTACGCTTTGTACACTACGACCCAAAGGAGTCAGGGAAATAGGGGTAGATTACCATTTCGTCCGAATGGTACAACTGTACATTAAATTTAAAGCTCTCGGGGAGTTCAGTGAGAATAAAAAACCATAACCCTCGGGGAACGGACAACCCTTTACCTTCTTGTTGCCCTTGAGTTTCTGCGGCAGCACCGGCGATGACGGCGGTACCTTCAGCGTCGAGCAGCACGGTCCCTCCAGCTCGGCCATACTATCCTTCCCCTCGTCCTCCGAGCTGCTGCTGCTCGTGTCGCCCTCGTCGCTCGAGTAGTCCGACAGCGG
Organism: Anopheles farauti; assembly: GCA_000473445.2. NCBI lineage: Eukaryota > Metazoa > Arthropoda > Insecta > Diptera > Culicidae > Anopheles > Anopheles farauti. The sequence goes on along the minus strand of KI915056.1, from coordinate 1,581,559 downwards.
TATGTTGAGCGGTTCTTCCGCGCTCGAGCCCTCCTTCGACAAGCGCGTCAGTATCTTCATGCGCAGCTTCTCCTGTTTGCCGGCGGCACCCGGAAGCGATGCAGATGTTTTTCGGTTTGATTGGGATAGGTGATTTTCATTTCGGTTTCACGTATAGGTTTGAAATATTTAGGAGCAGTTTGTGCAAAGAGATGCGGATGTCTGCCCCGTCCATGTTCGGGCCGGATTTCGGTCAATTTTGAGCAAACTACGTTTTGTGACCGACGCGCTGATGCAGGTGCGAATGAAACAGACTACAAAATCAAAGAAATATGCTACGCTCCACTTCCATTTCGAATTCGTCCAGGAAGACCTTTCGAATGGAACTGGGTTAGTCCAGTATGATTGCTAAAAAAATAAATAAAATGTGCTCGATCAGACGCTTCATTCCTCTATTTCTCGATCTCGATGGTAGTAGATCAAGAAACACATTGGATTGTGTTTAATCCTCTATGAAAGTGGTGGTGGTATGAAAGAACTTTACTAATAAGAACGCAAAATAAAACAACTCTTACTACTTTCTACATAGTGTGCACGGTAGGAAATTTGTAATTGCACTGTATTTAAAAAAAAAAACCCTACAATACATATAAACAAGTGCGCGGTGTTTAAAGCACCGATTTGGCATTAAATCGTACGCTCGTTGTCGTTGCCGGTAGATGGCGCCACCGGCATCGTAGTGCTCGAACGCCGCCGCTTGACAACCACCACCACCACCTTTCGCACCTTCTTGGCGCTTTTCGGTTTCGCCACCGTGGCCCGCTCCTGTTCGGCCTGCCTCAGGGCCTCCAACTCTTCCGGTGTGCGCGGTATCGGTATGGCGAGAAAGTGCCGAAACCGTCGCTGTATCGCTTCGTCGCACGGTGGCGGCGTGTTCGGATGGTAGAGGTTCAGCACGAACCACAAACACTGACGGACCTTCCGCCGGTAGGCACGCTGGTTGACAGGATGTCAGGGATAAGGAACGTCAGGAGAGAAACGCGTTAGGTTCGGGATGGTGCGCAAACGGAGGTAGAATAGGTGGAACCTGTGTGTGTCGTTGTTGTCTTCGAATCTTCGAGAGTAGGAGTGCAAAATGGCGCGCGCTCGCGTTGGGTGGTGGAGGTCGTTGCGTGTCATTTTTGGATTGATGTCCTGATCGCACGCGGTTCGGCATCGCTCGCACATACACAAGCGTACCCCGATACGGACGGATACGGACGTACACAAACACACCAACATACACACACAAGGACAAACACAGGCGCGCAGCAAGGTTGAGTGCAAAAAGGTTTACTGCCCAGGCTCGAACGGATCTACAGGAGAAAGAACTACATTTCCCTACGCTACACGAGTCACACGAGAACACATTTGGACACAGTTTTGGACGCTCCGGACGTCGGGGCGTTGCGGAGATGCAACATTGACGAAGCTAGAATCCAGTGAGCAAGCCGCTCACGGCCAGAACCAATTGCGCCAGTTGAACAGGAACGGTTTCTCCGCCTTCTCCTTCAGCGGATAGTAGGTGTAGGGGCGGGCCACGCTCGACTTCCGCCGCTTCTCCAACCGCTCCTGCTCCTCGCGCCGCCGTTCCTCGCGCTGCGCTTCCATCTCGTCGGCGGTACGCGGCACCGGGATGCGCGAGAACTGCCGCAGCTTCATCATGATCGCACCCGGCGACGGTGGCTCCCCGTCCGGGTTGTGTAGGTGCAGTATGTACCAGAGATATTTGCGGACCAGCTGCCGATAGCCGCGCTGCGTACGGGACGTGTTCGAGGTCGTGTTGTGTGTTTGCATCGTTTGGAGGAGGAGGAAGTGCGGGGGTGTGGTGTAAGCGGCGCCATTTTGTTTGTTTTTTTTTTGTTGTGGAGTAGAGAGGTTCGGAAGTGTGAGTGTGCCAGCCGGGTTTTGCGTTTGGTTTCGGGTTTTCGCCGCGATGAGCACGCGCATCGCGCGATCGACACTGTGTTATCCACGAATTGGGGCTGGAATGGTGGGCAATCTTGGCGAATGAAGGTACGACCGGGAAGGCGTGATGGGCTTTACTTAGCACACAGTGTGGGAGAATGCGAGCGGTTCTTAACGCTACAGTGAATAACTTCACACTTACTGCGCGCTGACCTGGGTGGCCTGCCACCCGACCGGACGCACACGGATACACATAGTAATAGCAACAGTAATAAAATACATATACATATGAAAAGCTACACAGAGAGAGATGATCTGTCATGCAGTACACAGGTGCCCACGTGCCATCCCAGTAGTGAATGAGTGCTTGTGACGAAGAGTAAAGCATTCTAGACGTTTTGCTCTGGTGGTGTTGGTGGTGGTGGTGGTGATAGTAGTAGTAGTAGTAGTAGTAGTAGTAGTAGTAGTAGTAGTAGTAGTAGTAGTAGTAGTAGTAGTAGTAATAGTGCGAGTAGCCGAGCAGAGAGAAAGCTTGGGAAAGGCGCGCACTCGCACGCATTGCGGCGCATTCTTTGTACTCCGTACTGAGAGCTGAAGTGGTGCGAGTGTGTGTATGTGTGCTGGTGACGGTTTCAGCTTTCATTGAGCCACCAGAAGCTTTCCTGCTGCTGACAGCGCAGCGCCTTCCGCAGCCTTTTCTCCCTCTTGCGTATCTTCTTAATGCGTTTTAGGTAATAATTTACTTTGATTGGATTATCGTCGTAATAGTCCATCAGCGTTTCGCAGTACGCCCGGCCGATGTGCTCGTAGTCCTGTGCGGAGGGCAAGGAAGAGGGATTGATTTTATAACACGTTGAGGTATGCTAGTGTTGCGAGACCCGCCCGGCGGGCTTCGGTGCCCGCCCACTTACCGCCGTGGAGAAGTGTGTGCCGGCTCGACCACCCATCGTGCTGCCACCGAAGGACGCCTCCAGCGTGTAGCTGTTGGTGACGCCCAGCACCCACACGACGATGCGTCCGGTGCCTTCCTTGTTCTTCTGCACCTTGAACTTGCAGTTCTCGAATGAAAACTGCAACAAAAAGCAAGGGGTACGAGATGTTGAAGTAGAAGCCTCCCCCAGCTTCGCCGCCTGCTCCTCACCAACCTTGTCGGCGACGTTCTTGTGCAGCATCAGCGGGAAGACCTGCTCCAGCAGGCGCCGGTCCGGGTGCCGTTTGAGGTTCTCGCACCCGTAGATGAACACGTTGTGCTTGCGCGAGTGTGCGTGCATGTCGCAGTACATCGCGACTCCGCAGTCCTCCATCAGTCTGCAAGAGTTGCCGGGAGCAAGAGTTCGATTGGTCCGAGCGGGCAGCAGGTCCAGCCGACCATGCGTCACTCACCTTCGTATCATTGCCTTCGTGTTCCAGATCGAGGGATAGGTTTCGCGTATCACCGTGCGATACTGGCGATTGAGATCACGCCCCGTCAGCGAGCTGCGCGTGTTGCCCACGATGACGCCGTCCGGGTTGAGCATGGGCACCAGCTTAAAGATGAACTTGTGGCGCAGCTTCTTCGCCTGCCGGGCGGGAGGTGTGCCGCGGGTTAGCGAGTGACGTGATTGCCAAAGCCAAGCCAAAAAAAAAACAATACAAACTTACCACGTACGAATCACCGGTGATGAAGTCCATCAGACCCTTCATCATCCACGAGGACGGGCTCTCGCCCGGGTGAACACGTGCGGTGATAATGACTGCTTTCTTTTTCTGTCGATGGTAACGGTAGCCGCTTTAGTTTAGGTCCCTGCTTGCACCCGTCCGCCTCACCCGCTCCCCAGCTTACCTTCTGATTGTCGTCTTCGTGCGTGGTCGGCGCGGTGACGGTGAGATAGTAGACGTTGTTGCCGGCGAGCGACCGGCAGAGCAGCCGCAGCTTGCAGAACTTCGACTTGACCGGGTTGCGCTGGATGCACATCAGATAGTCCTGCAGGTCCGAGTAGGTGTACGGGTAGCTATGGGCGAAGTAGACCGTGTCGCCGTCGTACTTGAACTCGATGTTGAACGACAGCGTGAACGAGCTCGTCCCGATGTACTCGTCCTCGTCGTCATCGACCGGCCGGTGATGGTAGTGGCTGTAATTGTACCCATTGCTGGAAAGTGTTTCGCCAACGAAAAAAAAAAACAAGAAAAACAAACACAAACAAACAAGAACAAGCGTGTGATAGCGGGCGCGCGTGTTTGTGTGGGGGTATGTCTGTAGGTGTGAAGGTGTGGGCGGGCGTTTGCTGGCGCAAACGCTACACAAAACCCTCCAGTGCCTGTGTTTACCTGTTGTCCTCGTTTCGGAAGTAGGCGATGTTGTCGCCGCAGCGTCTCCAGCCGACCTGATTGCATTCCGCATCCATCGTCGAGTACATGAGCGGCCGCATGCCCTCCTTGTACAGGCTGTCCGGCTTCGTTAGGTTGATGATGGAGAATCTGCCGGCGGGGAGAGAGAGAGAGAGAGGTGAGGTGAGGCGAGTGAGCGTGTGCGTTAGAAGGTGCGACTGGTTCGAGGGCATTGCCCCGTGCACGGTTTGAGGTTAGGAAGCGGAAGAATCTATGCGCTTGCAGCCAGCGCACCAGCGTGGCTTAGGTTATTTATACACGCCACGGTGCGATCCTGCCGCGCCCCAGACATGGCCGAGCAGCTGCGCCTGGCTTTAATTGGCCCGGGTGCGTCGTAGCTCATCCGTCATATTCCCGGTGCACGAACCTTAAATCATTCGCCGCATCGTACGAGTTCGAGGAAGTTCGCGTCGACGAGGCGACTGAAAATGTCACCATCGTCAGCTGGTTGACCAGCTGGAAGTTAGCTCTGTTGTTCGCAAAGCCACACTGACACGCATCTGCCGTGTTCGCACGGCCCGACCAACAGCTACAGGCAGATGTCTCCAATGTCCAGAGGGTGGTGTCGGACAGAAATACTATCTCGCGACGTTCGCGCTCGAAATAGGTCGCCACGAAGTGGTGTACCAATTACTCAACCGGACCGTACACTGGCTGGCCGTGTTCCACCAACGATCACGACATCAACTTTATCGTCCAAAACGGATGCGATAGTAGCCGGCTTGAAATCGGCTGCATCACGTCGCCAGCACCGATCGGAACTGGCGGAACTTTTGCTGGCAAAAATAACACGCGAAACGTTGTTGCTCGCTGTTGTTCATGCTCGCCCTGCGCCGGCCGCCGGCGTGGCGTCCCAACTTCTTCACGATCAGCGCGGGCAGACTTCAAGTCGTTAGCCATAATAATCCGTTAATTTCGCGCGTGCTGCATCGCTGCGGTGGCAACGATTTGGTCATTTTGTCCGCGACGCCGGTGGCAGTATGGAAGATTCGTGTATATTTATACACGGAACGACGCCGGCCCAGTAATTAATGGCGAATAGGGTGTGCATGGCCGATGCGCCGGACCGAAATCGAAGTGCGTGGGCGGGTGCGTTGTCGGCCTACCCCGTACTACACGGGAGCAACTCGTAAACTCGACACCCGGCAAAACTCCGGGCCAGAAATCGAACACCCCACCCGGCGCACGGTTTTTGTTTGTGAGCGTGGTATTTTTTTTTTTGTTGTCGTTTGCGCACGGCACGGCAGTTTGATCGGAGCTGGCGGACATTGATACACATGTCGGGGCGTGTGCGTTTGGAAGGCATTGCGATATTTGCCGTATCCCTGTTGGACTGGAACATGGCCGGCCTGAAACTTTCATGTTTATACGCACCATTATGTCAGTTATAGGCACTCACTCTCAATCACAACTCCACTCTTTTCTATAAATCAAATTTAATAGACATTAAAGACTTCAAAGTTTGGCTCATGACCTAGCCTCAATAAATTCTTTAGCCTTCAGACTTCCAAATGCTAGGCGTGTTTGGACAGTTCCTTCTTTAAAATGCATAATTGAATTTATCAAGCCAAGTTAGATTTCAAATATATCCATATCCAATAAAACAAACTTCCGGTCATTTGAGGTCCAACATTTAGTTATCTGATCTGGTTTTCCCAAAGAATTAGAATATTTATAATACGCATCATTATGTCAGGTATAGACACTCATTCTTAATCACAACTCCACTCTCTTTTATAAATCCAATTTCATAGACATTGAGGACTTCAAAGATTCGCTCAGGACCTAGCTGCAATAAATTCTTTAACCTTCAGACTTCCAAGTATTATTCCCAACAACGTGTCCGAACAGCTCAAAACGTGTTTGGACAGTTCCTTCTTTAAAATGCATAATTGAATTTATCAAGCCAAGTTAGATTTCAAATATATATGCATATTCAATAAAACAAACTTCTGGCTACTTGAGGACCAACATCATCTGGTTTTCCCAAAAAGGTTTTTTAAGTAATCTGATCTGGTTTTCCCAAAGAATTTGGATATATATATATATTTGGATTTGGCTTCCAAAGTCCGCTAGTTCCATGTCGTAGACTTTTCCCAAGAACCAAAAAGGTAACGGATGTCTCTCCGAACGCGACACTCACCTGTAGACGACCTTCGCCTTGGTGTTCTTCACCTGAAAGTAGAACCACTGCGTGTGCCGATTGGTGTACATGTCCGGGCGCAGGTACAGCTCGTAGTAGGTCGGCGTGATCTTGATTGCCCGCCCAAGGTTGCCGCTCTCGAAGCGCGACTCGAACACGAGATCGTCCGGATCGAGCGGCGTCGGATGGGCGGCCGGTTGGGCCTTCGAGCCACCGACGGTCGAGCGGCTAAACTGTGGGCAGAGAGTGGAATTAGCATGGATGTGGGGGTGGGATGGGCCGCTCTGTTCGCCGTCCGAATCGTCCGACTCGTCATCACTGTTGTTGTTGGCGTTGTTGGGGTTGTTGGCGTTGTTGGGGTTGTTGTCACTGTTGGCGACTGGAGGCGCAATAGGGCAGGCGTCACTGTCGGGACTGCTGCTAGCCGCATCCTTATCGCCGGGCAGCGGAACCCGCTCGGGGTCTTCCGATTCTTCGGGATCTTTACCGTCCCCGTTCAGATCCAGGTCTTCCTGGCCAACCGGGTGGCTCGTCACGTTCTCCTCGTCGTACGGCAGTATCTCCCGGCCATCGTTCATTTCCTCGTACGAGTAGAGCCGATCGTCATACTCGCTCTCCTCCCAGTGGAGCAGGGTACGCTGGAGTCGTCGACGCAACTGTCGCAGCTGCCGAAGGCTCTTGCCGGGGATTTCGGGTGATCTGACCAGACTCCGTTCGGAGGCCGTCACCTGCACGTCCACTTCTTCTCCCTGCTGGTTCCGCGTGCGTTCGCACACGCATTTATATCGTACGTCAAGATGAAACAGGACAGTCGCAACGGGACAACAGAACAGCGGGAATAGTGGAAGGAGAGAGTCGTGTTGTAAGAGCAGAAGAAGAGAAGCATAAACGGGACACTCAGAGATGTACGCAAACAAACGAATGGCACAAGCGGCAAACCAGAAACACAGCACACAAGTGCCCCAAACGGTTAATGAGCCTCCGCCGAAGTGGCTAGAGCGCGCGAGGCGGGTGGAAAAGCCTTTGCATTAATTGAGCGAATGGCGCATTTGGGGGTGGGGCCCGGATACGTGCCGTCCTCCTACTTGTCCGGTTGCGGATGCGGACGGATGCTGCCCGGCTGGCGATGTCTCACGCTCTAGTTTGCACCAACGTCATGATTGGTCCCTCGTTGCTCGTTTGCAGCACGACCACCCTGTAGGCAGCGAAAGCGAAGCACAGATGGACTGCCAGGACAACAGCAACGCCACCAACAACAACAGCGACAACACGCACACACGCGAATATGCACAAACACGCGGATCACAACGGACAGCGACAAGGGTGAGCGGGCAGAGCATGGGCTGTTTGGGATAGTCAGCGGCAGCAGAAGTCGTTTGTTGTGGCAGCGACTGATGCGACACCGTTGGGTGGGGCGGTGCGGAAAAGGGAAGCCTACTTACGTAGTGAACAGCACTGGTGGGGTTGTAGTTGTACACGATGATACCATTTTCTTCGCCTACCGGGCGCGGCTGCAGCTCCTTGCCGGTCGGCTGGTAGTACGGTTCCGGTGTTTCCGGTGCGTCATCCAGATGGTACACACGCTCCTCGAGCACCTTGCGAAAAGAGAGAGAGAGAGAGAGAGAGAGAAATAGAGAGAAAGAGGTAGAAAGAGAGAGAGAGAGAGAGAGAATTATAGATATTCAAATGTATTATGGACGTCTTCCTGTACTGTTAAAACATTAGTTTACAGTAAACGCGCTATAAACTAACTTACAGTTACCTGAGAAGATTTGAAAACTTGTCAAAAATGTCACAGAAATACATAACGTTCGACTAACTAACTAACTAAATTGGTTATTTGTTTTTAGAGGCTTGGCAGGTATAAAACCAGCTTTGGCATCCATAGGATTTGATCCAAGTCGAAGATCCAAGCAGCATTCTAAATGTAAACGAAACGAAGACGAATTTGTAAATTTTCAAAATATGTTTTTCAAATAGTTTACCATTTTTATCATTCTCGATAAATCTTCAAAATTTATATAAATACAAAATCACAAAATTAATTATTATATAATTAATAGTTCGACGAACGAAACCTGTCAACATTTTCTAAAATTTATTCATAATGATCTGTTCGTTTAGTTTTGGATTTTCAACACCAAAAACGTTGGTAAAATTAAAAATTAAGAAAATATAATTAGGCTATCAGTAAATTTTCTTTAACAAAACGGAGAAACTATCAAATTTTGATTTCAGTTTTTGGAATCTCTCTGCTGGCTAGGCAAAATAAATTCAATTTAAGGACAAGAAAAACCGGACCCCCATCGTTTCGGCGTTAAATAAGTTGGGTGTTAAGTGCTCGTGCTTATTCCGATAACAAAAAAAATCCAGCGCTGTGGACGGTAATAGGACGGTTTCTGGCGTGCGTCGTGGTACCGATGTAAATGGACGTCATATCTCCGGGAGTTAATGGAGCGCGCCCGTCCCTTCTAAATCCTGACCTCCGTACGACCCTCGGCAAAGGGACGCATGAAAAATGACGCATTTCGTCCGGGGATGAAAAATGAACGAGAACGAAAATCTCTTTATTGTAATGTTTGTAATTTCTGGCGACCCGTCGGTTCGCCGAAAACGAGATGGTATCATCAGCTGAAATGACACAGCGGTGGGAGGAAGCCGGGGGGAGGGGGTGAGGGAGCGGCTTTAGCAACAGCTGGCGCCCGTGGATTAATTTTACGACTCGGCTTTAATCGTCCCGGTCCGACACTGGCCGGGCGTCGCCCGGGAACAAAGCAAAAGAAAAGGTTAATCAATACGATTGAGCCACCACCGTATGCGGGTGGTCGGGACGACCAATATTTATTCATCACGAGTTTGATCGGTCCGAATATTTCCCGCGCATACATTTGGTGTGGAGCTTCACTATCGCGCAGGGGTCGAAATAACACACCACCCGAAAGAGTCATTGTACCTTTCGGGGTCTACCTTTTGCAACACGATCCGGACGATGGCGTCGAAAGTGGGGAGTAGGAAAAAAGAAGAAGAAGAAGAAAACGTCGAAGGAACGTGGTGATTTTCCCCTGTTCCCCTCGGCTCTCTTTGATCGTCATCAGTCCGTGCGCTGGAAAATTCATTGCACTTCGAAACGTTCGTGTACTCATACGGAACTGAAACGACGTCATCACGACATTCGGAAGGAGGAACGTTATCGATGGTTTGAGTAGGTGTGTGTGTTTGTGTGTGTGTTATCCTCTCCCTCCCCCCACTGTGCTCATTTGCTCATTCGAATGGCTCCCCGTTCGAAACTCTCCGCGCGGGAGGCAACAAACAAAGCCAAAAAATCACAACACACGACACGAACATTTAGAAAGGAACGTTTTCCTGGCGAAAGAGGCGCCAGCACCCCATCTCCAGCAAAGCCGGGAAGGAAAAAAGCGGGTCTGGCCCAGTGCCTGATTGGTTGCATTCCTGCAGCGGAGCAAGCCTGCCAACCGATGCCACAGAAATCAACAAGGCACCGTCGGAAGGTGGAAGCCGAAAGCAGAGCAAACAAACGCGAACGTGCGCAGGAGACAGAGAGGGGGCGGGTTTTTGCGCAAGGCAGGGAAATTAATTTCCACTTCACTGCCAGACGGAACAGGCCTGGCCGATGCTTCGGCCTGCCACATCACTTGGACGTGCTTTCCATCCTTTGATCTTCGCATTTGATGACTAATGGGGGTTGTACAGCTAAAAAAAAATCCGTCTACGACTGAACACGCACTCCAGGGAAATCAGTTGGCACCAAGATCATCTCTTATTATGCTTTTTTTTTATTCTGGAGTCGACTCGACTAATTTGAATTTTCTAAATCATCTCATGTTCTTGACGATGTATCCTCGACGAGTTTTTGGGGTATCAGTTCATGAAAAGATTGCGGAAAAGCTTATGATGTTTTTAAAAAACTTCGTTTGGACGAATTCGTCACCGTGTTTTCTTTGGCCATGTGAATATATTTCACTTCGCTTTGAGGCGTCAGTAGGCCCCTAAATGGGTTATTAACTAGTATCATTTGGTTAAAACTGTTCTAAACAAGTAATACGTGTGTAACACTAGGCTCGAGCGTGTGATCGAATCTCACGGTATGAAACCATGTCAAGTGACCCCCGAAAAATCCGTCCGTCAGTGTTTGGTGGAGAAAGTTTCAAGGATTCGTTGTGGAAACTTCGTACCGAATAAATTGGATCGTTGCTTTGTAGCATGCACATTCACACACACTCGTGCGCGTGGCATAACAATAAGTTTGACCATTCGCCCACCATTCCCGCCACTTTTCCCCTTTCTCCTAACACTTTTCTGCGTGATGGCCGTTTGAAGCGATATTTTAAGTTTTATTGTGTTTTGTATGCTTTTCTCCTGCCGTGTCGCGTTAAATCCATTGCTTGGGAAAGAGGGAAATGGGGGCTGTGAAGGGGTGGGTGGTAGGGTGAGGCGGTCTATATTTAGTGTCTCACCAGCAGCTGCTGCCTCCTTTCCAATTGCACAGCCCGGACCGGATCTCAGCTTAATTTTTTGTCGATATCATTTGTGGAGTAACATTATTCACGTTAATGGTAATTAAGTGAAAGGGTGCCCTTTTTGTGGTGTTTTTTCGTATTAATTTGTTCCATGTTGAGCGGAACATGGAGAACATGGGAGCTCCCCGTGTACTCTTGCCACGAGGACTCTTCAACGCTGGAACTACAGGCAGCATTATTTTTTGTTTCTAAAAACTCTTGTATAGAAAAAAAGAATTTGCACACACACACACACACACACAAGCACATACTTGACATGCTCTGGTCTGGCGTTCTTTTTCCGCACGCAGCAAGCTAGAGCGGGAAAGAGACCAAGGAAAAAGCTAGAAACACAACAAAGAACCGGGCGCCTCCATTTAAGTTTTCGGCTTTTTTATTTTCCTTCCTTGTCTTCGTCACCGCTTTCTTTGCCTGTAGCAAACAAAATTCAACCCCTATTTACCTGCTGCACTATACCATGTGTGTGTGTGTAGGTGAGTGTGTTGATGTTAATTTGTTTGAATTTCTTTTCTGATTGGTTTTGACACCCCTGTGCGGGTGCGGGTGGTTTTTTTTTTCTATTAAACTAAGGGGAAAACCAACCAGACAGAGTATGTCAATACTTGCGTTTCAACAAGCATAAACTTTGTGTGTATTTGAACAAGAGAATACCAGAGCGAAAAAGAGGTAGGGAAACATGCGGAAAGCACTCAAGTTTTCTCTCCACTCAAACGTTTTCAAGGGATGTCAAAATATTCTGTTTTAATGTATTCAATACATTATTGTGAGCTTAGACAGGCTATTTTTATGAGGATTATTTTTCCAATACAATTAGAAAACATACACACATGTATTTTTTTTTATACTATTTTTGGTTTAGTGGGATATATTTTTTTATAATTATTAAAAACGCACTCAGAGTGAGAATCTGAGAGTGAAGATTAATGATGGATCCATATAATTTAAATACTTAGCCATTCAAAACTAGTACAGCAAACCACTAAATAGGCCAGTATAAACCGTACATGGAGTAGAAATTTTTTTTTTTTAAACAAGTGTGTTTGACACACCTGATCCGGAATTGATACATTAACCGGCGCGTGTTGAAATAAAATCATTTCACCGTTTTTTTTGCCTTTTGCCGAATCGAGCTAGTGAGCCTTTCTTCGCAGCCGTTTCCCCTTTCCGCTTTCCGTCAATGTGATTTAAAAATGCGTTTAGAAAAATTGTGAAAACATCGTTTGCGAAAATACACAAGCAGTAGAAGAAAAATAAACCATCCGGCATAAAGTAGCCGTCCGGTAGGGTGCGAGTGTGCGAGGGAGACCTACCTGACATTCGATCGGCCATCGGGGGGCCTGCTGGGGGCAATCATAGTCTCGTTCCTTCGGCAGTGCGAACAGTTCCCGCGGTTCCTTCAGGCGCGCAATCGGCCGGAGCGTCTTCGAGTCGGTGTTTACCTCGAGCTGATGCGTCTTGAGGCTGTTCGACAGAAAGCTGCCCAGGTAGCCGGCTGCAGGTGGACGAGAAAAAGAAAACAACAGGAAAAAATTCGTTATTAGATTTTTCCTCTCCATGTTATGCTGCTTGCGGCGGTCTTTCCACTTGCTGGAAACGGAATTTCTAAAGCTTCTTTCAAGTCTCACGTCAGCAATGGAGAAAGGAAGGAAAAAAGCCCACAAAAATATGAAAGCACGACTCCGGTGGGCGTAGGAGGGGTGACCTCCCTTTTGCTGGAGCAAGGAGGTAAAAATAAATCGTTCCATCGTTGTGCTTGATGTGCGAGGCGGTGCCGAAGCATTCGCTTTCCATAAGAGTCTCGAAAACCCGCTCTCGCAGATCCGCACCAGACAGCTAATTTGCTATCACTATATGAGGCGAAGGAACGCGCAAAACCCCATCGATAGATGTATAGATGTGTGTACGTGTGTGTGCTACGGAGCGAGGCCACAAACGAGGCCACCACCGGGCCACCACAAGGAGCCACTTCAAACCGTGCCTTGATGAGGTTTCGCGTTTCCGTTCCCGCTCAGTGCTCAAGCGGCTCATGCGGCTTTCCTATTAAACATTCATGCGCCCTCTAATGAGCTTGTGGGTGGTTTTTCGGTTTTGGCATCTTCTTGTTTATGAGTTTTTTTCTCTGCTTCCCCTCATTGTATGTGCTAACATGTAACGCTGTAACAACTTGCTTACGAACGCGATCATGGAGACGCCCGGTGGTTTTCGCGTTTCTCGAAGGGACGACAGCGACGGGATGAAATACTTGCACGCACGATGAGTTCTGCCCGCACTGTAATTACACGGCGGTTAGCGCGCTAATTTTGCGTTCAATTTAGGGTCGGAAGCTCAAAGATTTGTGCACCAATCGGAACGTTGAACGGCGCGGCCAACAGATAAATGTGAAAGTTTGTTCCGTGTTGCCAGGTGAGCGAATAGTTGCTGGTATTTGCCTCCTGTTTGGGATTCCTGTTCGAGTTGAGCTCGTTTCACCACTTCCAAACAGTTGGGGTAGGAAAACACTGTTGAGTTTGTTTAGAAGATGCCAGCAAGGACTCACAATTGTTCAGAATTGGATACATTTTCTTAATATTTTACATTTTTTACGATACATATTTTTAAATTAAAAAAAAGTACTATGAACTTTATATCTGGAACATGCATAGAACAGTACAAGAGCTGTACGAAAGCTTGAAGACCTATTTTTCAAAGCTTGAGCTCCCATAAATGCACTGAAAATCACATAAAAGCAACAAATTACTATTTTGATCAGATCTTAGGGTTTGTAATATAATCAGTACGCTAACGATTACATGAATTCAATATAATCTCTTGATACCTTAGCATATACTCTAGGAAATACGAATTGAATACTAATATATACAGTTTACACATCTTCAGCATACAATTTTAGACTTAATTTTGATTACAATATTTCTGGTATCATTTTTGGTCGTCAACTTTTTTATCAGAATCCTTTCAATGATAAATTTATTTCTAATGGTAATCAAAACTTTTCAGCGTCTAAGCTACACATCTATATAGTCCTTATATATCTGAGCTATCATATGTTTAACCTTTGGTGTTTTTACTATACTTAATATTGTATTTAATAATCCAACAATGTTCAACATGAAGAGTTTTCGCATCGATCCAAATGCCCACCCCATAATACCGGACAGTTCACAATTCCAAAACCAGTCGGTTGTATACAAGCTCATCACTCACACAGAAACACATGCACACCAACACACTGCCTTTTTAAATCTGCTAATCGCTGCCTGCCAACATCAACAGCAAAGCCAACGTTTCAACGATCTTCAATGCCAAAAGGAAAAACCACCAGGAGGCAATGGGAGGAAGAAGTTGTTTGCTTTCGTAATTCATGTGTACGAATTACATGCACCTTTTCGCGTACGGGACCGATCAGCTGTTTCTGAGCCGATGCCACAAACGCGAATTTCGGCGTCGTTCGGCTGCGCGCTTCACTTTTTTTTTCGTGTGAGTGTGTTTGTGTGTGCTGGGTGGTTGGGTGTGAGGCGTATAAGGGAGGAGATTTCGGCTAGGAGGAAGGAAAATCTCTGTGGCTTTGTGCTTTTTTTTTCAGAGTCGCTATGTGCATTTGCGAAGCCGCGCAATCAGGGTGTTTGTTTTTTTAAATGTTTTGAAGATTTTTTGTTGTTTTCGCCATCTCGCTTATTTTGTAAATCAAAACAAACAGTGTGTGCAAGCTGCAGGGGGTTCGGGGAACGATGACGTAAAGACGAGATCGGTGCCTTTTTTGATCGAAGTGTAGGCCCTGTGGGGCTCCAGCAGTGGGCGCGATGATTGTTGATCACGTTTGGTTGCAGATGGAGACTGTTTTTGCTACTTCACGATCGCTCCAACATGACCACACACAAATATTCTCACACACACGCACTCACGCAAAGCCACACACACACACACACGCACACACACACAAACTCATGGACAAATGAATGCTGCTTACTGCTGGGGTACGTTGTTGCGTATAGGGAAGAGCGTCCTGAGCCAAGTCCTAAAGGTTTTGCGTCCACTGACGAGCGTCTTCACCGAACGACTAAAAGCGCAAACCTGACGCCGCCTGGCTTGTCGTCTCCCGGACCAGTGTATGGGAATGCTGTCGAGCGCGCCGCTGGGCCAACCGACCGCTTTCCTGCATATTCATACGCCCGACCCGAGCGAGAGGCATCATCCCTGCAACCCTGCCGCCATTGTGTTTTTTGTTTGATACGCTCGCTCACTTTCTCGCTCCCTCTCTGTCGCTCTCTTCCCACAGTGGTCATTCACACCTCTCACGCTCTGCACCTCGTTCCCATGTGGAGAACAAACCTTAGTGTGCAATGTATGTCATCTAGTACGCGCGCTTTGCAAGCAAAAAAAAAACTTGTGCGAGAGCGAACGAGATAGCAGCAGCCGAAACGAGAGCAATGACAGGGAGAAAGTAGTGAAGCGCGAGAGAAAGAGAGCGCAGACAAACGTATCATCGTTTGCCGCTGAGAGTTAGTGCCAGTTGTGTATTGCCATCGCGTCGCGTTCGTCACGATTCGCAACCGCCTGCACAGTGGGCAAAGTCGGTGGGCAAAAAAATTAACTTCGTGTACTAATTTGTGGAAATAATAATCTCCTCTCCGGGAGCTGTAATATGGTAGGTCTTGACTATTAGGACCATCTTTTCATTTTTTAAAATTTAAATAATTATGTTAAAAATGTCTTTCTTTGACGAAAAGAGAAGTTCTATTTTTATATGCTTCTGGTTCCATACGCGATCGCTTATGTCACAGTGGTGTGGTGTTCTCCAAAATAAAATATTACTATTTTTGTATCATGCTGTGCATCCCATGCCCCCATTCGGCGGCACCCAGTGTGGGCGACTAATTGGGATACGGTTGTCTATCTCACACTTTCCGAGCGACTGCGATTGGTATAAAACATGGAGGTTATGAATGAAGCGTTGACACAAGAGACGCGAACGAGGTGAGCGATTGCCGGCATGATATATCGCTTGCCGCTCCCGGGACGCCCGGTTCCGGTAAACGTTGTAGGCGGCGAGTCGGACGACAGCTGTTTTTCGGTTGTGTTTCTTTCCGCCTTGGCCGCGTGTCGGTGCAAACAGTTTGCACTGGAAAATGCCGTCGTCCGGAAGTGTCTCCCCCCGGAGGTGGTGTTAATGAAACGCAGCGTGTCCCGTACACCTTCGCGTCCACCGCACCGAAAAATGGGTTTTTCGTGTCGAACCAAAAGCCCACGCAGCGAAGCGTACACACGAAGTCCTTGCGGGGCGTTGAAGACATACAAACAGGCTCTATTTTGCCAGCTCAACCAGCGAGTGCACGAGGCTACGAAACGAGTACAATAGCCCATTCCAGGGTGCGCGCGCGCCCAGCACACATAACCTAGCAAACCTGAGCAAAAACAAAATGCCGGGAGCAAAACAAACAAACAAATGGGCGTCGTGCGTCGCAACGGACGAATCCGCCTCCACGAACGTTTTAAATAAACCTATGCGAAAAAATGCCCGTGTTGTCGGCAGGGATTTTTTTCTGCCCGTTTGCGACACACGCAAAACATGGGGAGAGTGCGCGGAAAAGAAGTTCATGATCGGTTTCTCACTTAACGCCGCATCTGCCGCACCGCTCGCCCATTGTGCCGGAGCCGGCGGTGATGATTGATTTCTGCCACTCGCTGCCGGATGTTCTATTGATGTTTGTAACGATCGCGTCTATGCACATGTATGTGTGTGTTTGCGTGTTTATGAGCAGAGTAATCTTCGCAAATCTTCAACGTCCAACCAGCCGGTATTTTTTGTTGTTGTATGCTTTATTTTGTCCACACAGGTGGGCGACGATGAAAGAAGAACCTCAAACAAAAGGTGTTCACAGTAGCTGCGCATCATATTAATAGCCGGGAGCGGCAGTTGTCAAAGCAAGTAACGTACACGTAACGTAATCACGAACGTTAGGCGACGTTACGCTGGCCGTGTTGTGACGTGGCGCGCCCTTCGTTGTCCTTCCCAGAGCTTTCGCTCTACTCTTCCTGCACGTGATAGCAAACCCTTGTCGCCAATGGGAACCGATCGAAGGGGACGAATCATCTACCTTCTTTTTTCTTAATTTGTTCTTTCTTACGATGGGTAACTGCAGGAATGTGAAGCGCGCGCTCGTTTGCTCACCAATCGCTTCCCGGGCTGACCCCGCCGGGGCTGACCTTTGACGCCTTTCTCGCATTTCGCTTCAAATGGCACGTTCCTCTGTAGTAAACGACCGCTGTACAGTGAATGGTTCGAGAATGTCAGTCTCCTCTACTTGTGACAGCTGTACTAGGTGACGTATGTAAACGCTAGTTGGTGACATTCACGTAGATTCACGTTCAACACAAGCCGCGTACCGTTGCATCATCGTGATTTGCACATCTACTTGTCAAGGTCGATTGTGTTGATGATCTGAAATACTAGCGATATATTGATAGTGGGTAAGTGCATGCGGTTCGGGTTCTGGGATGTAATTCGCAATTGGATTCGGATAGAAACTCAAATCTGAAATCGCCTGATTAGAAACTCGGCATGAGATCGCAATCCCTTTGAAGATTAAAATCGGGATTGAGATTTGTTTTTGATTGCGTTTTGCGACCTTACCGGATCTTGGATTAAGATCTTAATCCCTGGGCCTCTGACTCTGTAAAGATCTAACATCATTAACTTCAAAGGCATTTTTTAGCTACTAAATAAGCGCTAAACGAACGGCTAATCAGGGGAAGTAGAAAATGTCAACAAGGAAGAGTCTACAAGACCTTGATATTTCCACGAGAGATTCGGATCGAATTCCAAGGTTCAATCGAATGAAGTATTAAGATCAGTTGGATGGTATTAGTCAATATGTGATAGTGTACATGCTGTGTTCCATTGCTGGACATAGATTCTCTCCAAACCTGACGTAGTGTTCTACAGTTGTACTTGGGAGGAAGTTGCTCAGAAATAGTTTAAAATTTTTTTACGCAAAATGACGTATGTACGAGCTCTTATTGTAATGATATAATAGGCATAGCGGCACATTATCTGTCTTTAATAGGCGATAGTCCTAGAAACACTGTAACTTCAAACGAACTAAATTTTGTTTTGTTCAAAACCTCATTGCTCCGCAAATTGTAACACTCTCGTGACGCGAAGTAAAGGCGAAGGTGTGTTGCCGATTGACAGGTCACTGCTGCCACTGAACCTGATTGTGGTGCGAGGGAGATTCGGTTACCCCGCGTATTGCCCTCCCGTTCCGACAAAATGGCGATGGTGAATCGTACTGTTATTGACACATGCGAACGGGGGAAGAGCAAAACACGCACACACACAAAAACAAACAAAACAAACGCCATGGGTACCGCGCTGCCTGCAGTGGAATGTTGAGTGACGGGTTGGCAAATTATGTTTCACTTTGCTCCACCGGGACTAACCTTTCGCGGCGAGTGTGGCGCAGACGGGAAAGAGCTGCGTCTGCAGGCACCGGACCCGATCGCCGGCGGTCAAACTCCAGTTCATCGTGATGCGTGCGGCCACTGATCGGTGTCTCCGTCGTCGTCCGCGTCGCCCGCCTCGTCCGCGTCGTGGTTCACCCGGACCTGCCCGCCGGTGCACATGTCCTCCGCCTCACTGGACGGCGGCGGCTGGACGGATGTCACACACTGCGATCGCACACTCCCACACACCCACCCAAACCCAAAAAAAACACACACGAACACGTTCACCCGCCGGAAGCGAAACACTCGCCACTCGGACGATACCCCCTGATTCCAGAAGTTCCAGACACCGGAGCGCGATGCACCAGAGGCGACACGGACAACAAGGCACACAGGAGCAGCGCGCACGGGACAGTGGTCGGGACGGATCTGCCCACTGCACCGGCTTTTCCGTTTACGAACCGGAGCGCACGGACCGAGCGTTGTTTGTGTTCGCGCACAGAATTCAGTCCAAGGTCCAAGCGGGTTTTTTTTTTTTTTTTTTGGTGGGAGGATAGGAAAACCGAGCGCTGGTGCTTTCTCTTTCGTCCCGGCGGTGCGGCGTTAACTACCGGCCCTACCTAACCTCACTTTTCTACGCAAACTCAATGCGGACCGGTTTTACGGTCCCTTCCAACCGTGGGTGCAGTGGACTCCCCCAAGGCGTTCGCTCCAAAATCCAGGTAACCAGGGCAGCCCAAACATCCGCTCCCCTCTCGTTCTGGCGCGCTTGCGGTGGAGCTCTGTCTGATAGCGGAGCTGAGCCTGTCCGAAACGACGTACCACAGACATTGGAGGCTCCCTCTCTGCCGCGTATCTGCTTTGTGTTGTGGCATCTTGTGGAGAACTGCCTGCTCCTGACAACGTCCACAAACAAGCGCTACCACGCTCGCTGCCAAAGCCATCGATTACCCGTCCGTCAATCTGGAGCGCATACGTATAAGGTGGGCACACCGGAGCGGGATGGGCTAAGAAGCAGTACGTCCTAGACACCCATACTGATAGCGGGCGGTTCCGATTTCTTTCCCGCTCGCAGCCCTACCTAGGCCCAGACCGTGACCTAATGAGCTACGCTCATTCTGCAGCGCTTTAAAGGCTCCCCGCTGATGGCGCCCTCCAGACGTTCATGCCGTCCCGTTTCCGAGCCAAGCCCGAATTTTTCATTTTTGTGACATTTTTTCATTCGCACGCCCAGGGAAACAAATGACGGTCGCCCATGGCATTCCAAAAACTCGCGCCCCGAGACCGTCCTCGCGCTGGATTTCTGCGGGTCCGCAAATGAAATTGTTACCCTTTTGAGGGGTGGCGTCGTGGATGTTAGGTAGCTCGTTCTCTCGACCGGCAGCGAAAGTTCCACCTTTTTTTCGCCTTTCGCGACCGTGCACATTCCGTGCCGCCCCGACCACCCCCCTGACAACAGCCCAAACAAGCGTACGCCGAGGTACAGGAGCCTAGTAACAGATGGCAACATTCCAGCCAACGGAGCCGACTCCTTGCGGCGGGACCAAAAACCGGGAAGAGCGCATCAGAATGCGCGCTGTATACATATATTTCTATTGAACAAACATTCCGCGCCGCTTCACGTTTCGCCGCTCCTGCTGCGGTGTGATAGACGTACACGTACACATACTTGCAGAGGACCGTTCGTTCGTGGTTTAAAACCGTTTCTATAATGGAACGTGGTGGCGGTCGTGACAGGGCGACAGATAATGTATAGCACACGAATTTCGATAGAGTAATCCGAGCGAAGGCAGTAGGCTAATGAGCGCAAGGGGGAAAGGGGTGGATAGGTGGGGGGGGGGGGCAGGTTGGAGTCGTACAATGTGGTTATTTTTAGCTCCCAGCATGATTGTTTGCTGTGCTACCCATTTGTAATCTTAATATGAATGTTACTCATAACCTTATTGGTACTCAGTTAGAATGTATTTACTTCTGTTCAAATCCTAGACTTTATCGGCTCTTAAGCTGTCTTGAAATAGACGAGTATTGCGCTGACGTCATAGTCGCTGCCCGACTAGTTTCTAATTAATATTTGTCATTAATTCATAATTATTAATATTTGCGAATAGTAACCCTTTATTCGCAACTGAAAACGAAAGATACAACCCTATCTTTTTAGATATTGGACATTAAAGCCTGCTCTCTACAAGGAGGATAGTTCCGAGCAGTTTATTTTTTATATCTCAGTTGCAATTAACTGTTTCAATAAAAAAAAATTAACCAGATTATAAAGTATGTTAAAGCTTATTTGCGTACTATGTGGTGTGTTTTTGGGAGTTAGTGTCTTGTACTTTTTGAAGGTTACTTTGAAGATTAGATTTCAAGAGATGAGTGTATATTATCCATGAAAGCATAGCATTTGTACCTTGTATGACCAAAACCTTCCTGATACATTTGATTGAAAATCCGCCATTAGGGCCGTCGTTATAAAGCATTATCCATAATTTGTCGCCTTTATTATTCAAGTCCTCACGAAGATTAAACTTAGTCTAGTAGCGACATCTGTGAGAAAAGCTTGCAAATATATTTGTTAGCTATGCTTGTAGCGTATTCAATTACTGCCCGTTGCCACCCGCCCTCCAGATACGTTCTCCCCCAGCAGAAGCCATGTTCATGCCACACAATACTTATCCTCGTTTGCGATCGCTTTGGAGGGGCCTTTTAGGGTAGGAACGGTGCTTGGAAATGGGAATCTGATTGGCAGCCAGTAAGCACACCGGCAAGCCCTACTTTCCGCCTTCCCAAGGGAGGCTACTATGTTGCCGAGGAATCGCTCCCTGCTCACTGGCAGCAAAGACGCCAGCGTACGACGATAGCACGCATGGTCGCACACGGTCGAATTGATAGGTGCGCGGGATATTGAAAGATATCTGAAATCTGTTTCCCTCGGGCGAGTTCCGCTGCGGGCGTGATGAAACTTTCTCGCATCTGTCAGATTTTTTTTACTTCTATTTGTAGTTTGTAGTTTCTGCACCACTGGCTTCGTCACTTGTTGCCCCAGCGCACCACCACTTCCGACCGTGGGACCCGACAAACTGTGCGAAAAACTTCTCAATCCACACACACACACACGCGCGTGAGGCACGCGAGATGCCTCGCGAGCAGTCCGCGTGGTTGATTTATATTGTTTCCCGTTTGTTGCGGCAAATAAATAAATACATCACCAGGGGTGTAGTACGCGCCGCGTGCGGTGGCCCACTTCCAGTTGCCAACTGGGCGTACCGGGTGGGGAGGGG